>JAUPFR010000022.1:9371389-9765809 GCA_036925125.1 Oreortyx pictus
AAATGCCAACCTAGGGATCTGTCTACTCACAAGTTACAGACAGCAGCGGTAAGAATGCAGACTCCAAAAGAAGTTTAGTTCCATGCTGTACCTCACACGTAAGGAAAACCTTAAAAATAAAGCCTAGTGAAATACTGTCAGGTTGTTGGATAACTGCTTTGAAAAATAAAAAATAAAAAAATAAAACCTGCTTCTGCAAATACTGCTACAACAAGAGCACGCAGAGGCCCTGGTCAAGGTCCCATTGCATCGAGCAATTACAGCTCCTTATGAAAACATTTGCTCTGGTGCTGATGAGCTATCACGTCTAACAATTGCTAAATGCATTAAACTAAACACCACAAGATTTCACATTTCAGAAAGCCATAATTAAAGTGAAGTGATCTGAAATAAGACAGCTCTTCTGACCTTAACTCAAAACCAAGACTCATTGAGGAAACATTTATTGTTATATTAAATACAGTTAAGAGTTATTTGAGTGCTTCCAAGAAACAAAGGCGCAAGAAATCAGTCGCAACCTAAAGACGGTAGTCACCCTAAACAATGACAAACAACAACAGCACATTAACTCCAGCAGTACCTACAGGCTCGCAGCAGAAATTCCCTCTGCCTATCCTCTAAGCCATGCCCCAGTATACTACTAATGAGACACAGTAAAACACAAGGTAATCTGAAGTTGTTAATTTCAAAGTCAGTGAGAGATCTGTGTACCATCTAAGCGATGAATACCCCGCGTCCTACCTGCACACAGTATCTGCACAGGCCGTGTCAGACCATCTTTCTGAACCAGGCTGCAGACTGCATGATCAGGCAAGAATTTTAAAAATGCACAGCAGTGCCAGGTGCCCAGTTAAACACAGCCATAAACCTTTCAGACAACGAAGTGAGGACTGTCAAATGAACTGCAGACTGTGGCACCTAAAGGCAAAAACTGAAATTTATTAATGAATTTTCCTTCCCGTTCTCATGTTTGCTTGTAAAAGCAAGATTGTAAACCAATCTTACGAGATCCAAAATTCTTCCGTTTTCTACTTTAAATGTGAAAATGTTTCTATCCTCTTTTCCTAATTGCAGCTTCTTTTTCTTTCTAAGAATGCATTTATCTCTTTCAGTAAAAAGAGCAGCAATAATATGTTGTACAACCCTGAAATAAATTTTGTCATGTAAAAAATTAATTACGCATTCCAAACCTGGTCACTGTAGTCCTCTGGGAATTGCCTCCGCACCTCAGGATCTGTAAATAATTGACAGATAATATTAATTGGCTTTGGATTAGTGAGCAAGCAGAGAATCACACATTAATATTTGATCAGAAGATGATAGCAACCCTGGCAGGGGATCCAAGGAGGGCAGCTGAGGCTGCTATGTTGATAAGAGCAGGGAAGGACTTTTCAAGGCTCTCCCTTTACCCTCCCTCCAGAAAGAAAAAAGTGTATATAAATGTACACACAAAATGCATGAAGTCATAAAAATCTGTGAACATACACATGTACAGATGTACAGTTACAAATCAATTTATATATTAACGATTTTATAAGACACCATGGCGCTACACTGAATTTTAGTCTGTTACCTTGCGCACTATGTTTCACAAGTAAAAAATGGCTTCAAATTAGTGTTTACAGAAAAAGCTACGCTCCTTAGGAGGAAAAATACATACATTAATCTGGAATTTGAAAGAGCTAACAGTCCTGAGTCATCAGGTTAACAAACGTTAAACTCTTCAGATTAGCGAGCACTCAACTGATGCAACGTCCTTATTCCTTTGGATTGTCAGAACAAATACTGTGGTAATAATCCCTGAGAAGTTACGTTAAATTTAATTAGAGATGTTCATAAAACAACAAAATACCATGATGGAAATTATTTATATGACAACCTATTTAAAACAGCACTCTTCAAAGCCATTCATTTTTCAAAGGAATATGGCTGAGAAGGCCAGAGTCCTTACTACAAAGGAATTTTTTAATTATTAAAAACAACAACAACAAACCATGCAAAGATCACATAAGAGCTCAGAATAAAAAGTATAATGCATAAAAAGCACCAAAAATTCAACCAGCTCGTATAAACCCCACTGGTTTGGGTGTCTGCAGCTCAGCACAGGGCATGTGCTTGGACAAGATTCCTCATTACTTACGCAATGCTTCCAGAAATGTTTTGTAGAGAGGAACGTCACACACACAATCTCTACTGTTCAATTACCGTTACACCACATTGTAGCTCAGGCTTCAGAGGGAAGTGATTCATTTTTATGACACATCCACCTTACACTGTTGTTTTTAGGATATAGTACCACCCTAGATTTCTCAATGGCAGAGCTTCTTTTAGTTGAACTAGACAATTCAATTGCTAGCAGATGCAAACTTTTTGCTAAGGTGTAATCACTACACCTTGCATTACAGCAAGACTGTACACTAATAACTTTCTAGCTTAGTTTTAACACACAGTTATATTTGTAATACACTGAATTTCATAGGAATAGAATCATTCGATCACCAAGGCTGGAAGTCAGCATGGGTTCAGTTATCAAACTCCTGAACATCACTGTAAACTCTCTTCCCAGAAGACACAGCTCCACGCACAGCAGCTGCTGCCCATAAAATGCAGTTTGGCCAAAGACCTACAGATTCACTGTTCTGCATTACCCTTAACAGATGCTCTCTTCTAGGGAGAAACAGTTAAAGAAACACAAAAACAAAACAACATACAAACCAAACAGACCACGCGGTTATTTTCGAAGCTGTTTCCTCTGACACTGTTTTTAAGGTGTTTTTCGGGAAACTACCAACAGAGCAGCTGAGTCACTTCTCACATGAACAGCATGCGAAATTTCTGTTACTGAATATACTTCTCATTTTGAAAAGAAGACAGTGCTGTTTTCCTGTGACAGAAGAACACAATTTTCCTGCTCTGTCACAGCAGCACTCCGGTTCTGTAAATGCCAGGCATTCATGGAATATCAGAAAATGGACAGACCAAATCTGTGGTTCCACACTACCCAAACACACCAAGTTCACAAAGTTTCCAAGTTCTAAAAATGATCACAGCCTTACCCTACAGAACTATGTTCATCAAAAAGCCAAATACAGAAGGATACAGTCCACAGCTAATTTGATTATAATCCCATTGTTCAATTTCACGGCATTTAAGACACTACCTTCCCCTCCTCGAAAGTCCAGATGTTAATCCATGCTGTAACCTGATTTAATTTTCCAGATGACAGGATGGGAATATGCTACAATGGCACATTACTATAACTATGATGCTCTTTTACTCAACTTTTCATCAAAGATAAGATGAAGAGTTACACTTTTAAAATAAGCATGACTACGTGCTTCTTAAATTAGTCTGCATTTGAAGAGTATGGAAACTACAGAACCAGGAAAGTTCTTCTAAAAATTATCAGAAAACACCTCCCCCAGTTAAGCACACAAACTACAGCACATACTACCTGCTGCCTCCTGTGGACAAACAAATAAATAACACAATTTATTCCATAATGGCTACAAATTGTTCAGATATAGCAAATTCAAGTTTATTATACAGTGAGAATTTCTTCATTTTTCCTCCCTAACTAAATGGCCATGGTCATGCTTTTTATTTTTCTTAAGATCTTCATAGCTGCAGTTCTTTCTTGTTGTCCCTCTAAAATGAAATGGAATTCCATGCAGAACAACTTCAATTTTAACATCCACTACGTTTTAATGCAGTATTGCTTTTTAGGAATACTGTATCACATGAAACACATACAACCACAACACGGCCACAGCAATTGATCAACTACATCACAAAAACCTTGAAGACATTATTAATGAGAAAAAAACAAATGCATTTTCCAATGTACCTCCAGACCCTTTGTTACCATAACATCGTTTTGAGGTTTATAAACTTTTCCAAACTGCATTATCTTCACCACATATTACAGAGCACTTAACAGACTAACACCTCAAAAAAAAAAAAAAATTTTCCCCTCAAATCCTACCACCATAAATTCTGACAGACATATTATTAGTCAAATACCTACCAGCACTGTATAAATGTATTCACTACCATGCAGACCACCATATTTCAGGTTTAATCTGAACTGACTTAAAAGGCACTTGGAACAGAAGTGTTCTTGGCCAACCACAAGCTCTTGAAGTGTTGTAATAATAAAAATAAAAATAAATAAAAAACACAAAAATCCACAGTAAAGCACTACTCTTCAGCAGTTGCATAATTGCCTAAACTACACAGAGAATACCTTCTTTGTTCAACACGCAACAGTGAATACTGATTTCTAAGCCTCAAGCTATGTAACTTTACAATGTCTAAAACTCTGACCTTACTTTCATACTTTCAATATTGATAGTATCAAACCAGTTTCAGTTTCAAAGTTACCATGTGTTACATCAGTAGAGTACCACCTGCTCCCAATGACTCTGTTATGCTTTATTGATCTGCACAAATACCTTCTCTTACGGGAACCTCCTTGAAAAGCAATATAAGATCTTATTTAAAAGCTCTTCAGAACCATTCTGGGTTTTGAGAGTTTCAAAATTTCTATAATTATATCCCTGTTTATTTCAGAATGCTTGAGTTATTCAAGTGGCACTGTACAGATTCTATCAACAATGAAATGGTGCCACAGAAAAATGGCAGTATATTATTTTTGGGGATACATTATTATGAAGAGTAATAGTATGGTTGTGGTTTATACAAGAGCATACACTTCCTTAGTGTCATGCTTAATCTTATTACAGCTACTGAAATCTACGGTACAAAAGTCTTAATAGTTTCAATGGTCATCAAATGACTCTTACCTTTTAAGACATGCAAATTCATATATATAAAGTTGTGATAATCGCCCTGTTTATACACTTCAGAACATAACCTTGTGCCCTTCAGCACTTACTTTCATGTTTTTGTTTCAGCTTCAACAGCATAACAGTCCTATCTCAACTTATCAGCCATATTAGTGCTCTTCATTCTACCACGATGTTAATGAAAATTTGGCCAGTAAACTGAAAAAGAGTTAAAAAACAAATTGGACTGGTCACAATGAGCATCAACAACAGCTACAGCACTGCAGGGTTGTGAAAGCCCACAAGCTAAAGCATTACATAAGAAGAAAGCTTGTAAAACCAGGAAAAGCATTCAGTACACTCTTCTGCAAAACCTTTCTGTGGAGTCAGAAGTGTTGATGTCAGATGCTGAACTTCTTGAGCAGCATTCAAAGTTTAGTGAAGAGGGTGAGGGGAGGAGGTACTGACTTGGAAGAACACACCTCGTCTGTCTAATGACCAGAAGATGGAAGAAAAACTAAAACTGACTTCTCTCTCGAAGTTCACGAACAAGACAGCATCAGGCACTGCAGGACTGTGTGTACGTGCACACCTGCGGTACTGACGTATTTCATAAGAGCAATGCTTTCAGCAACTGCTAACAATGCTCACTTTATGCCATGTGTGATGCTATAATATAAAAGACCGCTTCTAAGAAAGGAAGCTTAAGACATTTAAAGCAGTACCAACAGCTCAAAGAGTTATTTGTTTCATGTAAAGAGGAGTTTGCTGACATTCAGTACAACTAGACAGGAAAGCTAGCATACCCCTGTAAGATTTAGTACTATTTTTGTTACTGTAGAAAATGGAAGGCCATCGAAAGAATTTTTATGTGCGAAACAGAAGCGCACAGGGAATCTTTTATGATACTGGACACTTCCAAGACACATGCTAGCATACCCAGCTACCCATATAGCAGTATACTTCTGAGTTCAAACGTTTCATAGATCACATTATATCCATTTAAAAACCAGCCCTGAAAATGAGGTATATATATATTAACTACCAATTTCATTCATTTCCCTTATCATTTCCCTGCCCACTTTTATTACACAAGAAAATCACAACTACACTTTCAGACTTTTTCAGTAACTGACAATTCATTACAATCTGCCCATCCTCAGCAGCTTTGCTGAAAATATTTCTTTCCTTCACTATGAACGTCAAAGGAAACTTAAAAATGCAGCTTTAAACCCCTTCACCATTTTTTCCTCCACAGGATTATTTCCAAGGCAGCAAAGCGCACACAGATGGCCACCGACTCCCACTGTGCTGACATGCAAGTCTACTGGGGATGACTGAGGAAAGGAGAAGCACACCTTGTCAGGCCAGGAGGCAGAACCAACAAATTCTCCTCTACCTGCACATCAGCACTGATTTGCAAGAACAGACAGTATTACAGGGAGACAAAAAGTCCTCAGCTGCAACTTATCAGAGTAACTCAGAAAGCTGATGGAGAACATAAGAATGTTCAGAGACTTTTCTCACAGCGCTTGGTAGAAAAAAAAAACACCAAGAGGGAGCCTTGCATTAGCCCTCACAGCCAAACACTTGGCATCAATCAGCAGGAAACAAAGAGAAGAAGTTTTTAAACAAATCTTAAAATAAAGAAGTTCAAAAACACTACGGTGTGCCCAATAGATACAGCTGCTTTTAACAGACAAACACCTTCAACAGGAGTACATACGCTTTTCTCATTATCTCACACTGCTCCTAACCAGGCTCACAAGCTCTTCACATCCTTGCTGCTACTTCTGATTTTATACATTTTTGTATTGTAATCAAGGGACCTCGGTCTGATGATCAAAGAGAATCAACAGGTCACTTTTGAGAACTCTCAATCCCATTAAACTGTTCTTTGTCCAATAATCCATCATTCATTACAAAGTAGAGAACAATGTTCACAATATTTTCCGTGTTGAAAAGCAAATATGTATCAGGAAGCGCAATATCACAACATTAATACTTCATACCATTATTCCATAGTGTCTCCACTCCCATTTTTAACTGACATTTTTAATACAAACATATATGCTTAATTCTTAAACATGAAAGATTAAATTAGAAGCTACACACACAAACACAACTCCTCTTAAAAAGGCTCAGAACACTGTATTTACATCTACCAGTATTCGCCTTATTACTACAACCTTTATAACTGAGCTTAAGTTTGCTTGAACAAAACAGGGTTCTCAGCGATACAAGCACAAGAAAAAGCCCTGCATACAGTTAGTCTACAAAGAATTAACTGGATTAATTAGCAAGGGATTTGAGAAGCAGCTTGGAGCTAGAAAACCAAAACACTAAATTGTTTAAATACTTTGGCAATGGATCAAGGTTTCCAGGCAGCCCTATGTTCCATTCTCTCCTTTTTTTTCGCTCGGTGTTTTAACACATTTAACCTGACAAGGTACTTTTTCATGAGATATGAATGACACTGTCAAAATACTCAAAAAGAAGATGTGAATTAAAAAATGCCACAAGCTGTTAGCAATTCTGCCAACATATATGAGCCCAGGCAACACTAATTAAAAATCAATAGCTTGGGACATAAATAGCTCTTATCTCTGTTATAGTATATCTCTAACATAATTCTTTCATAAAGAAAAAAGCCAATGTCTTTGCTATTATACTGACTGAATTGACCACAACAAAGCAAAGAAATATGGCAAAAATGCAGAGCAAAGAAACACACAGGAGAGAAGGAGGACAGGAGTATGAACGATCGGAATGTTTCAACCTTGCACCATCATTAACACGTAACTGGTTGGAAAAGCCACTCCGCAAATATCTGCAGGATAAGTTACCAGGAAGAACATATCAGGATTTTACCACTAATGTAATCCTATACAAAAATCCTGCATGCCAAGGAAATAATAACACATCTCTGTTAGCTAGACCTCATTAATCATTACTTATTATTATGTATCTTAACTAAAGAGTAAGCTATTGCGAATTCTCTGATAATTACAAAACCAGGGTAAGAAAAAAAGAGACAGCAAATAACATTCGGTCTCTTCCATAAAAATATGATGTTCAAATTAACACCAGAAGGTATCTAAGATAAAAAACTTAAACCAAGCTAGGACTTAAGCCACCACTTTTGAAAGCTGTTTTCAAGCATCTGGCTTATGGAGACTTGAGAGAATAAACTCATCTTCTAACCAGAGACCACCTAAGACACATCAGACTGGCGCACGTTTTGGGTCAGCCATACCTAATTATGAGAATTCAGACTTCAGAATAGTTTCTACAGATTTATTTCCTTCATTTGAGAAGGAAGAATATAGAAAAGATCATAAGCTTTGCTTTTTGTCTAGTGAATCCTGAATTATTAGATTAGCTATTAATGATGGAAGTATCATACACCTCCATACTTGCAGACACTAGGTGTTAACACAGTAAAAAAGACAACCTCAGATGTCCACAAGATCTTCCTGGCTGTCTTACATTTCAATGAGCTACAGTCAGAAATTTATGCTTTACATAGGGCAGCAGTGTGAGGGAGAAAGAAGGGGTGCAGAAAAAGAAAGTTCATGCAGAGCTGTTATACTCTGTCTGGAAGGACGTGCATTATTAATTTATTTATTATTATTATAACACAGAACCAGAGTTAAATTGAATTATTTGAAATTCCAGAGTTCCTCCAATAATGCTTTATCTCAGTGTAAAAATACAAACCATCACTTCATTAACATTTCAATCACCTACTCCATTGAAGGCTAAGGCAAACAAAAATTCAGAAGCTCTGTTACATCACCCTTCTCTCCATTCTGTCATTATAAATTAAACTGATTATAAGATGGAGAAGTAATTTGCAAACTCTTTCAAAGGACATGATTTACATTTTTCTTCTGCAGTGATGAAGATATCCCCCTAACATGCTGAACATGTGTTAAATATTAACTGAAGATATTTCTACTGTATATATGGCACATACATCAATCTGAAGGTATGGAAAAAAAGTGGAAGATGTTTTTATGTCTTAGGTTTACTTTTAGTATTCTAACATTGTTTATAATACTGGTACAAATACTGCCACCAATAAAGAAACAAACATTAAAAAGGTGTCCTTTAAGCTTTCCTTTAAGGCATCTACCATAATGGCATAATTTGCTCTGGACATCATTAAAATGTAAAGTTAATGAGGATTCAGCTGAAAACAGAAGAAATGTAACCTATTTTCAGGCAAAACTTCTAACACTGCAATCAGAGGGAAAACCTCTTTGATGTCTCTTTGTCTCTTCTCATTAATTTTCTTTTGGTTAAAAAAAAAAAAACACAAAGGCTGTTTAAACTAAAAAAATGCATAGAAGTTTAAACATGGTAATTATAGTCAAGCTGCAATGAGGTCGTTAGGTTTTAAAACTTTGAGATAAACAAAATTGGGATGTATGACTATTTTTAAAATGATGTCAATACTCAATTTTAATCATTCATATGAAATCCACTGCATTCCAAGGGTTAAGAGCAGATATGGAATTGATTCAGAATGGTTTACTGAAGGACCTAATCCCCAAACCAAGCTAATGTAAACAAGCAAGAAATAGATCAAAAATGAAAAGCACTGTAACTGCTGTATTACTAGATATCACATTTGGTATTTTAGGAGGAACAAAGCATATACTTTGCAATCTCCATAGAAGAGAGGTGGCAAATTGTGAGACTGTTATTGTTTTACCTCTACAGATGGTTAAAAAAAATGAAGCACTGAACCATTAAATGACTGTTTACTCGCCAACTCAACTTGGATTTATGAATACTGCCTATGTGTACACAAACCTATATACTTCTGTTTTAATATGCTAATTCCTTCCTTCAGAAAATTACATAATTACATGCCCTACATGAACCTATCTTTATTTGTCTGATAGACTATTAGAATTAAACCAAGTAAAGGAGCGACAGAAAAGTACCACATAAAATAATAATCAGATACTACTAAAGTTGCACGTGGAGAGCAGCTTTAGAAGACAACCTCAAACTTACTAGAAGGTAACTGGTCTGTTTGGCTTTTGGTGGGGGTTGGGGTTTTTGTTGTTCTGGTTTTGTTTTTTAACGTCTTCTTTTAACCATTTGACCCTGCCCTTTACCACAGGCCTGTTCTGGTCTACTATCCCTTCAGAGTTGACTTCCATTCTGCCGCATCTCTTTCTCTTGTCCTTCTATCCTTCCTCACTTGCTTGCACCATCCTACCATCATTAACAAAAATATAAAGGATATGATTCGAACAATATCAATATAAATACAAACCTTACAAATAGATGAAGGACACCTGATACTACTGCATAACTATACCCTGATGCTCAATCAGCTGTTTTGTCTTCACAATTTAGCATCTGAATTTTTATTACTTACTTTTCAGAGCAATCATTTCTTTATTTTAAGAGTCTTTGGAACAGAAGATCTCACGGATATCTAAGTATCTTACAGGTCAACCTGACATGTCTGAAGACTTAATTTTTTTTACTTATGAGGTAAAAACATATAAGAACCAATTCAAAAGAGGTAACGTTACTGTTGTTCATAATCCTAACTATGCAGTTTCAACTCATTTTTCCTATTTTCTCATTAAAGGAAGTAAAGATGGGATTCAGTAAATCCCAGTAGAATGCAATGGGGGTTGCTAGTTCAGTTCACTTCATTAGCATATAAAATCCCTAAATAAATTCAGTGTTTAAAGATACTGCTTAAAAATACCAACGAGGCTCTGCTTTGTTTCTTTTCATTCCTTCCCAACCAATGAAGCATAGGACAGAACGTGTATTTTGGTACAGTATTATTTTGGCAATAGTTCTTCACCATAGTAAAACATGAGGAGCAAGAGTGCTTTTCACACAGATGATGACATTCATACAGGGTCCTACACAACTCTGTCATTTGACTCTATCCAAGATTATCATCCTCAATCAGTTGTTCAACTTTGTTGGTTTCTGTTCCATATTCTGTGAAATAAGCTTTATCAGAAACAACATGTAAAGGTGTTTCCCCAAAACAAACAAAAAACCCATAAAAATAATGTTCACAAAAAGAAAATCTGTCAGCATTTGGAATTTTGACAGATTTATCAAAACTGCTGGGCCACAGCAGGGCCAAATCACTTCACTCATCAGACAGAAGTCAGGAGCCTCCTATAGCATTCCTTCTTTCCTCCCCAATGAGGGAAGAGCAAAGAGCATGTAAGGTACCCTAATCACAGACAATGAGCATGTTAGCATATTAACAGAATATGACAGCGATTAAGCTACCTTATCACAGTTATTCACAAACACAAGTACAGGAAGGTAATCCACACACTGACCCTTAACTATGAATCAGCACACAAAAGCATTTCATACAGAAAACTGTGCTATTCTCCGATAGCACAGAGGACTGGGGTTGTTGTTTGTGTTTTTTAACATACAATCATGGCTGAACCAAAAAAAAAAAAAAAGCAGTCTTGGATTGATTTTACACTTACAATCTGACAATAACTTCATCTTGCTAACCCTTCTCAATTAAAACAAAAAAAATCTCATTCATGATGAAAAAAACATCACATCAGAGATTAGCAGGTCAGTAGTGCCTAGGGCACTCCAAAAGCCCTCTCTGAATTTACATCCTTGTCTTTCAAGAAACTACCTAAAACAAGAATAAGCAACAGTAATGGACCTGGATTATCTTTCGCTTCACCAAATTTACTTTGCTAGCATGTTAAACTTATTCTCTGGGTAGTTTCTCTGCGTATCAGTAGACTAAGTGTGGACACTGCTTACAACATGAGGAAAAAAAAATCCCTACTCTTAATCTACAGGGAGTCTTCTTTAAAGTCATTATTTCTTATTTCTTTTCCATCTGAATGACACTCTAATTAAAGTTCTTCCTTCTGTACAAGTTACAGAAACATCTACACTGAGATTAACAGCTGATTTCAGATGCACAAAGGTTTAAGCAAAAGTTAACACTCCTTAATGAGATTACCTGTTGTGATTAAATAAGGACAAACAAAAACGAACCACCTTGGAAATTTCTGTTTCTGAGTATGAACTATAGTTAAAATTACTCCTTTAATTTAAGTCAACACCTCCATAACAACAACTTTTTGACTCTATTCAAAGTATAATCTGTTTGCAGTTATTGGGATAACAGCCCTACTCTTAAAGGAGCACATTAACGGAGTTAATTGCAACAAGCTCTCAGTCAAATTCCTAAACGCTTCAAATGCTGAAATATCAAATGCTTCAGTAGCATTCGGTACCTAAGTTGAACCTCACAAGAACTCTATAAAAAGAACCACTCGAACTCCTCTATAAATGCAAGGAAAACTGCAAATACAGCTAGTGAATGAAAATTATTTGTTAAAACCATCAAAAAAAAACTCCCTAAAAAAGTTTCAGTTTAGCAGTTAATTTCAACCTGCAGTTAAAAAGGCACTAGCTGTCAGTCAGTTTTCTCACCCAACTCTATCGTGAAAAGAAAAACTGACAGATCACAGGAGCTCGCCTTTGTAAACCAATTCAGGAACTTTCATGCTTCTTATTTGTTAGGTTAAAGGTTAAATTGCTGACCTCTGCCCTCCTGCTTAGCAGCCTTTCCCTTTTTCTGTAAAGCTTTATTTTGGGGCTGTATTTACATGGATTAGTCTCTTTTCACGCTAAGAAGGAATCTGTTCACAGCCAAAGCCTTAGTTCTGGTTGTACAAAAAGCAGTCACAATTATTCAGCAGCAGACAATGACCATATTGTGGATTTACAAAAAAAACACCTCAGCCATGGCCAGCTCTGTCCTTGCTGCACAAAACAATGGAAGAAAAATCTTATCAAGCATTCAAGAGAAAGCAAACAAAGCAGGCCCACTGTGAACTTGATGAAGATGTCAAGCTCCTTTAAAAAAAGTATAAATCAACAAAAGAGTTTAAAGTCTTGTGAGTAAGACTTTCTGTGCAGAATTTTTCTCTCTAGTTAAACAGTGCCAGCAGCACCAATATAGCTCAGACTAGTAAATACTTGAAATAGAAAGGACTGCAGACAGAAGCAGTTAAAGCATGATGCAAAAAGAACAACAGATCTCTTCCCACAAAGTAAATTAGAGAAATGGAAGAACATTCACAATTATAGCTAGCTTTTACCTTTTTATTAAAGCTAGTATTATCAGCTAAGAACAGGCCTAAGAAATGTTTTAAGTAAAATGTATGATGAGTTGCAATATGATGAATTCTAAGATGTTTCATAAAGTGAATGCAGTTACACGTTTAATTTATATTGTAAAACTCAAACTGGGAACAGCCTCTGAACAAAACAGTTCAGACAGTGCTACTTACTTGATCTGGTTACTTCAGTCCCAGATAAGTTCTTTGTGAATGTCTTCCACCTTGTTGGTACTTAAAAGTGATCAAATGGAATCAGAAAAACAAAGCAGCAGCTTAGGAGAATTAGCATTCCTAAATGCTTAGATTTCGTTGTTGTTCCAACCATGTCTTAGGAAGTTTTACACCGTACCATAAAGGTAGGATAGGGAAGCTCACAGTATCTGAATTATGGCACATGTTCAACTCAACGCCCTTCTATCTGAAAGAAGATGTATTTTGCACTTCCTTTGTTACTTATTTAACGTTACCTTTTTCCCAATACATAACAGGAAGACTTCAAGGAACAAAATGTTTTCACAACATAAAGGTTGCTCTAGAGGTGCACGGGTAAGGTTTACAAGCTTCTGAATTACCTACTCCTACCCTTACTGAAGTAATTTTGTTTATGTTCAAGAAAATATACCAATTTTAGTATGTATTGATGTATTACCTAAAATTACAACCTATGACAAGGAGAGTATGATAAGGGGTAGCAGTACGTGGATTCTGCAGAGGCAAAAGTCTGCTAGTTCTCTCAACCTGAAAAAGTCCTATCACAGAAAGCACAGTGACAACTGCAGAACACTTTCAGAGCCCAACTATATCCCGACATCTCCCAGTGGAGTTAAGAACTTCGATAAGTTTCAGTTATAACATTTGTGATCTACTGGGGGCAGGGGAGGAGAGAAGAGGGAAGAGCTATTACAACACTAGGCTAGAACATGAAAAGTAAAGAAGGAAGTACTTAAACTACTCACAAGCTTCTAGTAGGAACAAGATTAGTAGTACATGCTACTCTCCGAGCCAATTCAAATGCAAATTCCATCCTTTCTCTCAAACAATGATAAACTCCCTCGGAGTTAATAGTTTCCTTCTAAGACTCATCTCCCTTTTCAACTTAGTGGTATGTTTTCAAGAAAAGAAAGAAGCACATGGTGAGTCTACAGCAAGACCTTTTAAATTCTGCCATAAAAGAAGTTGTATAAACTACATTTCCTTTACTAATCCAGTGAACATTTGTTAAACTCTAACACACTTATACTGTGTCCATGCTATCACATTTAGGCTTCTAACTTACCATGATTTAAAAAGGAAAAAAAAAAAAAAGAAATCCTTTAGCTGTACTAAACCATTTTAGCTTTTTCCTTGAACACACAGCAAGAATTTATGCTACACTCACAAAAAGATGAAAGATGAGGTCCTTGGAGAGAAAGGCCTTTTGGCACACTACATGGTAAAGCTACAGCTTTGACACACTTTTATAAAGTCTGCTTTGGCGAGAACACAAAAACCCCACACAAAAGCATGCTATGTCCTCCCAGATAGGGGTGCAGGGGGAGTGCCTTACTCTTATGAGCATTTACTTTCAAATTTTCATGCTTTAGAGACTATTCTGATCTGTTACTTTAGACTAACAAATTCTTTCTCTGCACCAGTAGTTTGACAGCTGTGCTCCAATCCTCCTCGCAGCTCATTCCAACAAGAGAACCTCTGGCACAGGTCCAGCAAAATCCTCAAACTTGTCACACATTTCTGATGAATTGTGTGCACCAGTTTTAAGATCATAAAGTGCTTTGAAAAATAACAGCTAGTTAGTACAGCTTTGGATTCTTTAGATAGGTTTTCAAATCAGAATTACTATTCATTTCTTTCTATTTGTGCATTTCAAAAGTTTTGGTGGAAAAAAAAAAGTTTTAGATGAGGTTCAAAAATAGCAAATGCATTCTTGCACAACACAATCAACACACTATATCAAAAGCACAGAACGATACTGAATTTCTAGAAGTTCAGCAGCTGTAATTTATAAGAGAACAATTAAAGTTCATTGTAGTTATACCACTGTACCTCATTGACTGTGAATTTTTAATATTATATGATGTCAAGACAAAAACATAAGTCATAAGTAAGGACTTCATAATCTCATGGAATGCACTCTCTCTTCCTCTATATGAGATTTTAAGGGAATAGAAAATCAGTTAAATAACAGTGTTTCATACAAAGTATCTATTTTGTTCCTAAATTATGCACTGAATAAAATAATTCCAAATAATAAAAGAAGACCAAAGATACAGGTCCCATCGTGAAAATGTACTGAGACCAAAATAAGTAAGAAAAAACTGTAAGTATCTAAACAAGATAACCTATGAAGGCATAAATAAAATCACCAGCATAACTTTTAGATGCAACTTAATTAGAAAATCTATAATATACTGAAGAATTAATGTGTCAGAAACATACAAACTACCAATGCACAGCACGGATATTTTAATTATTTGTAACAATTCAGAGGGAAAAAGGACAGAAAGCCTACAGCTGAGCTGATCCAGCAATCATTTCTTTTCTCAGTTCACACATTTCATTGTGGTTTGGCAGAGCTCTGTCTAGACTCAAAGAAAATGATTTATGATTTATCAGCTTTTATGATTTTTGATGAAGTTCTCTCCATGCCTTTACTAAGAGTCCAGAACAACTCTTGGGTGTTCTGGAGCTAACATTTCTAGAAATCGAATCACAAGATAATTCAGGCTGGAAAGGATCTCAGGAGATTGCCAATTCAACCTCTTGCTCAAAGCAGGGTCACGTACGTGTAAGGTCATGTTCAGGCTGTTACATAGTCAAGTCTTTAAAATCACAAAGGATGGAGTCTGCATAACCTGTCTCAGTGTTCAACACTTCACTGCACACATGGTGAACACATTTCTCCTGATATCCAGTTCGAATGTCTCTTGTTTCAATCTATGTCACTGCCTCTTGTCCTCCTGCCCACCAATGGCATGAGAGCCTGTCACCTGGATGAACATCTCATAGGTATGGAAGGCTGCTGTGCAGGTTCCCTGAAGTCTTCTCTTCTCCAGGCCAAACAAATCCTTGCAAGTGCTCCAGCTCACCTGCCACCTTTGTGGCTCTTCAGGAACACATTCCAGTTTATCAGTATCTTTTCTGGAGCCCAGGACAGATCTTTCTTCTTTTACAGTCACTTGCCTTGGTAACTAAGATGGAATTTTCTATATGGTAGACTAAGGATAACACTCTTATCCATTTGGAAAGGTTTTAACTAAGTAAACACTTAATGTAAGATTGTTAAGTATCATACAAGCAATGAAGCTACTTGAATTTACAATTGTCTGCTAGTAGTTAATAACAGGAGTCAATACTTCCCATATCTGCAAGAAGCAAATGAACCACGAAATATATTAAAGCTTTTTATTTATTGCATGTGATATTTAACAGACACATGGAAAAGATCCTTTGCCACACAAACTTTTTGGCTATTATTAACAAAAGAAAGGCAAGTTTTATCATCCCAGAAGCCAGACAATCTCCCACACCACGACTTTTACAGCTTTGGAGCAATCCGTTCTCCTCAAAACTGCTTTAGAAAATTGATGTAAGAATTAAATGCATTTTAAGTGATCAATAGTACCATCACACTAGACATAAACTTCAAAGACAGTTGTCTTAGTTAATTTTGGAATCCATCACATGGAAAGAAAGGTTTTTAAACATGCCCAACAATTTGCTTCTTACGCATTTTTTATGTTCTGCCTTTCTTAATGGTAACTGTTCCTCATCACTGAGCATGCATTCCTCTAACTCCAGTAAAATACAGACATATATTCCAGGTTTTCCAGCATAGAACTGCTAGCAAACAAAGAAGGGAAGACTGTACAGATTCAGTCAAACAACAAACACTGATGAGAACAGAAGGACACAAATACTTCAAGATATTCTGATCTAAAACTTCTGAGAATAAAGGGCATTTCTTAATATTTTTTTAAGCGAGAAAAATTGCTTAAAGATTACTCAGACAGTAAATAACTTCACAATATATAAACTACTTTTACACAGTAAAAGCAACTATTTCTGAAGATCTTGTGCTTAGAAGCAAATAGAACAAACTTAAAAACACAACTGAAACTCCTACAGAATCAGTTGGTTTATAGAACAAGACATATACTAAATTCTCCAATTAAAAACCTGTAAAGTAGTTTCAGTGCTTTTTAACCCACCTTCCCACAGCAGGGAATTAATCCCTCCAGGGGGATGCAAACACACTTCAAAGAGAAGATTATACCCAGACACTAGTACTGTACAATGTAATGTTTATGGTCAAATTTGTTCAGATTTTCTGGCACTAGAAACCAGGTCAGATGTGCAGAAACAAAAATTAGTTATTAAAAGGGCTCCTGCAGTTACATCTAATAGTTGAGATGGTGTACAACAGTAGAATGAGACAAAACTGTATTCCAGTTACAAATACTACAGAGGTTTTGGCACTGAAGAGATGCAGCAATTCATTTTTACTTCATTATGTGCTGTCTAGTCATATTTGATATCTCTCCTCTTCATAACAACCAAGAAATTGATCTCACAAAACATAATCGTGAAAAAAGTTCTGAGGATAGGAATTTCAATTTGATTTTATCAACTTCACCAGTTGCACACACAGAAAAAAAGGTACAATCAAACATTCACAAATGTACTGAAATGCTGGGGACTTCTCTAGCACAAACATGGAATATTTCTCAGAAATTTTGGGTACAGAACACTTTTGTGAGCATGCAAGAAACAGCAAGTCAGTCATATTCCACAGAAAAATATTTGGAGAGTTTTGGTTTAAACTTAACCATTCCTTATGTGAGCAGCAAATACAAACCTGAAAATGCATTCACTTCTTCAACTCAATGAAGTAAGAGCTATCTCTATATTAAAAGACAAGGAAGTCTGGAACCTCCACAAACAAGGACAGATTCTCATTATTAGTTCCAACTACAGAAGATTCTGTTTGCAGAACCAGTAAGAAAGACATCTTTAAATTCAGAACAGCATAATATTGAATATATCTTATAATTGTACACAGCAGTTCTTAAGAATAGTTTTTGCCAAGAAATAGAATTACAGTGTAAAATATTACCTTTCCCAGTGCAACTGACGCCTGAATAAGTCACTTCTGCATACACTTCAAAGGTAGTTTCTGGATTTTGTCTGAAAGAAAAAAAAAAAAAAGGATTTAGCACTGCAAATTATTTTTTTCCCAAATACATTTTTAATTACTCAATCCAAAAGGGTTACAGGAATGCATACAATGCAATGACAATTTGATAAAAACGGTTATCTTGTTTCGTGATCTGATGACCTCACATCTTTCTACTTTGCAGGTATGCAACAGGTAAGTACTGAAGTTCAGATTAGTGAGTAGAAACAGCATCTAAACCAATTCTGCTAGGAAAGCACAATTAAATAAAACCCCATCGAAATCAAGCACAGATCCTTTATGTCATTTCAATTATTCTGACTAGATAGTACAATGTCACAGAGCTGCCATTCAGAGATGTTGCCAAGAAAAGGGAAAAGGAAAAGCTTTCTGTAACATATATTCCAGTTCTTGGCCATAATATTCAATTTGATTACATATCCAGGTTGCAAAAGGAAAGAAAGAAAGAAAGAAAGAAAACAACTTCATCTTACTCAAAATCTCAAACCAAAAATATAAACACGTCAAGAAGTTGAGCCCAATCTTCAGACAAATTCTATTACCTTTATCTTACTTCAACAGCAGAATTGTTTAAAAAAAAAAACAAAAAACCATTCCTACCCATGCCACAGACCCAATCAGCACAACTCCAGTGGCACTAAGCCAGGCCCCACACCTATGTGAACTAACAGAAAACCTGCCATTGGTTTCAGTAATATAGGATTACATTCTACAGTTTTATAGAGCACCTCTCAGGAGCAACAATATTGTTCACAATTCAATTAATTTCAATTTATTTTTCCACCAGTTCCCATCTGATTAGCATGTAGTAATCATTTTTTCAGAAAACTACATTGGTAAGTTATGAGAAAACTGAAGTCAACAAATCAATTGTTGCTTTGCATTATGAATAAGCTTGCGTAATTCTCCCTGTGCTCCTTAGAGGTGCTGCAGCACATCCTCTGTTTCAAACAGAGGAGATTCTGAGCTGCGTTCCTACAATCACAGTACAGGATGACTACATGGCATGAGATCTGCTTAACATCAGAAATGAATTTTCCTTTAAAACACGTTCCTGTGCAGCCTTACCTTACCACACTTGTTCATACCTATTTTTAGCACTAAGTTTTCTCAATTAAAGGTTTATAGATTTTCAAATACTTTTACAACTAATTGATAAAATACCAAACATCTTTTTAGTATTATATTAGGGTCTGTGTTTGAACTCTTTAGTGAAAATACTTCTTAACACAGCTGGCAAGACTACATGCTATATACCAAAACACTTTAAATTTTTTATTTTAATATCCCATGACAAACATCCACTTATTTCTACCAACAGTTAACGTAACTTTGCCAAGTTAGAAACTTGGTATTAAAGCCTGCACTGAACACAGTAACACCTCAGTACGAGAACGGAGTCAGCATAAGAATGAAGGCATTGTTAAACTCTGAATATTGTATAACTTTTCAGTGGAATTGAAGAAACAACTCACTGTGAGGCTTCACACGCTTTGCAAATGCAGCACAAACATGCATCATAATAGCACATGTTGCAGTTCCATTTATGATTATGAGACTCCCCTGCAGACACCTAATACCACGCGTGTACTGTACTGAAATCTCATCACTGACACTGCCCACAGCATTAGTAACTCACACGTGGTTTTTTTTCCCCCCCCAATAACCACCATGGTAATACTTAAAGATCCACTGTCAGTTATCAAAAGAACAATACAGATGTGATTAAAAAAAAATACATAGAACACATATGTAAATACCTAATTTATTTCATAATTGAATCATCAAAAAATAAAGTGATTTTTTTAATGGTAATTTAGAATGAGTTCTATGAGAAAAGAATACTTCAGTGACAAACCCTATTTGTAGGAATTATTTCCAATCTCTCTGACATATAAATAGCTTTCAAGGGAAATATATTAGAATGAGTCCATATTTGCTAATCCAATTCAGAATTCACACCTCCAACCCTTATTGTTTCCATACTTTAACATTTTCTGCCTTGTATTCCCTAAGTAGGTAATGTTACATCCCAGCACATAGCAAGCTTTATGGTAAAAATCTCAGTCTAATGTAGGATTCTCCCAGCAGGGAAACATAATTGCTGCTGGAATGGAGCATGGCAAGTTCCTTATGGTGCAATGCAACTCTGTTCAAGAGATTGGTACTGACATGTTTTAAAAGTGTTTAACACTGAGGGATACCAAGAAGAGTTAGCAGCCAGTCCAAGCAGATTCCTAATTTAGTCAGCCCCTCTGGAGCAGAGCTCCTTGCACACACAGTGCAACACGCTCCAACCAAGGCTCCACCCAACAGCATAACCCAGTGTTACCTTTTTTCGCCTGTGGCTATACGAAAGCCAAATGCTTACACGATTACCAGCAACTTCCTGACTTGTTTCACTTTGTTTTGATGCAGCTACTGGTAACTTTCTCTAAACGATCTTTCAGTCTAATGATTCATTACTACAAATCCATCGAAAATGTAACTGACACATACACCTAGGTTTCATGCAGAGTACATCATGGTACCAGGAAGTTTAATGACCCTTATACCTACCAATCTATGGCAAGAAGTAAGAAATATGAGTACTGGATTTTTGCTAGGGCTTCAAAACACTTTGGCATCAATCAAAATTCAAGAAAAGGTAAACATATCTTGTGAACTTTTTATGTAGAGAGTCATATTTTAAGTGAGCAGCAGCCTTTACAGTTCGTTTAAAGCATCATAAAACGTAACTTCAGACCATATCTTTAAGTGACCAATACAGAGGTGACAGCTGTGAGATCCACAACTGCAGACAAACCCTTCACTCTTCTGACAAAATGGCAACAACTTTAGATTCCACCTTTACTTGGAGCGTGAAGAGTTTAATTCATTTTTCTGACTTTGATTTTTTTTTTTGTAGCAACAGCTGAGAACACAAACTCCAAAGAAGTGCAAAATGTATCCCACCCTCCCAGAAAAAAAACAGGTTCCTTTCTGGAACCAAACATCGCCTCAGCACTGTCACTACAACCGCTCCGTATCCACTTGCATTTTCTTAAAACACGAGCACACTGAAGTCTATCCAGCCTAGCAGCTGAGGGAACACGAAGATGCGTCATCCCACCAAGTACAACGCAAACGATGTCTTCTCCATTCTTACATTCAAGTTAAACAACAGAGGTGAAAAGTTAAAGCCTTCTGCTGTCCCAGAGTTAAAGGTCGCAAAGCAATGGCTCAGCAGCAAGGACTGACACTGAGGGCGCAGACCTGCAGGCCTAAGGCACCGAGCAGTTCCAGCACTTCTCGTCTTCCCCCCGCAGCCCCCCTGGCAGCGCAGCTCAGAGGTGCCACAGCCAGGCTGCCCCTTTCCCTTAGTGCACTAACGCGGGCAGGGACGCTGTGATCAACCCCAAAGCAGACGGCACCAAGGCTGACAGTGAACGCGTTTCCCTTCCAGCAGCCCCACTCCTTCTAAAGGCCTTCACCGAATCAAAAACAAACCCACGGTCCCCGCTCCGGGCCGTGCCCGGTGCAGCGCGGAGCGGCGGGGCCGGCTGGCTGCGGGCAGGAGGCGGCACCGCTCCCGCAGGGCCGCGCAGCTCCCGCCCCGCTCCGCCGCGGCCCTCCTCGTCCCGTCCGCCCCACGGCCGAGGCCTGAGGCCCGGCCCAGGGTCCCCGCCCGCGCGGCCTCCGCACGGAGCTGGGAGGAGGGCGGGGAAGTCCCCTTCTCGCTCCAGAGCCCTCCCGCTTTCCTCGGGGCCTCGCGAGCGGGGCCGGGGGCACTCACTTGATCCTGGATCCCATGGTCTCTGGGGGGCCGCATAGGCCCGAGCCAGAGAGAGCCAAGGGGGAGGGGGAGCGGAGCTCGGCGGGCCGCGCTATCTCCGCCGCTCGCCCCCTCACTCCATCCCGGGCAGCGCCGCCGTCGCTCGAGCCGAGTCACGGCGCGGGGGCCGCCGGGAGCTGTAGTGCGGCGCGGCCGCGGGCGGAGCCAACGGCCGAGAACCGGGCAGCTGAGCCCGGCGGAGGGAGGGCGGCAACGGGCGCGACGGCCGCGCCCCCACGGCTCACCTCGGGCGGGCGGGGCAGGGATCGCGCTGCGCCTCAGCTCCGCTCACGTCCCGTCCCGTCGCTGGGAGCCGGAGGGTCAGCCGTCCGCTGAGAGGGCCGAAGCGGGCTAAGGGCGCGGCCCAGAGCCGTGCGAGCTGCTGCTCAGGGCAGGTGCGGGTCAGGAGCGCGGAGCTGCGTAGCGATGACGCGATGGTGTCCGTGCGAGGAAAGAAGCGGGCGCTGCCTGAAGTACGAGAAGGCTCAGAGAAAAGGCGCCGTTGTCATGAAGAGCGGCTGCGAGCTGATGCCCATGGTCACAGAGGCAGAAGCTGCTGAAGGGTGGTTAGGAAGAGCTGCGAGCCCGAGTAAGGTCACACGGGGACTGCAGGCTCCGCAGGGAGAAGTGAAGCAGCGGTGCAATGCGGCCTGCGGAAAGTTGGAGTGAGGCCGTTTGGAGCCGGCCAGCGGGAGCAAACAGCTACCCCCAAACTGATCAGCCTTTCCAGGAGGTTTTGAGGAATCTTTGGGCAATTTTTAGCGTAGTTTAACCATTTCCAGCTTTCGGAGTTGGAGGTGATCTGCAGTGAGGAATAGAATTTCCTTCAGAAAGAGCTGCGTGCTATGGGGGCCGCTGCAGGGCAGTGCTCTGAGCTGGGGCTGTGCCTGCTGGGGCTCGGTGGGAGAAACACTGCCCTCACTCAGGTAACGAGCACAAAATAAGGTGAACAGATCCACACAAAGTCCTGGAAGATGGATTAGAAGTCACAAGTTGAAATGTTTGGGGCAGAGAAAGGAGCACTACCAATCCTCACCTGAGTAGTAAGAGGTGAAACAATTGAATTTCAGGCACTAGGCTGTGAGGGCAGGACAGCAGCGTATTTTGTAGGTAATTGATTTGTACTGAGACTATTTTCCTAAACCTGAGGGAAGAAATGATATCAGCAGCCCTTAGTGGGTGTGTACTCATCAGCTGTTTCCCAGCCTGTGTAATGTGATACGAACACTAGAACTTCTGAGCAGGAAATAACTACACAGATTATGGAATGGGTACGGAGAATTGATCTGAAAGACAGTAAGTTTGTTCATTTCAAAAAGCCTCAAACTCACAATTAATAAAGAGGAATTAATAAATACAGGTGGAACGTGGTCCTTAAACCCAGCAGAGGTGTTGCTGTTGAGGTGCAAGAAGTTCTCTCTATCTGCCTCGTATTAACTAATTTGTACTCCAAACTGTACACTTTACCTGGTATGTTTATCTAAACAAGCTTCTTGCTAGGTAGCTCAAATTGCATTTTCTCTAGTTCTGTTGATGGCAATAATGTCTGCAGCTGGCCCAATGGTTTGATGGTAATTGTATGAGAGTTACAATGCAGTAGCTGTGGTGAAGCCCCTAAGGAAAGAGAGGGTTTAACCACATAAGGGGTGTAGCAATGCCTGCTGGCCTTTCCATGGAGCAGTGTTTTTGAATGTCTGAGAATGGATGAGCTGATTAACTGTGAATCGTCCTCCCAGAAGAGATGAAGCATTAATAGCATACAAAAGGGAAGCAGAAGGGAAACTTCAGGCAAAGGAAAATAATCCAGGAATTAAAAGACTGGTGAAAGCCTTAGGATGCTTTCCAGATTGACCAGAAAAGCTTAATTCCGTACCACAGAAATAAAGATTTTATGCTATACCCTCTAGGATGAATTTTGGGTGAATGTGGCCAAATGCATGTTTTAATACCTTAGGTACCCACAGCAATAAAAAATACATAAAAACATAGCTGCTACTTCTCTTCAGTTAGTGACAACCCTTATTGTGCTGTAATCTTGATTACTTGGGAAATTGTCTGAGCTGCATCTCACACAATGGAAGTGCCAAGAAATAAAGTGCTGGCTTCATAAATCAGTAGCTTTCATCTAGAAGATGATGTCTTGAAACAGAATCTACTGCTTCCTGAATAACACTGACTGTAATGCGCATGTATGGTTTTCCACAATTCTCAGTGGGTGAAGACTTGGAAAATCTTTGTAAATGTTTGTAAACCAATAGAAATCTTGTTAAAGATAACATTTTTTCGTTGTGAAGCATGAGTTATTTAATCAACCTCAAGCTTGTAATTCTTGTTGTTAACAAATATGCCTCATGAGTTATGGATCAGGTCATTGGCCCACGTATGTGCAAACAGCCTCCAGAAGTGTTCGCATATGTTGCTTTAGGGAAAAAAAAAGCCTGTTCCTAATGCTCCCAAAGCATGATTCATCAGGCATTGCTGGGGTTGCTGGTTCGCCTTCAGAGACGTTGGTTTATGCTCCAAAACAAGAGGGGTATATGATTCAACGAATGTACCTCCTCATATCGATGGAAGTGGCGGTGTGTAATTTTTTTCTGCAACAGATTAAGAAACAATAATCTGTAATGGTAAAGTGCAGCTTGTCTTTGGGAAATACAAAAGAAAACACAAGAACTAACACAAACTTACACACACAAACAAAAAGAAAGTTGTCAGAACGTAACTGACAAGTTAAATCAGAAGTCTGTCTAGCTCAGCATTCTGTCTCCAACATAGGATACTGGCAGCTGCTGAGGGAAGCATCTAAGAACAGGGGGGCATGTGTAGAAACCTCTCCAAGCTTCCAAGGAATTCATGTATTTTTTCAGCGCTGTTTTTATTTAATACCTTTGGGTGGAATTTGTATTTCCACAACTTTGTTGCTTTTAAATCTGTAGTTCAAAATCCATTACCTTTCCTGGTGTGGGTTTTCCATAGGTTAATGGAAGGCCGGGTAGAAAAAAACCACTTTCATTTGTTTGCATTGAATCGCCACTACATCTTACATTAGAAATAGCAGGGAAGGACTGTTTATCTTCTTCATGTCATCCGATCTCATAGACCTTATGGTTTCATTGTCAGAATTAGAAATGCAGAGGTATCTCAAGTTTTCTCATAAAGGTTCTTTCCTTCTGCGTCTGCATAGCAGTGTGACATTATGCGTACTTTCTATACAGTACATAAAAAGCTAAGTAAGCAGTAAAATACCTTGCCTTTTAAGTGTTTGAAGTTCCGTCTACTGAATGACCTTTTCATTCTTCATTCACAAAGACATACGAAATAACTATTCTTATTTCTGAAACCTGTGATTATACCAATAGCTATAACTCAGGTCCATGAAGTCCTTTAATATAAAGAGCCATGCTGGAGACTCATTCCCTTAAAGAAAAGAGCCCAGGATGATTGACCTGAAATGACCTCTTCATTTTTTAGTGAAAGGAGATCTAAATATGGCAAACATTTCCTTGTGCTACTTGTCTCTTAAGAGACTACGTTTTCCTCCTTAAGAATCTCTTATGAGAAATAAATTTAAAAAATAATTTTAAAAAGTTAATTAGTTTTATGGGAAAACTAGCAAAATACCTACCACAGCTATCTGTTCAGAAAATCTAATTTATTCTGTTCATTATTTCCATTGCTTGGATGCTTGGATCACTTACAACATTGGTCATATTTTCTGTTTCAGGGTCTTTAAGCATGCGTTTATCTTGTTGACCTGAGGAATTAAAGAATCACAAGTCTGCCACCACAGAAATGACTAAAACTAGTTATTATTTTTAAAGAAACACAAAAATCCTGTTTTTTCTTTCTATTTACCCCTTTTTCGAGAGGAAACTAATCCAAGCAACCAAACTGATGATTACTAGAAATTGTTCTTTTCTTTAGCTTTCATTTTGGAGCGTTGAAGAAGTCTGTGCTCCTCGCATCACTCAATACCTATGGCTAGTGATAAAGCTCAGGTCAAAGAATTATTGATCTAGTTGGCCAGTATTTTTCTTTGAAAGCAGAATGTAGATTAAAAAAACACAATTCAACCCGAACCCTAAGTGAGGAACTACAGAAACAGCAAAGCACTGAGCTGTCTGAAGAACTTCTGCTTTGTGGGAGATCACATGGTGCTTCAGTTTGCAGCTCTGAAATTGTTCTGGATTCTTTCCATTGCAGAAATGACCACACTAACTGTGAAGGCATCTTCTGTTGGTGACTGCAGACCAGTATTCATGCGCTGATCTCTGGCTCTCTCAGTCACTATTCCTGAAATCCACGAGTTAAACATACTTGGGCCTCTCAGTAAGGGTTCTTGTCGGTACGTCGCCACTCTGTTACTCACAGTGTCCGACTCTGATTGAATTAAATGTGAACTCTGGGCTCTGTAATTTATCAGAGTTCTCAAGTGGAGTGGTAGAAGATGTCTCCTATAGGTGCTGGATTTTAACAACTATGATATTCACTGTCTGATTGCTGAAAATAATTGTATGCCTTTAACTTTCAAAACTACATGAAAAAAACCTCTCATATTGTGTTTGTTTCTCCTTTGACTGAGCTCTTATCCTAAGAAGTCTGAAGTTCTTTTGTTCTAAAAACCTACGGACTGAACTCTGAGGTGATGAGCCTGTCAAAGTATTAGAATAAGAGAGAAGTAGGCAACTGAGCATAAAGGTTTTGCTTAGAAATGTATGGAAGGAAGGATCTATAAAATACAGTGTTTCAAATTTGGTTATGTGTATTATTTAAAAGATGGTTTTATGTTTTGTTGCATAAAAATAAGAATATTGGTATGCATTATTGGTGTAAGCAGTACCATTTTCCATAGCTTTTCCCATCTCACAGGTGATGAAATTCTGCTTTTTTCAGGCTTGTCTATTTTGTATTTGTAGTGTTTTCAATACTAATTACAGCTTTTTACATAACAGTAAAACATTTTGAGCCAGGCTTCCAATATAAGCACAACTATCACCATTAACCAGAAGACCACTAGCAGTGTCAGCTTCACTGCCTTTCTAACAAGAAATCTGTTTATCCTTTCTGCCATACTGTTCAGTAACATGATAACTATTGATGGCTTACTGCTTATTATGATTTCATTGGACAACATATTGTCATAAACCATTATTTTAAAATTGTTATTACAAAATAAAATAAAATAAAATAAAATAGCACTTCTGTGATGTTAGCTGGTTGTTTTGGCAATGTGAAAGTATGAAGTCAAACCAAAATTGAACGACATAATGTTAAACTGAGATTAACTTCCCATTTCTTTGGGGAAATTCGATTAAAAAAAAATAATAGGGATTCCTGGCTGACCTGTAGATGATCTATTTATTGTCTTTTGTTTATTAAATTGTGTACAACATGCAGCTTTGTTCTTGACAGACTGCAGGTTTCCAAGACAGGAGAAGTTTCTTCCCTAACTGTAGGTGTTATTTAAGAGAAAAGAGAACACTAATTTATTCCTTGATATTAGTTTGATTCATTCTCTGACACTTATGATTCCATTCCACACTGGGAAAACAACCCCAAGACACAAACCAAAGTGCACTTCTCCAAACTTCATCACTTATTTTGTACATCATAAAAAGTCAATTTTATTTATGTAATTAACTGTACCACATCAAGATGTAATGAGGAAATACCATGAGCTATGAAATACCATCCCCTTCCTCATTTAATGAAGGAACTTTGAACAGTAAACTGCAGCAGACAGTTTTTGCAAGACTGCAGATACCTTCCCTTCCTCTGAAATGGGGATCACATCCTGCTGGAAGTGCTCTTTTCTAATTGGTTCTGAATCCTTTGCAGAGTCATTTAAAGTCATGCAGCAGTAATATCTCAGTACTCCAGTACTCCTGCCCCTAAAGTGGAGCTATCGTTAATAAATTTGATGCACTGTAGTCCTTTGTAGGCTAGGTGGCATTTCAGCAGTGTTCCAGTAATGCCCCTGGTCTTTGTTACCTTGTTACTAATCATCCTGTAGGTCTATCCCTTTTTCTTGACTTTGCAGTTAGTTTTGCTGAGATGCTTTGAAATATATATCTTTGTTGTTTTAACTGTAGCGCTATAAAAACCAAAGTCGAGAAAGGCCTCCCTTAAGTAATACACAGGAGTTGGTTTATAAAGTAACCAAAGTTGAACCACTAAGTAATAGTGACCACAGTATAATTAACTTCAACATCCTCGGGGGAGAGATTGTACAAAAAAAAAAAAAAAAAAGAGGAAGCTAGTTAAAAAGACCCTAAAGTCAAAAGTGAGGAAATTAAAATCCTTAGACTCAGCATGGAGGCTACTTGAGCAACCATAACAGGGTAACAGGAGACATGCGTAATCCTAAACAAAAAAGGAAGCTGACAAGCAAAAATGAATGATACAGATACAGGAAGGTTCAAGAAGTTAGTGTAGTCAAACTTATAGAAAATTTAACTTTTGAATTCAATAGGGATAAAGTACAGTGGCTAAGATACACAGTGAAGATTAGAAGGATGACAGAGGATTTGAGGAGCAGATAGCCAGACATGAAAACAGGATTTTTTCAAGTACTAAGAAGCAGAAAGCCTGCAAGAGATTTTGTAAGTCCAGTGGACTGCATGGTAGAAAAGTGAGAAAGCTAATGAGAATACAGAGAGTGAAGTGAATTGTTTGCATTAGCATTTTACATAAAATTTAGGCAAAATAGATCTACCAGACTTCCTCCTGTTAGCAATGTATAGGAGGTTTCATCAACCACAGAAAATAAAGGACTGGAGATCAATTACCCTCTTTATAATATGAAGAGTGGTTCTGGGAGTGTCAACATGGAGATCTGTATATGTCAGTAATAAGAAACAGAGTTGCACGTCACTTAGATGAGGATGATATGGTCAGAATTTGAATTGGGATGTTTTAAAATTTACTGTTTCCAACTAAAAAACTGTGAGCAATTAGGAGAATAAAAGGTACATTTTCAACAGATGAAAAATATGGGGGAGGAGGGGGGACTTCAAAAATACCCCATTCATTGACATTGAAGTCTCTGTTAATTAAAAAAAGGTGGGAATAAACACTGATGTTACACAAATGCAACGTGAGTTCAAGAGAATATCCTCCTCGAATTTTCATTATCCATGCAAAATGTGTTAAGTTTAAAAATAGCCACAAACATTACATTAACTATGATGAGTTTTTTAAATGTACAGTTCTATCTCTAATCTTGGACTTAGTTCTCACCTTCTCAGTCTAAAAAGATGCAGTGGATATAAATATTCTCACAGATATTCTAGAGACGCACTATTAATCAAGCTATGTTTCTAAGTTTCTATTATTAAACACATAATTCCCGTTGAAAGATAATGCTTAAATTAATAAACTGAGAAACTTTATGCAAGTAAATATGTAACCTATTACAGAAACAGATACTACAGATAAACTGCTTCTCATACCATGCAAAAGCAGTGGGATGCCCAGTCCATTGGGAAACAGGTAATGGAGAACTGTTTTCAGTTATTTGTTAGCACAGCTTATAAATAGCCCATGAATTCTGTGCCTCAGATATCATAAAATCCAAACATTTATAAATATTTTTAAAGTAACTAGAAGTTTATACTCAGAATATATCTGATTATATTACTTGGTGTGAACAATTTAAGGGATGCATACACTGGCAGCGTACAGCATGAATCTCACTTCACTTCAGGTGTGTGATATTAAAGAGCCAGAACAGCCTAGGCCAGTTGTCTAGACATTCTGTTATTAGCAGAAGGAAACAGATGGTCTGGGATCTTACCCTAAAATGAATGGAAGTGCCTCTTTCTCTCTGTTGGGTAGAGTGCTGAGATGACTTAGTTTTAGGACACTAAGTACAAGACATCCTTGGGCTTTACCATTTATCACTGTTTTGCAGTGTTAAAACTTGTTAACATTAGTAATTTTATGTTTTCATGCAAGGTGACAGTAAAATTGACAAATTACGTCTGCTAGCAGATTGTGTTAAAAAGTGGAAAAGTAGAAAAGTCAATAGTAAATCCAGTGGTTTACTGAAATAAATCATGCCAGTCTGAAAAACATTTGGTTATAAGGAAAAGCACATTGCTCAAGTTTGCATAATTAATTTTTCATATCTGTTCCTTTGCCATCCTTATGATCTCTTACACTGTCGTGCTGCAAAGTTACAGTCTGATACAGTTCAAGATCTTTCTAAAGAATCTCTCCTACTTTAACTTCATTGCCTTCAGTCTGAGGTTAAATCATGTTTGTTGTGTTGCTGTTTAGCCATCCAATTGTTGTACATGCAAACATTCATGAAAACAAGGATGTGTATCCACCTATGTTTTTGTTTTGTTTTGATTTGTTTCATTTCAATAGGTCTATAATGGTTGTTTTACATACTTACACAGAGTTTCCTACTTACGAACTATCACCAAAGTAGTACCTCAGAATCTTAACTATATGCAGTAGAGACGCATTTTTGCTGCCTTCTCTCCCATCCAACTAAATCTTATTTTGGTGTAATGCCACCACATTATTCCTACTGTCAGATCTACTTGTTTCTTCCAAACCTGCCTCCTCTTATCCAAACTAAAATTTCATCTTGTCTTCTTGAAAGCTCTTCGTGGATACCTAACGACCCTGCGAGCATGGGGTTAAAGAGGACTTGAATCTTTACAGCAAGTTGTCCTCTTTTTGTAATCACTATGCACATTCAGGTTCATCACCATGTATGACAGTGCTTCTGTTTCAAATATATATTTTCCATGAACAAAGACCAAAAACCTTTACATATGGAAAGAAAAAAAAAAAAGAGTAGGAGCATGGAGATAAAATATAGAAGCATAAAGTTATGTATCAAGGAACTTAAATATTGAAGCATTCTAGCTTCAGAGAAAATAAAGCATTAGTAAAGAAAAGGCAACTTTCTTCTACACTGACCCCCTGGTGTGCTTTAACTGTGACCTCACGGAGCCATATCTAGACAGGAGAGGAGTTCAGTTTCCAAGGCCCATTCAGTCGTAAGCTCCTCTGCAAAGTCTCCCATCATGGGGTCCAATTAGTGCCTCTTGTATTGGGGAATTTTTTTTAGAGATCTGCTGAGAGCAACTGGAATAAGATTCTCAGAGCAACTTTAGGCTGGCTGCTATGTGGTTACTGAGCTCCCTACCATTTTCATCCAAGGTAGATATTTACTGAAATTAGTAGGAGTTTTTGACTAAGCAATGTGGGATCGGGTCCATTCTTTTGCTGATTTTTTATCCTTGTATGATTCCTATTCATGCCATCCAGGAATCCCATATTTAATTTCTTGAATTACCCTGAGCCCGTTTTACATCATACTAAATTAGGGCCTTGAGAAGCATTGAATCCCAAGTTAAGCTTTATAAATGCTGGAAAGATGCAGAAAAGAAACTAATATAAAGTTCATCAGCTAGAAGTTTTCTGAACAACAACAAAGCAATGTTAATTATTCAAAGAAATCAAATCACAGTAACCCTGAATTGAGGTTGTGAAACCACGATCATTTTCCCTTGGTACAGCCCAAACATCTACTGTACATATGGAAAGAGAAGGAAAGAAGGAAGCTGAGCTGAACTTACTCAGAGGGCACTGGGTAATCTTGCCTTGTTCCTTATCCACAGATAATAAAAAGTAAACTAAAAACTGTGTAATTCTCTGATATGCATGAGCTAGAGCATATTGACTGTTAGACTACCACTGCCTAATTGGGACTGACTGCTGTTTAAAATACAGTAGAAAGAACAAGCGTTGTGCAGTGTTGACTGGATGTGTTATGATTCTGAGACAAGGCAGACAGCCCTTGTGCTGGTCAGTACTTTAAGCTGAATTATATTGTTGGACTGATGCAACACAGGGAGGAATGTTTAAAAAAAACAAAAACACACACAGGATAAAAGCCACTATCTGCAGTTTAGAAACTAGTAGTGCTGTCCTTCAAAATGATCATCTCCTTCAGCGTAAGGAAACCCAACTAAGGACCACAGAATCAGGTCCACCATGTATTTTACACTTAGCTACTGCCTCAGATCAGGTGAAGAGGCACCACAAGATCTATTTTAAGAAGAATTGCTTCTTTCCATGTAAATTCCTGCTCACCAATGATTCCTGACAAACACTCCACTGGGGAAGCTGAAATAATTCAATAAACGATTCAGAAGCGGATGTGGAAATCATTGATTGCTCTAGCTTGGCTCATCAGGGCCTTGAGATACAGAACTCCTTGCCAGCGTAACAACAGATTTGGAAATAACTGGAGTTCCCGTCTCAACGCCCTGTAATGAGCTAGTAAGGTCAAAAGTGGTAAATGGTGGAAAGACAATTAGTATAAGAACAGCTTCTGTTACTAATCCAAGCTTTGTCCCTACTCTGTGGGTACAGCAGAGGACTATAATCGTATGTTGTGCCGGCGCAATGCGTACCTACTTAATGCAATAATACCAACTTCAGTGACTTGCTTTGAAACTAACACTTACAATAACTTTTTTAACTGAGTCCTTCATACCTCTGAATTTCTATTGTTTTTGTTTGCTTACTTGTTTGTTTTTCTGATCTCTGACCTCCTGGTTGCTAAATAAAATAGCCCTTCGCCGTTGCTGACATGATGGTGGCAGGGCTTACTAGATACCTATGGTATTTGCATTTTCACTTAATCAAACTGCAATATATAGACACATTCAGTCCAGAAAATTGTATACAATTTCCTCTTTCTCTTTTCCTTTCACCTAATAGCAGAGAGGCACCAGAGGGTTACACGGGGATGTGTGTTACAGGCTGCCTGCAGGACCCTAGCGGACTCGGCTGTATTTAATGAGCGCGTCTTCACTGACAGATTCATTATTTGTGTTCGGTCGCTTCAAGTCAAAACTGATTAGTTACACTTACTGCAGCAAAGATTTAATGATTTTATTGTTTATCTTCAATTTATTTTGATTAACATCTCCGTTCTTTTCATTGCAAGTGCAATTAGGTGTAATATAACAGCGACTACTTTAATTTTGCTGAAATTAAGATGAATAAGTGACGGATTATGGCACTTTGTTTAGCAAATAAATCATAGTTAAGAGGACTGTATTAGTAATAAATGCAAAAACAGACAATCTAATTAAAATGCATGGAGCTTATAGTTTGAGTTTCCAGAATTGTAATGAATTTTCACTTTAGAAATCAACTAGATTTTGGTGCATGCCTTATTTATTGACAGTGAGATGAGAGGAAGGTACATTATTCTTTAAATCATCTTAATTTCTTATATTATGTTGGTGGAAGGTTGGTACAAGCAATGAAATGAATGAAGACGCACATTTAAATTTTTTTGAGTGCTTGGATTATGTTTTCAGGAAACACTGCAATTAAGGTATAGCTAAAAAGAGACTGAGGGTCTAAAATGAGGGGAAAACTCATTAGTTCAATTCTCACATGTTCAGGCTTCCGCATTTTCTGCAACAGATTAATAATCTCCAAATCCAGTCACGATTTTCCTTTATGTTCATAAGATTCAATTCACTGCCGCACAGCAAAAGCCTCAAGACATGTGAGATGGAAGAAGGAACTAACATGAAGAAAACTGAACCCAACAAACAGTGAGCAAATCAAGATTGCTCTACACAAGCATCCCCAAATCATGGGGCAAGTAGCAGGGCAGCAATCCCGGAGCCGGCTTACTGTGGGGGTCATATGGGCTTAACTTCTGATTGAGGAGAACCAAGGAGAAAACGAACCCTTCAGAATCAGAAACTTTATCCCTCTGATGTTTAAAAGACCTTGTATTTGACAGGACAGCTTTGAAGATAAAGACCGAAGCACTCTCCAGCTACAGGCTGTTCGACACCCCACACTGCTGTGTGCTGTGTGCACTTCACTTCAGTTTCTCAGAGTTCAGTCATATTAGAAAGGAGATAGTGGAGACGTTTTTTAGTATATTGAGCTATATTCTCGAGGCTTCTGCATCTTCCCCAAGCTCTCTTTACAGAGTCTGGAAGAGCTCAGCTCCATTCCACGCATCCCCATCGTCGTTCCTTCCCTCTGCAGTGTGTCAGACTGGCCTGTTGCTCTTGGCAGATTGGTTAACAAAAATATCCTGAAACCCTTGACATCTGAGATATCGCTAAACTTAGAGGCTACCACTAAAGACAAGAGAGAGAGGACAAGGAGAGACTTCTCCTTTTTCTTAACGTGCAATATCCTTTTTTTTTTTTTCCCCCATGTAGGAGAATTCTATTCCAGGGATTACAGTTAGCAAGGACTAAGAGCAATATATGCTCCATTAAGACCCTATTTTGACATTTTTCCCCTTCCTATTAAGGGCTGGGAGGATGGGGAGAGTAAAAGGGAGAGAGAATGAAGTCCCTAAGATGACAAAATCTGCAAGAGAATACTTTGTTCTTCCTAAACTTTGACGGTGCTCTTTTTCTATTACTGTTCTTTTTTTTTAGCATTTTAGAAGATCACACAATGTCCAGATGAAAGCCGTTACTGAAAGCAGCATTTATTACGATTAAATTGTTATTTTCTGTTGGTTGTTCTACCTTATTTTGGACTTCATTATTATATAATCCACAAAAGAGAGAATTTCAGTGACAATACAAATGTGCTTCAGCTAACGATATGCTTTGAAGATTTAAGAGAGACTTAAAAATCATTTTTTTAGCAAATGCCTGTGGAAAAAAAAAAACAACAAACACCTAAATGAAAAATAATTCGTGTCCTATGGGTGCAGTGAAAAAAAAAATTAAATTACTGAAGTCAGTTTTACCACCATGAAGTAAATAAAGGGAAGGAGGAGGTGCACAAGGAGCTAATGAAGACTACTTCCTTTCTTCCTGACTCTACTGATCACATTCGCTAATTCCATTAAAACAGGTATCCACTCCTAGGTGTACAAAATCAAACAAACTAATAAATCTAGTGACTTATGACAAGGCAATATAGGAACTTATTTACAAGTGTTTCTGTATATTACAATCCCTCTTCTAATACTACTTTTCAATATTCGATAATAAATGGATGGTTGGAAAAGACCAGGCAAGGGAGATATAGAGAGGAAACAATGCTAATGACCAAATCAACCTGTAAAAAGCAGCCTGCTTTGACTGGAGCCCCAGCCATCAGCTGAGTGTCATGTAGGGAGGCAGGAAGAGCCAGGGGAGGCTGTGGAGGGGTTGGCGAAGTGGAGACTGGCAGCATCATTGGTTTGAACAGGCCGTGATTGATTTGTCACCGGAGGCCCATTTGACTGGGCAAAAAGCCCTTCTGATCTCAATCTCTCTCTGTCTCCTTACCTCTGCTATCCCTTTCTCCTTCTCTACGTTTTGACGCTGGCACAGCAGCTGGGCAAGGGGACTCAAGTTCTGGCCGACAAAGAGCAAAAGGGTTGAAGGTCACTGCTGCCGAAAACACGTAACGACTGACAAGAGAGATCCAGCTCATCATACTTCTCATTTTCTATCTCGCCTTTACATCTCCAGAGGTTTACAAAGCCCCACATACACATACAGACAAATACACAAACACGCCATTCCCCACGCAGAAACACACAACCAAAGCCTCTGTCCTTCCCTTTCCCTCTCTCTCCCCCTCTCTCTCACACATACTCACGCACACACACACGCACACATTCTCTCCCCACCCCTTCCACCTTCTTGTTATCTGTGGCTGGGAGAAACATCTAGATCTACAAATACTAATTGCAAAGGACAACAAAAGGTAAGAAGGCATAAATTATCAAAGGTGTCGTGATGTTATTTCAAGTCAATTGCAAATATGTGAGAGGGGAAGATTTCGCCCCAGTGATTCCTGTTTGCTTGGCTGATGGGGACCGGAGCCGATTCCCTCCCAGATCTGCTGCAGCTATGCCTCAAACCACACACTTTCCAGCAGGAGCCATCAGCTTGGGCCTTTCTGAATTCTCTCTTTATTTCATTCATTAAGGGCATTAGGCAAGTTGGAATTTGTATGAAAAGGATCCTATGGGAATACTGTCTCCAGGGTAGGTATTTTCATGACTTTCCACATCCTGGGGCTTTCTCTGTATCTCTTTCTCTCTCTCTTCTGTTAGATGGAGCTTTAAAGGAGGCTGCACTCATCTTCCAGCTAATCTGGGGGAAGGAAATAATCTGAGCTGCATATATTGAATGAAAAAGTATTTTATTTTATAAAGTGATAGTTAACTAAGAAATTATGAGGCATTTCCTGCTTAGTTTTGTTAATTGGCTTTGTTACTGTTATTGTTACTCCTGACTGTTTTCACGTTTTTCTCACACAAGAAAATGAAAATTGCCTTCGTTATGCGAAAAGAAAGAGATAGCAGGCAGGGCATCAGCAAAAAATATTAGTCAAACAAAGGCAGACTTTAAATTAAATGTGCTGTCATGTTCCCATAAAAGCAGGACAGTCTCAGTGCTATAGCTCATTTCACTTGGCAAAAGAACATGGCATTAGTTTTTTAACTTTAAAATAGTTTAATGAACACGAATGGAGAAATAATTTTTCTGTGTATTTAGCTGCCTATAAAGAAGAGAGAATGCTTTAACTTTGATCGCCACAATTAGTTCCCTGGGTATCTAGAGGGGAACAGGGCAGCCCTGGGAGCCTCAGTTCTTTAGATACAAAAGCATTTAGATCGCTTTAGAGCAGTTAATCCTGAGACTGGCTAGGGTCCCTTTTGTTTTCTAACTCCATTGTGGGTTTTGTTCAGTTTTTTCTATTCGCATGATTGACTGCCCAATGGATGCTAATTATCCAAATGTCGCTTCTGTCCTTTGAGTGACTTTCTATGTATTATGGGCAACTGTCATGCATTCTGTCATTCTATATCATATTACATGTATTATCATATGAAAATGGTACTCTGCATAAAGGAAGGTGTCTGAACCAGCAGATGCTGCAGATATTTAAAGGACTTGCTTAATCTGAATGGATTTTCTATAGAAAAATCGGTCAGGAAGCATGTAGGGGAGAGTCAGAAATGGAAAGTTTATCAGGTAATTATTTTTGTCCTTTTGCTGTTTACATGATAATGTACAAAGCGTTAACTGTCTCTGCTTCTGAAATCTGCAGCCACCTTCCTCCTGCCGAACCAGGCAACCCGTCTGTATTTATTAGACTATGACAGCTTAAGCTAATTAAACTGATATCTGTCTAAAATAATAAGCCCTGAAAGTTAGAATAAACATTATGATTATAAGCTGAAAAGGCAGCTATACAAATGTAGCATCAACGCTATATTTTAATGATGATCTGAAATTCCTGTATGAAGAACACTGGATGTGGAACTGCAAACAATAATAAAGTTCCGCAAAGATGCTTTCACTATAAATATTTTTACTTGGGTCATTATCTCTTTACATTGTATGAATAAGACTGAGGGCTAGCACAGATGTGAACTTTTTTTTTTTTAATTATTTATTTTGCACATACATGAACATAGATTTAAAGGATATAAAAGGACAGGTTTTACTGCAATATTTCCAGTAAAATAAACTTAACACACCTCAGTGTAATGTGCATGCCAACACTTCACAGGAATGCAAGATTTATAGCAATAGAGCTTTTTAGATTTGTACTCTGGGGTCCATTGAATCCATGGGCACATCTAGAGTTTCCTCTCCTAAACGTTAGAATAGCATTTTACATTTGGCATTGATAGAAATGCTGTGAATATGTAACTCTGACATCAATGTCCTTGCCCTTCATCGGATATATGTGTAATACATTGCCATTAATTGTGAAGGTAAATCTTGTGAAATATGTACTTTATGAAACAACAAAAAGATCCCATAGAAAGACTTGCTCTGCTGTATCAAGGTGCTTTGAAATTTTACAATGATCAAATATACATGATCAAGCTGTGCTTGTTAGGGTACGAGGGGCTCGAAACGGTCAATGATTATTGATCAGACTGTTAAGTATTTGTCCACGATTCTTGATATCCCAAAAGATTCAGGGAAATGAACAGTGAAAAATTGCATCAGAGCCCACCTTTGTTTGAGATTGATGTATTGAAAGAGAGTATTCATTTGCCAAATCTATGGGAAAAATTGTGTAGTAAATGATGACACAATGACTCAAAGTGCAGAGTTGAGTATCTCCCTTTTAAAATTATCTTTGTTTAATTTTAAATGCTAATTCAAAAATGGGACGACTGTCTTTGTAGAACGTGAATAGTGAATTATTGATAAGAGCAGATTTATGCAGAAACAAAAACCAGAGGTACAAGCGTTGCTAATCCATTGACCTTTACATTTCATCTTACATTTTACTCGTGCAAAAAAAAAAAATTCTGAAGGGAAGTTGCAGTAAGAGGGATTTAAGAGAATCCACAATGGGAAAGTGGAAATTTCTGTTGTTTTTACAAAATCGCAGATGTTACTGAGGTGCAGTTGCTGTCTGCTGGTAGATTAATAAATATTACTTCTCATGAGTACTTCCAATTAAATGCTTTCCTACCATATCAGCATTTAGCAAAAGTCCCCAAATATTTGAATAATAATTCTTTGTTTGTTTCTTGGTACTTCTACTGCATCTATTTCTTGAAGTCCACCTTACATTCTGTTTATTATTTTAAGATTGACTACAAATTTTGTTCTGTAATTCAAAATATTACATGTGTTGAAAGGGAGTGCTAATGTATAATTGTTTCAAAATCATAAGGCATACCTTATTTGGGTTCATTATGATTTCCATTGCATGAATTCACAAGACCTTCCCCGAACACAGAGAGCAGTTAAGATAAACTTACTACTCCACACAAAGAATTATTTCTGCAGATATTTGCCTCAAAGAAATGATGACATATGTCTGTGTCTGAATCTACAAATAGATCGATGGATATACACACATATGTTCATTCACACACACACATAGCCTCATAGTCATGTATCTTATACATATTTATATAAACAAATTTACATACAGAATCTTTTGTAGATTTTAAAATCAACAGTACATATTTTCCATCTCATTTGTAGGTGTTAAGTCCCTTAAAGCTACTTCATAGTTCTTTAAATGTGAACTACCTGGAAAATAATCATATATACTTCAATAAAAAGTTTGCAAAGTATAAAATTGGCAAAATGTCCCCGATTGGTTGGAAATGCCCTTTCACCTTATTGTGTCTGACCTGCCATTTAATTAATCTGCTCTTGTCTGAGAGCAGACAGTGTTAAAGATAAGCAGCACAGTGAGCAAAGCCTACAGCACTTTGAATACATATCCAGCTTCTCTACAAAGTCATTCTATTTTATCCAATTGGTAGGATTGATCATTTCTACTTCAGTTTCTATCCCATCCGATTTATCCTGATTGCAAATATTTACACATGAGAGTCTGCATTTACCTCTCCTCTTTCAGCTGGATCTGCTCTAATTGCCTAAGCTAGTGCTGCAAAGTTTGCATCTGCTTTCCATACCTGCTCTCTGTGTTTTCAGATCGCTCTTTCGGAGACGTGCGGTGGGCATTCAGGTAGTCCAGATAAGGATTTATAGTGACAAAATATTGACTGGATTTGGTATTCACTTATGAAGGATGACGTTAGTGCCACAAAAATCCCTGTGATGTACAGGGAATAGTTAATTAATTAAAGGACCTGCTAATTGCTACTTGAGGTACTGTGTGGAGATGATGAAGAGTGCTTGGTACAAGGTTAGGTTCTCAGTTTTGAGTGAACATTTTCATTTAAAGGATTTCTTTAAAGTACGTCCTAATTTTTTTTAATTTTTTTTCCAGGTTACTGTATCTAGTTCAGACTCAAGTGTTCAATTGAGCTTCAATTAATTATAATATATAGTCAGGGTGCTTTAGCTGGGATAGATTGATGGAGAAGCTTTGTTTCATTTGGTGCAGGTGGCACTGTTTAATAAGCACAGGAGAGAGTGAATAATGTAGTGTTTGCAAAGAGAAATAAGTGCAAAAACGAGAGGTGCAATTAGATCAGCTCAGCAAAAATAAAGGACAAATATGAAATGGTCAGGTATCTTACAGATAACAGATAAAACAGTAATAAGCATCTGATTGAAAACTGCCATTTTAAGTTATGAATATGTAGAAGTGTTGCTTTAAAATCAATGCAGTGAGCTAGCCTTCTGCCTTCATTAGGCAGGCACATTTCCATATCTGAAAAATACCAGAGTACTAATTTTTAAACACCCCCTATTATTGTTCTCATACTGAAGTATAGATGGCATCCTAAATCTAAAATATAAAAATGACTTCAAATATGAACTTCTAAATTGTACCATAAAATACTTAAACCTTTGGCATCCTTTAATTATTGCTATTTTGTAGTGGAGAAAAAATACCCCATGTAAAATTAATCTGTGCAAACTTGTAAATCTTTATCAATAATTTACTAGCAGATGAGTGGCTTCGCGCTTCTCGTTCATGCACAGAAGATAAAATAAAGTTGCAGAAGATTACACAAAAGAAAACAAGATTGTAGATAAAAAATGAAGCCCTTGAGAATGAAAATCTTGTTTTAATTGCACACAGAAGAATAAAAAGAAGTATATACCACTGAAAGTAATGCTATTCGGCTCAAAAAAAAAAAAAAAAAAAAACCCCGTATCTGGTAGCTAAGAGGATACTCCTGTGAGTTACTTAATAAAAGAGTGTGTATGTATTAGGCATTTCAGCAACACTTCTGCATCTAAAAATTTCAGCTGTAGACAGATCTTCCACAGACGATTCCCCCCTACCGCTAACCTCTTAAATACACCTATAAAATACAAAATGTTCCCAATCACCTCCAATAAAGGAAGCTTCCTTACATTAAATGTGTCTAATATTTGTGTAAGAAATCTGAAGTGCTTTCTGATGTGGTTAAATTCACAAAGAAATGTGGTTGTAGAACAGAAAGGAATGCATTGAGCACATCACTCTGAATATTTGCAGATGGATGCAGAGCTGTGGAAGTTTACTTATGGAATATGGAAATAATCATATTCTCAGCCTCTGATCATTCAGCAGGAGCAGTGCTGTCGGACTCTTTATCTACAGACCTTATTTTTGTTATGTAGCTGTGTTTACCAAATCCACAATGCACCCAATCAGGGAAGTCTCTCAAACCTCCAGGATTGGTTGGTACTGAACTTGTAAAATGTTTATGAGTGAGTGTTTGCCTGGTAATGTAGCCCTGGGTGCCCTGCTGTCAGCATGGAATCACTGATACCGTTGGAGGGAGGAGAAGGGGAGCTGGGTAATGGAAGGGAACTTTCTCATCTGAAGTCCTAATGTGCATTTAGACAAAATAATCTGCACCAAAAAAACTTCACTGCTCCGTTTAAAAAAAATAACCCAGTCACTTTTTCTAAAAAAGTGTTTTGCTACAAATTGCTCCAACTGTATCCTGGCTGTATAAAATAAAGTAAAAATAAATTATTAAGCAGCAGCTGCACTGCCAGATTCAAAAAGAGAAAATTGTGCAATCTTTACCTTTTTCTGTGCATGAATTTTAGCAAACGACTAAAAATTAAGAATTCACATTGTATAAAAATATTCTGTTTGAATACTTCTTTGGTGTGGCAGAAGCTCAGGTCAGGCAATCGAATCTAAACACAGTACCAAAAATCTATCTTCTCCAGAAACACTCCACAGCTATCTTGGCTATACATGCACTGACCTTCAGAATCATATTTTCTTTACCAATTCACTGTAATAAAAATGAACATTTTGTCATCACTTTGGGAAACTGTGCCAAACACCTTAAAACACATGTCACATGCCAACTTTACTTCATTTTTCTCCTCGGGGAATATATACATCTGGAATCATAATCACAGATAAAAACCTTGACAAAATTGCACATGAGCCCAGCCCTTCTCTCCAACACCTACCTTTTCATAACATTTAATACAATATTAATATCAGTTACTAAAAAGGCTTCCAACCTTTACATTTCTGACATAACATGTTCAAACCCATATTTCACACTTCTTGTTCTGTTTTAAGTTCAGTGGATTTAACAGGACTCTGGAGAGAAGATCATGTGGCTGAAGATTTCCCTCCCTCTCTAACACCCGTAGAGGCAGTTTTGGAATTGTTTAAATAGCTGTGGCTGTATAAACTGAAATATTCAAGATTATGGGTATCTTATTTCTCTCTTGCACGTACAGATACATGCTTGTGTATTTATCTGAAACCCACTGCTTGCACCAGCAACAAACAATTTGTACACAACATCTGGGCAAAACATTCTGAACATTTTCCTTTTAAACTCGATGATTTATTTTTCCCGTGTGTTCTTGGTTTATCAGACAAACAGAATTAGCTCATATTATATAATAATATTACTTGGTCTTTTTATCTATGATTGACAGTTTTTCAAATCAAAATAAAACCCATTCTTAGCCAATCATCTTCTTGGAAGTGTGTTACTGCTTTAAGCTCGGTTTGCTTCAGAGACAGCTAGAGATCCTATTCAGTCAGGGGTGAACAGTGAAATTACAGATCCAGCAGATTCCCCACTCCCCCCAGAACGCCTGGCTTAGGTAATATTTAATGGCTAACTCCTAGGCTGATGTTTGTACTGTATGCTTTTATATAACATTAATCAGCTGATGCTGCATGAAATGGAATTTGAGAACTTTGCAAATTTTCATTCTTTGTTGCGTTTGTAATTAGTACCATGCTGGAAGGACCTCGGGCAGCTCGCTGCGTGGCTTTGTTCATGGCAGGATGGTGATAGCAACCTCTTTTTGTTACATATTTAACAGCTTTGAAAGACATTTTTTATACAGCAAATGTACCAGACAGCTTTAAAGCAAGGGACATTAAATAGGTTGCCAATTATTCATTCAACAGCACTACGTGCATCAAAAAAATGCACACCACCAAATTTTCCTGAGACAAACCACTTAAATTTCCTGTGACTCAGACACCATTTCTGCACTAACTGGGAAGGGATAGCAATCATTTAGACAAAGAAACAGATATTAAATGTTTCTTACCCTGGAATACTAAAACCATCTTTATAAATACGCTGGTTTGCAGTTTGGGGACAGCATCTGTGGCAAGAAGTGTCTTTTTTTAAAACTCACTGGTGTTTCTTAATAAGCTTATTGCATTATTTTCTTTCGCTTTAAAATCACCCAAAGTGCCTCATTTGGTATATAAGAAGTGCAGAAAGTGATGTATGAATGGAGCAATAATTTCCCAGAGTCGTTTCAAGTCAGCCTATGGAGCAAGCGGATCTGCAGCACGCTCGCCGGGCTCCAGCAGCTCAGGGAGACGAAGCTGAGCTGAGCTCCACTTGCTGACAAGAAGCAAACTGTCTCACGTTTTAGGAGAACAACATCATTGCCTATAAAAATGAAGAAGAGGCAAAATAAATAAAACCAGTTAATGTTGTAGTTAACTTGCAAATCAAGTGAATCTGTTGGTACAGTATTTTAGAAATAAACGGTAACAGCGTCACACCAAACACACATTTCTGAACATATAAGCGCTCTGATTTTGATTTAATGGTATATCAGCGTCAACTATTGCTTCCTTTGCTGGTACACACTTCCTGATGCCTACTGTGAAGGGTGCCCATATTTACAACTGAGTAAGATGATTAATTACACCTTGTCAATCACGGTGCATGAAGACATAACACCACAGCAGACAATGAAGAAGATGCCTGAAGCTACAATTACATTTTAATTCATAGTTTATTGTATGCCCCCATATATTGCAGTCTAATAACCGTAGGGGCATCAAAAACATATGAGATATCAATCACTCTGCCCCCTGGTTTCTCATGTTTATATTATTCCACAGCGTTTACATTAACATAAGTAGTTCCTTATTTCCTAAGCTTTCTTCTCTCATCTCTTACCTTTTGCTTCCATTTATCTTTTATTCTTAGAACCTTTCTCCAACAGCTAGAAGTATTTGATGGAAGTTTGTAGCTCACTTAAAATCTGTAACAGACAACCTGAAACCCAGCAATTAGCAAAGACAGCTTAGACTTGTGTTCCTTTGTTGAAGGAGGCGTTGAGTCTTTTGTTCTGATTTAGTCACGGTAGCTGGGTGGAAGCTGGTACCTCATTATGTGGTTGGTCTGTTTGTCTGGTAGGTAGCAGATGGTACTGGAGATGACGTTACCAAGAGAGGCAGGGTAGAGAAACTCAAGACCTGTGATTTGTTCACCTGTCACCTATAACAAAATACAGGTTAAAAGACTTTATTATTAGCTGCACCGTTTTTTTAATGAAAAAAAAAAGAAAAAAAACCCTCTCACTTCAGATGAATCCGCAGTTGATTGTAAAGATTATTTTGCTGTAGCAATTTTTCTGTTGCTCATTATTCAAGAATACCCTGGATTTTATTCTGAACAATGTAAATGTCATTCATGTGTCAGTGTGTACATTAGCAGCTTTGTGTTTACATTCTGCTACTCTCCTTGTGTTTTGGTTGCAAGGGTTGGATGTCTTCATGTGTTTGTACATCCACTAAGAAGGTAATCAGAGAGAGCCCGCGTGCTGGAGGCCACGCCATACCTGTCTGACATGCTGCTGGTTTTATTGGTTCCAGCTTAGGCAGTACGGTTACATATAACATTGTATTTTTACATAGGATAGGATATGACACATGGCCTAAGTTAAGGCAATACAGTGCTGTTCCACAGCAAGATGCGGTGTCCGCGGCGTCAAGCGAGCAGTATTCCACATCAGCATCACTGGAGGCAAATCTCGACTTTAGATGTGTTTGAAATGTCATTTAAGGAAGGGATAAATTACTTTACTGACGTAAGCGTCACACAGTCCTAGCAATTCTTGGTGGAATTCTAATCTGAACTAAAACACGAATATCCGTTGTCTTCGAGATGTGATTTTAGGACAGACTTTGACTAGTTCCCATGGACGATGGACCGGCTTGTGTTCTGAACAGTTCCTAGTGCAGCCTGGTTACTTCACACGCATCTCTACAAGAGACTTTGTTCTCCCGTGGCATGCATGTTTAACTACTCAGAGCAAGTCAAGAGAAAGATGCCTCGACGATTCTAAGAACAGAACACATAAACCTAGCAAGGTTGGGATCTAAGTGAAGTAATCCCAATTTTAGCGCAGACGGCGTTACCGTCGCCTCACCTGTAAGAGGCACAGCCCTGAAAGACACGGAGCTCAGGTGCACTGAGCGACCGCATCGCGGGCAGGCAGGGGTAAAGCAGCGGCTCTCAAGATCTCGGATGTACGCTCAGATCCACCTTCCACGGCTCTACCTTCCTAATATCATGATAGCTGTGATAGTGGATACCTTCAGCACTAATTACTCTACCCTCAGTACCCATATCCGCCTTCTGGGCACACACCAAGATGAACGCGTTCCCACCGCGTGCTCCTGGAGGCTTCCTGAAGCTTCTGCTGAAGTTCAGGGCAGACCTGTGGCCCGCTGTGCCCCGTCGGCCAGAGGAGGACCCTCCACCAGCGGAGCGCTCCGCGGCCGCGGGCGGCACAAGCGGCGGCGCTCTGGTGGCGGATCCCGCCGGGGATGGGCCGCGCTGGGCGCGTCCAGGCGCTGCCGCCGCGTTCAGGGGCGGCGGCCTCGGAGGGGAACCAAGCCCTGCAGCCCTCGGGCCGCCGCCGACGCGGGACGCGAACCAACGCGCGGCGCGGCCGCTGAGCGCGCCGGGCCGGGCGGCGGAGCGGACGGGGCCGGGCCGGGCCGCGGCCCCCGCGCACCTCCCAGCCCCGAGCACATGCCGGCGGGCCCGGGCGCGGCGGCAGCCAATGGCGGCGGGGCAGGACATGATGTCAGAGGGGCTGTAGAAAAGGCGCGGAGCGTCGCGCGGCGCCCGAGCTGCAGACGCTCCGCTCGCGGGCAGCGCTGCGCGCTCCCACTCCGCCGCTTTTGCCGCCGCCGCTTCTGCCGCGCTCCCCCGCGGCGCGGCCGCCCTCCCCTCCCCTCCCCCCCCCCCACCTCCCCCTCCCCCCCGGCAGTGCCCCGCCGGCAGCCGTCCTCCCGGGCCCGCGGGCCGCGCCGCTTTAAGGAGAGAGGGGGGCCGCCGAGTGCCCGTCCCATCTGGTGCCCGTCCAACTCTTCCTCCTTCCCCTTGGCTTTTTCTTTTCCCAATGAGCTCCGGCAGGCTGGGGGAGGAGCGGGGGAAGGAGCAAACTTTGCCCCTGAGCCGCTGCCGCCGCTGCCAGCCCTCCGGACTGTGAGTGCGCGCGGTGGGCACCCGCCCCATCCTCCCCGCAGCATCAGCCTGCTCTCCGCCCGCTGCAGCCTCCCTCTCCCTGCTTTCCTCCTCCAAATTTCGCGCAGTACGATGTAGGGACTGGTCGTTACTCAATTTTGATTCCTCACCGAAGATGGTGCATTATTTTTTTTTAAGATCCGTTTCTCTGCTTTATTAATTCCTCCCGGTCGTAAGCCTGCCCAGCATCCCGCCGGCTGGGCCAGGGCGTGAAGCCTGGGACTGCAGCTGGGGCGATGAGCCCTGCGCTGAAGAAACCTCCCGGAGGGACGCGGCGGGGCCGCGCGGCAGCATAGCTCCGCGCCCCGGAGCCAGAGGGCCCCTGTCCCTCGCCCCCTCCGCCCGCCTGCTCTGCACCCCGTCCCCGTGAAACCTCGGATCAGAGCCTGCACCCCGCTCCGAAGATCTCCGCCGGGTAGAGAGCCCGCAGCCCGAGGAGAGACGGGGCGGCCGTGCTAGATGCATGGGGGAGGGCTCCGCTTAATGCAAGTTCTGGGCTCCTGCAGGGACCCCGACAACTGTCAGCAGCAGCAGCAGCAACTCGGGGCCTCCTCCTCCTCAGCGATGCTTTTCCACAGCCTGTCCGGCTCGGAGATGCACGGGGTCATCGACGAGATGGATCGGAGAAGCAAAAGCGAAGCACCGGCCATCAGCTCGGCTATAGACAGGGGAGAGACCGAAACGGTAGGAGGCGAAGGCACGGGAGAGTCGTTCAACTCCCTAAACATACGGAACCCTTCCAAAAAAATACATCTTTTCCTTTAAAATAACAGATCGGGGGGAAGCGTATGCAAAATACTAAATCGGAAGAAATTTAAGCGTAAAGGCGCTCCAAAAGCTTGAGTAAAACCGTGGGGAAAGGCATGAAACTGTTAATTATTAATAACATGCATAGTAATAGTAACGCTTGGGTGGAACAAACGGTGCTGCTCTTGCAAGAAGCAGAAAGCTGGAGCAGCCTGTGGTAGCGGCCAAGCACGCCTTCCCTCCCCCAGCCTGTCCGGCCTGCAGAACTTTGTAGGGAGAGGCAAAGTGTGCTTTTGTACACGCGGCGTTTGGGCACAGCGAATTTATTGTCTGCAGAATGGAAGTGAATCCCAGAGAATCCGATTCGGTGTTGTTTTTCAGGTGAGAGGTCTACACTGAGGCGGGCGGTACAGCGTTAGACGCTGTAGAAAAGCCTGACCGAAAGCAAACAAACAAACAAACAAAAAGAAATCAGCGAAACAAAACCCCCCAAACTCAACCGTGCTTAAATCGTGATTTCTCATGGTAGGAAGATACGTGAACGCTGCGTTTCTGAACGTGGTGAACGGATTTGGAAGACGAGTTTCAGGGAAATGGATGTAAATCTGTGTAACTTTCCCACTTCTTATCCCGTATCCGCTGATGGGCACTGCCTGCGTGTCCGTGCGTGTAGGTAATAAAAGGATGAGCCGGAGTTAAGCAAAGTGGAAGGGATTTCCGAAGTGTTTAATTTCACGAGTCAACATTTATTGTAGGTTATTTTTTTTCTTTCTTTCTTTCTTTCTTTCTTTCTTTTTATTTTTCCTTTTTTATTATTATTATTATTAATTAAGAAAATTCTGGAGTGAATCGTACCGTGTTTTGGTGACTCTGGTGAGGCGGTGTGGGCGTGTGCAAGATGTCCGATCGGGGTTTTTAAAACTTCATCAGTGTGTTCCTTCTAAATGTTAGGTAGAAATGGACTCAGAAGTGGCAGTGAGGTGGTGTGACCCCGGGCAGTGGCTGAGAGCAGCCTCCGTGCTCTAACAGGATCTCCAGTCGGAAGGGTTTGGGTTTTTTTGGTTTTCTTTTTTTTTTGCAAAAAAAGTTAGTATTTCTGCATAAGATTAAACAACATCAGGTTATCTTTGCTGGAATAAATATTGTAGTGTGGTATCTTGATACAGTTTATTCGTATTCACGTGTGCATGTCGTGAATAGCGGGACGGAATATTGGATTCTTAAACACGGCAGAATCTTTCTGTCACTGGACGAGCAAAGCAGAGAAGTTGTGTTTCGTTTAGAGCTGATTTATAAGGAACTTCGTGGTGTGCGAAGCGATTCCCCATCGGAGTTCAGTTCATGCCCTGAAGAAATCAGGCAGCAGTGGACTCGGTGGTGAACGCGGCCGCGCAGTGCCACGCGTGCTCACCGTGGAAGTGCCGCCCCGCAGCAGCGGTGCTCGCGGTGATGGGCTCTGCGGTCCCCGAGCTGCGGTCGGTGTGCCGCGCTGGGCAGGGAGCTCCGTGCCGTTCGGTTCTCCCCGTCCTCTCTTGTTGCTCTGCGCACGGACTGAAGGCTCCAAGGAGGTAAAAGTAAACAGATCCCCCCCCCCCCCCCCCCTCCCCGACCCAAAGAAACCGCGTGTTTGGGGGAAAAAAAGTGGAGTTGTCGTGCACGAGGACGGCTCTGCATGTGGTTCGAGCAGGGCGCCGGGCTAGCAGTGAGTTCAGAGCGGACAGCAGAGGCTGATCTGCCGCAGCACCGCTCTGCTCCGAAGCTCTCGTCCTGAGCTCTGTTTTAGGGCGCAGGGTGAAACGCTTTCCGACATTTTTTTTCCTTTTTTTCTCGGTAGGAGTTGGCAGAAATGTACGTATTTGTTTTTTTGTTTTTTTTGTTTTTTTTTTCTTTTCTTTCCTTTTTTCTTTTCCAGGGGGTTTCGATTGGATTGCGATTTGACACTGAACTATTAAATTATATAGGGGTTACATTTAGTTTTATTGCTTCCAAGTTTATCCCGGTGTAATCTAAAGCACTCTGTTGTTTCTCCCCGCTTTGTTTCTCACTATTTCGTTCTCCCGGTAAAAACATTCTGCCCCTCGGGTTCAGCACTGCTCGTCCTCCTCGGTTTTATTCCCCGATCCCTGCGGTGCTTTGGGCGCACGGAGCTGCGGCTGAGCCTCTGTGGCTGCTGGGGGTTGATCGTAATTCACTTGGAGTTTTATAGCTGGGAAAATACACACGCGGACACGCTCCACATACGCGGAGTTTTAACTGCGCAGACACCCTCCGTGTATTCATAATAATCTAATGTGAAATCAACCGTCTGCGATTACCCGTATTCCGACTGCTGCACCTGGCTGCTGAGGAGCATCTTTTCTTGTCCTGGGATTGGCAAATTCATAAAAGGGGGGGAAAAAAAAAAAAGAAAAAAAAAAAGAAAGGAAGAAGTGCCGGGTCTCATCCGGACGCCTCCCAGCATCCTTCTTGCTGCGGTTCCCCTCCCGCAGGGCCGGGCAGTTCGTGCCCCGGGAGCAGCGGGGTCGGACGACCGAGCGCGGCCGCGCAGGGCCGGGGAAGCGCAGCAGCTCCCGAGCTTCTCCCTCTCCCTAACGGTCCGAAATTGTTTTTCCCCCAGCAGACCATGCCTTCCATCAGCAGTGACCGGGCTGCCCTGTGCGCCGGCTGCGGGGGGAAAATCTCCGACCGGTATTACCTCCTGGCTGTGGATAAACAGTGGCACATGCGCTGCCTGAAGTGTTGCGAATGTAAACTCAACCTGGAGTCCGAGCTCACCTGCTTCAGCAAGGACGGCAGCATTTATTGCAAGGAGGATTACTACAGGTACAGCCCGTCCCGGCGCGGGGGGGGGGATCCGCTCGGGCTCCCAACGTCCCGTCCTGGGGGCTGCGCGGGGCTCCGGGGGCACGAGCTCCCGATGCTCCTGCGGGGCGGGATCCTCGTGGCTCTGCCCGGGTGCACGCGGGTACCGTGAACGCGCGGGGCAGGGCGCCGAGCGGTGCCGGGAGGGCTCCCCGTCCCCGCCCGGCCGCCCGGCTGCGGGGTCCCGGCCGGGGCGGTTCGCGGGGCGGGGGGAAGCTCTCCCGGCCGGACCTGGCTCCGTCCGCCCCGCTGCCGGTGGGACGCAGCCCTGAGGCCGCCGGTGGGCAGCTGCGCCGGCTCTGAGCGGCCTCAGAGCCGTCCTTCTCCTTCTGTCCCCTCCGGAGCGGACCCGACGGAGAGCGGGATGCGCCTCTCACCGGTTCCTTCGGCCGTTCTGTTTTGCAGGAGATTTTCGGTGCAGAGATGTGCGAGATGTCACCTGGGGATTTCTGCCTCCGAAATGGTCATGAGGGCCAGGGATTTGGTATATCACTTAAACTGCTTCACTTGCACCACTTGCAACAAGATGCTGACCACCGGCGACCACTTCGGCATGAAGGACAATCTGGTGTACTGCCGCCTCCATTTCGAGACTCTCATCCAGGGGGAGTACCAGGTGCATTTCAATCACTCGGATGTAGCCGCTGGGAAGGGCCCAGCCTTGGGTGCGGGCTCTGCCAATACTTTGGGACTGCCTTATTATAACGGTGTGGGGACTGTCCAGAAGGGGAGACCCAGGAAAAGGAAGAGCCCAGGGCCTGGGGCAGACCTGGCAGCCTACAACGCAGGTAAGAGACCCCATCTTCCCCCAAGAACGATTCAAACGGTTTGTTTCTGTTCACTTCCAAAGGGGGATTTCCGTTTATTTTAGCTTAAACCGTTAATAATAGTTTAGCTGCAGCATAATTATTGAGATCAAGTGCTGTCAAACTGCAATTACAGAAGCTAATATGTTAGCATTTTTCACTTCAGCTGGAAATAAAATGTTTTGAAGCAAGGTCATCTGGTTAAGGAGGGGGAGAAGGGGCGGGGGGGGGGGGGGGGAAGGGTGTAGCCTGAAATAAAATCTGGAAACCAGAGATTGTAAGTTAGCACTTCAGAGAGCTGTGAATTTTCTTTAGTAGCTACACCCTCAAAGGCTGCTGATGAGTGAATTATTCTGTCCTTCTCCCGAGCTCTTGTGCCTTAGAGTTTTGGAAGGAAAAGGAGAGAGAGAGAGAGGAGGTACAGGGGCGGCTGTTTCGGGGCGGGCTGGGCTGCAGGAGGCAGGTGCTGCCGCAGCCTCGAGTCTGCCCCTGCGGTGCCAGGTTCGGCCGGACTTGTGTGCATCAGAGGTGGTTTAGAGGAGTCGGGAAACTCGCAGCATCTCCATTCGCTGCCCCGAGCCGCAGCCCCTTCCTCTTAACTGAGAGATGCAGTAAGAAGAAAGAGGGCAAACCCGGCAACGGGCACAAGCCTGCGGGCTCTGCAGGCACTGCGCGTCTCAGGCTGTGCGCGCTCAGCTGCGACTTTCTGATGTCCTTCCTCGTTTAACCTCCCCACCGGAGCACCGGAATTCTGTGGGCAAAAGAATTCGGGCGCTCTCCTGCCTCTCCCCCCTTCCCTCGCCGGAGTGGCCGTGACTGCCGGCGCTACTCCTTGTGTGCGAAGGGGAGATGTGCTTGGTTGGAGCCCGAGGCGGAGGAGGTGGGGTTTCCCTCAGACCTGAGCACCCACGAGCTGCGCTCTCAGCCGTCCCGTTGGGCCCCCGGGGATGAAACTCGTGCGCCCGTTTCGTTGTGCCACTGCCGAATTTGTCTGCGATGTTTCCCGTGGTTTCGAGCGTGTTTTCTTTTCAACCTGCGGAGTTCAGACGTGTCCCGTAGGGCGAAATTCTTCGTCACGTTTTGTCTCCCGGAGGAGGAGCCGGGGGGGGTTGGGGGGGGGGGGGGGGGGGGGGAGCAGTGCGAGCGTGCGGGGAACGGGAACCGCCGGTGTGCGCTGAAAATGGCAAGGAGAAAAAGCGCATCTCCGGGTGACAAGTTCGCCCCAGGAACAAAATCGGCACCTATCGTGACTTTGACCGATAGCTGAATAATTTGGAAATCCGTACAAAAATCCGTAGCGGTCCCAGCGGGGAAAGGTGTGCGCGACGGCGAGCTCTCAAACGTTCCGAAAATGCGCGTCCTGCCCGATGAAAAACGTTTCCTTTTCGGAGGGATTAGGCTGGAATCGCCGCTCCGCTGTCTCCCTGTGCGGGGCAGATGTTCAGGTTCAAAGGACCCGTAACAGACCCGGCGGTGCCCGCCCCGGGCGGAGCACAGCCCGAGGAAGTCCTGCCGCTCCCCGACCCGAAGGAGCCGTCCTCAAACACCCTAAGAAATCGTTTCCAAAGGAATCGCTCTCCCGTTTTGCTTTTCTAAGTTTTGGTTAGACCCCTGTATAACTGAAGCTTAACAGGTCTTCGAGGAACCTCCAGCTTCTCCGCTGAAGCTATTTATCTACTTAACTGCTTACTAAACCGATAATCAATTAATTTATATGGTAATAAGTTCCATTGAGATTGGAAATCAGAGCGGGCGTTCTGTTGGTTTAAAATTCCACAAAGCAGGAAATGATTGCGAAGCTTTCTATTTCGTGTCTTTTAAAAGGGGACCGTTCAAAAGTGTACGATCGTTTCTCCGGAGTTTATCTTTCACGGACCTTCTCCTTTCTTTCTGAGAACCGCATTAGAAAAGTGCAATATTGTCCTCCGAGAGTGTTTGTTGCCGGTAATCTGTGTAGAATACTTCGTGTAAATAAATCCACACCCGGAGGTGGTGGGAAAAGGGGGACCCGTAAATACAGCCGGAGCTGAGACGGGAATTATTTAGTAAATAGCAGCAAACATTCATCTGCGACGTGAATTGGTCTGGCTCGCTGCCTCTTTCTGTGCTTAAACGGAACGCTGTTTGCATGGGGACGATGGGTTTTGGATGTGGATGCAGCCTGATAAGTGGAAAATAGCTTAGAAGGATGCTGAAACTTCAAAAAGATTTTTTTTTCTTTTTTTTTTTTTTCTCTCTTCCCCTCCCCCCCCCCCCCAAAGTGTGTTCTGTGATCATCAGTCCTTTTTTCACTTGTTGGGTTGGATTTTGATGTTTTGTTTTGTTTTGTTTTGTTTTTTAGGTCAGTAAATCAATGGCTGAAAGCTTGCTGAACACAGAAGCACCTGTAAAGAATTCTGAACACTCCCTTTGTGAATTAGGCCCCAAACCTCCCGCAGCTTGCTATATTTTATTCATACCTATCTGGTCTGTAAAGACAGTAAAATATCCCTTAACGTGATAGATGTAGAGCTGATAAAATACCCGTGATCTGTGCAAACAGCAAAGATGGCCAAAACGTTGCTCTCCGTCGTGTGCTGCGGGGCACTGCGGGCACTGCGGGCATTGCGGGCACTGCGGGCACTGCGGGCACTGCGGGCATTGCGGGGCTTTGCGGGGCATTGCGGGGCATTGCGGGCACTGTGGGCCCTGAGGAGCGGCCCTGCGGGCGCCTTTGCCGAAAGTTTTTCTCCCGACAAAATTCGCGGAAAGCCCCGGGAATTTTGGCAGAGCTGATTTCTCCCTTTCCTCTCCTCTCGTCCCCTGGGACCGAAAGCTCAAAATAAGCGTTCCTCAGGGTACAGTTGGTACAGAGCGAGCAAACAGAAGTCACGGCTAAAACGAGGGACGGTTCACAGCAGTTTCCTGAGGAAAAATGAGAGCTCCCTCCTTCCCCTCCTCCTTCCCCCCCCCCCCCCCTTCCCGCTCCGGCGGGTCACTCAGGGCACGGGCAGCCGCTCTCCCGCGGGCGCTGCCGGCCCCGTGAGGCGCCGTGGGCTCCGGCGGCCGCCCCGCGGGTCCCCGCGCAGCTCCCGCTCCCGCTCGGAGCCGGCCGGGTTAATCGCGGAGCTCAGGGCGCGCTCGCAGCGGCCATTCAGCGCCATTCAATTGGCTTAATTGAGGGGAAAAGCCCTCCGCGGCCGGCTCCCCTTTGTCCGCGCCCGGCCCGGGCCGCTCTCTCCCCCTAGAGGCGTTGCAGGGCCGGGGCCTCCTCCGGTGCTGCCGGGCACCCCAGAAGGAGGGGGGAAACCTCGCGTGCTCCGCACACCACGGCCTCCTTATGGGAGCCGAGCTCCCCTTTAATCCCGGCTGTGATGGGGGTTCCGGTGCCTGAGTGTCCTGCGGGGGGAAGCTGCTTCCAACCCCAGTGCTTCCTCACACGGTCCTCTGTGTGCTCCTGCCCAGCAACAACCGGGGCCGCGGCCCTGCCCCACCTCGTTAACCCCAGTTCCCTCTCCAGGCCGCAGCAGGTCAAAGCAGCTCTGTCCCTTCCAGAAGGAAAGGGGTGAACGTTCCAGAGCTGTGAGAATGGCAAACTGGTGCACGCACCAAATGCGCCCCTTGTCCCATCATTCTTTCAGCATCAGGATTGGTTTGCTTTCTTTTTGGGTGATCTAACAGGACACTAAACAGAAGTTCCTCCTAAGGAAGTTCTTCTTTCCCATCTTCTTCACGTAACTTATGTACCTGCTAGCTGCTAGCCGTGTGCCTTGCTCCCAGCACCCACGGTCTGGTGATCAGAGTGTGAAACAATGCTCCCAAGTTTTCTTCTTGAAATAGTGTTTGCTATGAGGATAACAGCACGTCCCGCTTTGTTCTCACACTGTTGGCTTTAGAGGCAGTTTTGCACATTATTCTGTAGAGGATATTTTGGTCACCAGTATCAAACTTAGAGAGCGGGACCGTTATTTCTTGTGACGCTCTCAGAAGACTTCACCTTCTGTGGCCGAAAGAACATCTGTGTCGTGGTGCTGTGGGAGGCTGTGAGCTCAGCTCTGGTGAGAGCAGCTGGGGGACCGGCGGGCGATGGCCTGGGTGTGGGACTGGGGGGTGGCAGGAGGGCCCTAAGAATAAACGGTCTGGGATCAAAAAGATACTTGGCACCGCTTCGGAATTTATTTTATCACTAAACAGAAATGAAATGTTGGTTAATTTAAAGCTCTTCTGTTTGACCTGAATTTTACTAGTTGTATTTCTGAAATTCCCAGCGTGAGTCCTAAGGACTGCAATTGAATGGCAATTTTAAGTATGGGTGGTTGAGCTGTTCCTTTGGGAGATACGCAGGGGCTCCACAAAGGAACAGGGAGCACATGCCCGGAAAGCAGCGGGCTGCAGGAGGAGCTGTGCAGTGTCTGACAGCATGGCATCTTCTGCAGAAACTCTGCAAGCTTCCACATGCTTCTCTACCTGAGTGCCTGCGACACCCATAGACATTGCATGTTGTGCAAGAGATGTACATCAGGTCAGATCTAATAAAACAACATTTTGGAGATGGTGCCAAATACCACATCCGCATACGAGATCGGTGCTAATGTCAAGCTGGGTGCCTGGGGGTACCCAAACTGCTTGGGCAAGATGAGGAGCAGCTGACGCTCATGCACTTCAAAATCCACTCTGTTTCTTCCCAGGAAAGGACAAGAGTGGTACATGTTTGCTGTTATTTTAGTATTATTTTTATTTATGAGAGGTTCATACAGCAAATTGCTCATTGTCAAGCCAGGGCTTGATGAGAAGCTGATGCCCTCATTCCCTTCTGGGAGGGTTTAGAATCAAGTCTGTTTTCTTGGGTCCTGACTGCACCTCATTCTTTGCAGAATAGGTTAAAATCCAACTTCTTGCAGCCCTAGGACTTGTTTTGCTGCATATCAACATGAACAGATCTCAGTCTTCCAGATAGATATTTTGGTGCATTTCCTCCTAACTCTTGGCCTTGTTATTTCTGGGAGAATTTGAAAGCGTTTAAGAGAACACAGAGATCTTTCCTGTTCCTACTATCTGAAATGCTGTATGTTTAAAACCAAATACCATGTTGCTCTTCATTTCCATAGCACCATTTGCTACAAGCAAGACAGTTTTCAGTTATTCTTCATGGAATTCTTTAGAGGAAGAGCTGTAGCAGTGAGGGAGACCAGGGCTGGTGGGAGAGCTGCAGCTTGGCATCTAGGATCTCAGTTCTTCAACTGAAGAACAGATCTTGCTGCACTGTGTCCAGCTCCATGGATGCTACGTTTTTACAGTCTTCTTTCGTGTGTCTTACACCTCCTAAGTTCAGGCACTTCCAGTCCTTTTATACACAAAAACAAGCAGAAATGCTTCTTATTAGTAGAAATTTGGCATGAGAAAGGTAACCGAAGGATTTATACAGATGCATGCACATGCATGCACACACACATTTACGTGTACAGCTCAATTTTTCTGTCTGATATTTGTTTTTTCTTAATTTAGCAGCACAGAAGCATGGAGATGTCTGAGGCTTTTAATCAGTCTGTGGAACAAACCTCCTGTTGGCGTAGCACTGAGCTCTCTCAGGGCTTGTCTGCACTGTGCCAAAGCTTTTAAAGTTTCTCTAAAGCTCAAGTTTGCAAAGCAGCTGCAGTACCTGCTGCAAAACTGCTTTCTGTTGTCTCTCTGCTTTTTTTTCTTACGAGTACACACATTTAATACAGGCTTTTACGAAGCGCTTTTAATGCATGCCTTTCAGAAATTGTATGTATTAACAGGGCTGAAAAACCGATAAATAGTATGAATTTAAGTTAAATTATAAGTGTATGTATGTCCATGAGATGTACTCAGTTGTAGCAAACCAGCTGTAATGGATAACTGAAAAGATCTGTTTATCTGCTCATGAGTTTCACCAATAATTCACGTATTAAAATGTGTTTGTGAGATTTTTTGGCATGCGGCACAGAACAGACAGTAGTGAGTTGACATTACTTTTAACATAAAACTTATAGGAAATTAAAAGAGAGTTGCAGATACTGGTGCAGAAAAAGTAAATTAGTGACAGCTTGTCAGAGCTGATTTTCAGATATATCCATGAGTTTTTTAGCAAATCTAAGCTTGGTCCTTAATGTTTTTTTTTCAGAGTTTTCCTATGATTTGTTGTATGCACATATAAATCATGACAGACTCTAGTGCTGTGAGGCTGTTTTGCTTGGCATTCAACGTGTAATACAATTGGATAATTATTCCAACGTTCCTTGGTCACAGAGGTCCCTTGCAGACCTTGATTTATGCAAATGTATCAGTCATTCCCGTTCGGTGATTTAAAAGGTTTTAACAGGATCGATTATTCCAACTATTACTTTCAAATACTTAAAGAGTGAAATATTAATAAAAAAAGCTTTTTTTTTTTCATTCGTTGAGCTGCTGATACTTTGTATTAACAGCTTTATTTCTTGAGCTAGTCAAATTATAATTTGCTGTCTGGTACCCACAAACTTTATTTCTTTTATAGTGTTTCATTTAATGGTCTCTCTTGTACTCTACAGGGTTTAGTTTGATGGAGGAAATAATTATAATTTTAACTGGTCTGTTCCATCGAGGTTTAAGTGGACTCTATTGTACAGATTTCTTTGTACATTACAATGCAATTTATAGTGATACAAAGTACATTAAAACACTTTACAGAGTTGAGGACAGCTACTGTCCTACAAACAGAAAGTGAAGGAAAGGCTGTGTGGAGATGGAGGAAAGAAAAAAGGAAGCAGACTTGACATTTTAAAAGCCATAAAGAGGCAGGTGAGGGTCCTTGCAGACTGGTTATTGTAAGGGAAACATAGAAGATGCAGAAATGGAGGGGAAGGCAAGTAGGGTTTGTACCAGTACAATACATGCCATGGTATGTTATTTTAATTGCTGCACTCAGATGAACTGCAAACAATGTTGGTCACGGAGCAATAGATTTCCACGCCTTTTCCTCTTGTTGCCTTAAGCTTTAAGCTGCAATGAAAACGATGGTGACCACCTGGATAGAGACCAGCAATACCCCAGCAATCAAAAAACAAAGCGTATGAGGACATCATTCAAACACCACCAGTTGCGGACAATGAAGTCATACTTTGCTATTAACCACAATCCTGATGCCAAGGACTTGAAACAGCTAGCTCAGAAAACTGGCCTGACCAAAAGAGTTCTTCAGGTAAGAAGAGCAGTCTTTTGTCTTGAAAAGTAAATAAAATATCAAATTTTTGTTTGAAATGCTGTGGATTTTGCTCATCCTCAAGCTTTTCATACTCATTCGCACCTTCAGTCTAATTCTAGAATTAGAATTCTGAACTTCAGTTTAATTCTAGAAAGTATGAGAAAAGTTGTTTAATTTCAGCTTCCCAAAAGCAGATCAGTGGTGTTTTAATTTTTAACGGCAGTTGTGAAGGTATGGGGCCTGCTTATTTTCCTGAAGTTAGTCAGTTCTGCTGCATGGTTTAACTTCTGATCTGCTGCAAGAAAGATCTGCTGCAAGAAAAAGTAAATCATCTTAGTTAATGTAAATAGCTTTTAATTTAGAAATTAATGTGAGCGGTTGTCTGTGTAAGAAAGTAATCAGGTGTTTGGATGTATTTTGTCTGGACAGGGAAAATATCTTCCAAAACGCAAGGGTACATATTTCATTTCTCAGAGGTACATTTTTTTTTAGTCACAGTATAGGACTGAAGGATGAAAGAAGGTGGTATTTTGAAAGTACTTTTTCAAGTAGGAGGGTACATGCTCTGTTTGAATCATTAAGGGAAGGAAAGGTAAGAATATCAGTTGGCTCAGTTCCATTTTAATTTATAGCTCTGATTCAGTAAGTTAATTTTAATGGGCACTTATTGAATAACTGTAACTAGAGATAAATTTAGGCATGTAGGAGCTGTGATGTTCTAGGATCCAACACTGAAATCTTTAAGTGGATCTTAATAATAGAAAAATGAAGTCTGGGGACCTCATAGAGAAAGCTTGAGCTCAGAGATGGACTCTTGGGAAAGCACTATGGATAGCTCTCACTCATTCACAGGCAAGGGGAGGGCAGTAGACGAAAGTATAGAAAAAACCTGAATTTACTGGAGAGATTGTGGGTCTTACAGAGTTAATACCTAACAGAAGAAGGTTTAAAGGTTTGTTGGCTTCCTAATAAAAACTGCTAATAAAAGACTGTATGTAATTCATTTTCTTGGCTAGATCCTCCAGAGCTGGATTTTGTTTGTTTGTATGAAGCTGATTTGCGGTGGTGGAATGGATTCCTCCTTCATAACTGGTGCGCATCCCGGCACTTGACACAGTGTCTCTTGTAGCGGCTCTCCCTTACCCACGTGTGTGGAGGAAAGGATTTTCTGCATTTAGCTATCATGATTTTGAAGCTTCTTCATTTTATCATCAGCTTCCACGCTTCAGTAATATCTGTCGTCTGTTACAGTGTACTCATACCTGAATTATCTTAGAAATTTCACCTAGTGCGTGAGGGAATTACCTCCATGTCTGGAAAACACCTCTGTCTTGGTTGTCTTAATGTTTTCTTTTCTCAGTCTGCACCACCTTCTGACTTCCATCTCTCTTATCTCACCTCATGGGCCTGTCCTTCTCACTCTTTTCTAAGTCATTTTATCTGTTCCTTCCTATTTAGACTTCCACATCTCCAAAACTGGACTCCGTGTCTCCATTCAGACTCTATTTCAGTTTCCTGATTGTGTCTGTTTCCATACTAAATACGTCACAACTTCCTGTTTTAAGATGCACTTTGCTTCTTTTTTTTTTTCTTTTCTCGTGGCAATCCCTTACAATTCTACTTTTTTTTCTTTCTCATGGTTTTGGTAATTAGTGTTTCACTTCTTTTACTTCCGCAGTTAAATGCTCCTTTATCTCTGGGCGCCTTTAGATGAAGAGAGTTGCAAGGTAATAGCTGGTGGTGAGGACTGCACACAGAGGATGATGCTGTTGGAGGCACTTCAAGGAAATGATTCAGAGTGATACTTTGTCCAGTATCACTTGAGTTTTCCTGTCTGTTAGGAGCATTCTCGACTCCATACTCTGTTGGTCGTTTTGTTTGAAAATTAATTTGGGCCGTGAAAAAAAAAAATTATAAAAAATTATTTTGGAACCTTTTTGCCCAGTTGGTTTATTTCTAACCTGTAAAAGAAAGTAATATGGTCTTCTGAAGCTGTAGGGGTAATTTTTCAAACACTGAAGTTCACCTGTACAAGTTTCAAGGCTGCTCCTTGCTGGAGAAAACTCTTCCTGATGCTGGTTACTGAGATAGTGTCACTTGTTAATTCTTCTGCGCCAGAAAAGTTGGCATTCCATCTGTGTCACTTATTGAGCACAAAGTAGTTCACTGACACTATTGATCTAAACAAGCATCATTAGTACTAGTCTGTCTTACACACTGAAGGCGCGTGGACTCCCGAATGTACGCGTGCCCATTCTAGTAGTGTTGTTTCTAGGTGTATATGTAGGCTCTTCTGTTTTCTGTATGTTCAGATCTCAGTTCAGCTGATGGAATTTAATGATTTCATGTATCATTAGAAGAATGTATTTCCATTGAAAGTATAGGGCAGCAGATGAGGAGAAAAACAGATTCTCTTGTTCCCTGAAACCAGTGGGATTTCTAAACACACGTTGCAGAGTTCCTAATGTTTTAGGAAATGGATGTAGTGCTCTTAACATAAGGGCAGTCCCATTTGACATGAAACGTGAGTGGTTTATCTGTAAATCTGTATAGAGTTTGTCCATCTTCCTAATGATCTGTGATTCTAGACTTGTAAGACCTGACTTCTGTCTTGGCTTTGTATACAGTCAGTCATCAGCCAGCCAAGACCAGAAGCAAAATGGCAGGGAAATGTAACATATTGCTTCAAGAATGACATTTCCTTCAGTGGCCTTGTAATGCGGGCTATTTTCCTAAAGTAACCACATTAGAATTACGTTAAGCCTATTTATCCTTTCACTCCCTATTTTTATTTATTTTGACTCTCAATTAGCCTTTGTTTGCAATTTGATGCATTATGTATCTTGTGCTGCAGCTAGGGAGCACGAGCCCATTGCTGTGAACTATCATATAAGTGACCAGTTAATGGTAAACCAACTAAATGGCATAAATGTTACTCATCTGGAACTTATCTGTTTTTTTTCTGAGCTCAGAAAGGGAAGGTGGAAGTAGGTAGACATAAGAGCATGCCATTTGCTGGCTATTGGTATAGGTACCTCCTCTCACCCAGGGCTTTGGATTACCCATGGCAGAAGCAGTTTAGGAACATGAACCGTTCTTTTTCAGTGGGCGTTGCACACTGCTTATCCTTTTGGCATCTCTCTCCAGTAATGTTGCTGTGAAGTCCTTACAAAGGTTTCTGCAGACATTTGGACTTTGCCAACTTCCCAGTAGTCAACGAATATGAAAATTTTCTCAGTTATGCATGAGCGTCCTGCACTCCTCTGTGGGGAAGGTTTGCTTCAGGACAGCGTACTGCAGACGACTTACTGAGACTTCATTCATATAACATTCTACAGTCCTATTTCAACTTAATAATAGGGAAAAGAACAGTCAGAATTTGTGTGCGGTGACTGAACAGTTTGCTATGCAGTGGCACATCCTTTACATTTTTATTTGTACAACCAGCATATAACAGTTGCAGCAATGGAGGCATTACAAACAAAATAGTAATTTGCCCTCATTCGTGACAGAATCAGAATTCTTTACAATACTTAGCATATTTATTATCAATATTTTCCTATCTTATGGAGATATTATTTGATTCCCATTTTACAGCTGGAGAATGGAGACAAAGAGAGATGAACTAGTGCAGATCTCTGAAGCACTAGTGTAACGTTTTAGCTGCAGCACCACTCTGCCTGTCAGCAGAGTGCCCAGTGACACTCAGCTCTGCTCACCAGAGTGTAGGAGCATCAATGGATCTCACAGCTGCTTTTATTTTTTTCAGTGGGAGTTTTTATCCATATTTTTCTCTTTTGGTTTGAAATAGCTCATCCCTATAATAATACAGTTGTACAGAAAAACAATACATACTTCTCAATGATTTTGTTTATTTTTCAGTACTGAAGGCCAGATTCCTAATTGTGTAATTGATGTGAGTTGAGTCCTTCTGGAACAATTCTTTCAGTTATGTATATTTGGATTATTATTTATTTACTTTCATGTAATGCTGTTACAGGTGCAGGGCCTGAACTGCCAGTGTGAGCATACAGCACTGCTGAGGTTCTGCATGGGGCAGCAGTCCTGCCTTGCCAGCTCCTGCATGCTAGTTTGCACAGCTCTGAGTAGAGCAGTAGAGAATTGGGACTGCATTCCTACAGTTCAGAAAACAATAGTTCCAATTCTTTCACTGCTCTTCAGTGTGAAGCCTTTGCTAAGTACTTTCATATCTTAACTGCGTATTAGAATATCACTACTGCAAGAATTATTTTGTTATACATTTCTATAATAAAACACAGCATCTTCAGAATTTCAGCTAAGAAATATTTCGATGCCTTTTCAGTAGTGATACAAATATTCATTGTTAGAAAAATTTAAAGAACTCTGTAGTCATTAGCTGAAAAACCTTGACAATAACTCAGTGAGGAAGAAAGTGAAAGGGTCACATTGTCTGTATTTGTCATAATATGTGCAAGAATATGAAGTGTTTGAGGAGATGTTGAGAGAGTTTGAGTTTGAGAGAGGATGATCCACCTCACAAGGACAGCTCCTGAGAGCAGCATTAGTGGTTGAGAGTGCATCTGAGCACAGGTTTTCATGTATAGTGTAAGATAAAGGGGAATACACAAGCACCAATAATCTTGCTCATTTTCTTACTGCATTTTGAATCGGAATCAGAAATAGTACCACAGAGTCTTTTGCCCTGTTAAGGTTAAGGAGCAGCAGGACTTTTAGGAGCAGTGTAACTGAACAAAATACTGTTCTGCAGTTTTGATGCTTTCACAAGGAAATTGCCCATGAGTAGGAATGGAAATTTTACTCATGTCTGGGACTCTTACATATATAAACATGTATATTTTCAATGAACTGGACTAGTGATTTTTTCTGATTTGATTACGTCAACAGTGGCACTCTCTAAACTTACATTAAACTTCACACACACGGTCCTTATTGGAAAGGGTATTTTAAAAAGTCAAAGCCAAATTCATTCATTTGTGGGACAAATATAAGTGATCTCTCACTGAAAGGTAAAGCAATCCCTGAAGTGTTAAAATTGCAGGTTTTTACCATTCCTACTCATTGGTGCTTGAGACGTTAGAGCTTGAGTGACCAGGGGAAAGTAATAAGCTTCACCTGCACAGGAGGTTTCTCACCTGGCTCAGAGCTGCACAATGGCTCTTCCACTTCTCCGTGCAGGGCTCTGAGTGAGCAGCCATTTGAGAAGAAGGTGCTGGCTGGGAATGTTTCACACAAAAATACCACATGTATTATTTGTATGGTTTTGCCCACATCATTAGCCTTCAGCATCATCACTGCTATAACAAACTGTATTAAAAAATAATGCATATATTTTTGCCAGTGCTGATCTATGAGAAGGTTTTTGTTTTCTTGATGCACATGAAACCGATGTACACTCTTTAAACTAAGTGTTTGAACGAAGAGAGCACCTTCATAAATGGCTTTGAAAGACTAAGCTTTCAGAAATAAGGACCTGTGGGGTGTGAGTTATGAATGCAGCTCCCATGGCCACCACCAGGACCAGTGCCTGAGAATCATTTCCCTGTGGCACTGGCAGGAGAAAATGCAAGAGAAAGTACGTGCGCTTAGAGAGCCTTGGCTTGGGGAGAAGGCATTCCTGAGAAAAAGCAGGAGTGCATAATAGGGGGAACTTGGGGCTGGACCTTCCAAAGATGAGAAGAAAATCAGTCAGAGGAAAAATGGGCTGAGACATCTTCATCAATTGTAACTGCAGCTGACAAGTTTCGATGAGAAAGAGGAGACTTCACAGGACTGCATCGTTTTTGTGTATCACTCCTCTGCTAGCAGACTTAAAGCGGATGCTGCAGCAGGAGCTGTGCTGGCTCAGAGTTAGAAGTCAGAATTTCTTTGTGGGATGTTGTGACCATATAACAACCTTGTGAGCTCTGCACGCTCATTTTTCCTGTATGAGCCACAGGGGAGAAATCTGATGGAATAAGACTGTGCAGGTACTTTGACTCTCTCAGTTCCTTTCTCTGACAGACACAGAGATGATGAAGTTAATTACACCTGGAATTGAAAGACTCGGTCTTATTTCTTAAATAGGTCAATGTGAGAACAGTAGGAACAGGGCTGAGTCAATTGTAAAGAAGGTAGAAGTGACAGAGGGCCTCCTGACAAACAGGAACTGTGAAATTTCAGCTAGCTGTAGCAGTAAAATTGGATGGCATCAACAGGTTGAATATAGAGTATTTAATGACAGTTTAAAATGTAATCCACACAGTATTCTGTACCTAGATTTCGTGTGGGTTTCAGAAATAAACTTTATTATATCTATTTTCAAATAGGTCAGAAAAATATTTAATCTTTAAACAAATTCCGCGTGGCGAGCAGTATTAACTTTGACCTAAGCACTGCAGTTCAACTGAAAAAGCTGAAGTCCTATTTTTGTCCTTTACGTTTGCTTTTGCTTTTCTAAACACTGCAGCTCTTTAAATGCTACCCTGTTATATTAAACTATTTCAGGTTTGGTTTCAAAATGCTCGAGCCAAATTCAGACGGAACCTCTTACGTCAAGAAAACACAGGGGTGGATAAGACTTCAGATTCAACACTCCAAGCAGGGACCCCATCAGGTCCTGCATCAGAAATATCCAATGCCTCCATGAGTCCATCCAGCACTCCCACTACTTTAACGGACTTGACTAATCCTACTATGCCTACTGTGACATCTGTCTTGACGTCAGTGCCCGGAAGTCTTGAGGTTCATGAATCCCGAAGTCCTTCACAAACAACTCTTACAAACCTTTTCTGATGACTCTTTCTTAATAATTTCTTTAAAAAAGAAATTATTCTTAGTTGAAATTCCAAGTGTATTTTAATAGAGGCTTTGAGCAACTGACTAACCACAATTAGGATCTCTCCTAAGAAAACAAAAGGAAATGTAGTGTTCTGGTATTACAGAGTACGGACTGAAGAATAACTTGGAAGATCTATTGCAACACAACATTTGTGTAACTGTACAGTTTTGTGGACTGAGCAAGGGAAACAGCAATTAATTTAAGTTGGCTAAAGCTTCTGTATTTTCAAAGACTGCCATGTGCCTTATACACTGTTTTATCTACATACTTTGAATTCCATGTCCACTTCTATCTTTTTCTCTCTGTATATTTATGACCAGGGCAAAAATGCTAAGAGTTTGTTACTTTGAATAGTCCTAAGCCTTTCACTGGTTGCTTTGTTGTTTTAGAAGTTTAAAGTCAAAGTCTGTTTGAATACCAGAATTTGTAAAATCTAACCAATAATAAAACCACTTATGGAAACTACTTCGTAATGGCTACAGTTACGTTTAACGTGAGTTTCACAATCAAGGTAGGCTGATTGTATTTAAAAGGATTAGAAAATTGCACTTCAGACATGATATCTGCCTAGAATAACTCTAAATGTGATGTATACATTCCTCCTGTTCCTGAAGTATATATGGGTGAGAAGTCTGCCTTGTGCAACAGTCTAGCTATTTTCAGTATAGAGAAATAAATAACTGTTAGTTGCAGATAGAAATCGTCAGATAATGTTAAAATTCAAACAGACAGAATATTCTTAATTTAGTCGCGTGAGAAAAAGCTCGACGTCAGCTAGCATTTATGAAAGCAGTCTTGCTTTGTGTGAGAGGTGGCTTGTCCCCTTTCAAGGTGGAGGCAAGCGGGGCACCCGACGGCTGCGAGGCCACAAGCGGTCTGCTACAGAGGTGGCATTAGGTAATATTTTCCCTAGGAAAGAGTCAGAAGTATTTCAGGTTATTTTACAAAATTGATGGGCAAAAATGAGGCAAAGCTGTGTTTTACAAAGTCCAGGCCTTACATTTTTTGTAATGCTTTGAAGGAATAAAAAGCCAAGGAAGAATATTGCATTGTCAGTACTAATAGAAGTAATTATTCCTTTAACTATTATGGACCTTTCAATGTGACTGAATTCATTCTCCAGGAAAAAAAAAGTGCAGCATACAACTGATGTTTTGAGTTCTTTTTCCTATTGTACTTACAGATGCATTTCTGTAATTAAAGAAATACCTCAGCAATGTTTAAATATGTGTAAGAATGAGTATACACTATGCTGTTTGCCCAGTCGTTTTATGGATTTTGAGTTGCACATAACGTGTGGTTGTTCCTTTTCAAATCTGCTGCAGTCTGATGGTTTCAGCCGTGTTACATCGTAGATTGCTAGCTCTCCAACGCTAATCCGTCATTCCCTTTGGATCAAAATTGCTGAAAGATTATTCCAAATAAACAGCAAGATAGGTGCCAAGATTTGTGTTCTTCGCCCTTTTCAGAGCACTGAAGATGATTTATTGGGACAGGCTTTTTGGTAACAGTGTTTTGGTTTTAAAAGCATTATATTTATTCAGCTGAAGATTTGCCATTCTTGTGCGAACCACATTCCTTTCAAATTCGGTGAGAAACCTCAGAGAAGGAGGAATGTGGGATAGAAGTGCTGACATAATCAGGTTGTTTATTAACCTTCTTTCATACTTTTGCTTAAAAAAAATCAGGTGAGTCGTCTGAAAAGCATGATAGTCCTAGAAATCATATCTAACTTAGATCTGTGAAAGGGATTGCGTTCTGGTCTCTCAAACTAATAGACTAGCATAGTTCTTTACACTCATGGAACATCTGAAAAACTAATTCAGGTTTAATTATTAGCCTTTACAGATTTGTCCAAGGCATTCTTTTTCTTGTAATAGAAATGTCTAATAAGTAAACTGTACTGGTTATGAACTGTAACAGAGAACGTATCTGCCTTTCAAGGATATTCAGACAGAGATTCTGCTGTATGTAATGTTCTGCTCATTGTCAAGTACCATGGAGATTTTAATTTTTGTTTTTGACATGCTCAGCTGTCTCTTTTCTTGATTTAAAAGGCAATGTTGGTCCAATGTTGAATGGAAACACCCCATAATTAGAAATGCTGTTACTAACCTGTAAGAAGTTTTACAAAAAACAGAATCCTGAATTCGTCGAGTGCTACGGCTAATACAGTGGATAACATTTCCAATGGCTCTTATTTGTGATCTTGTATTTGAACTACCTGAATCCACATCACTGGAGATACCTTTCAAAATAATTCTCAATATTGCCTTTTCAAACGACTGAAATTTATGAAGGGGAATACTCTAGTGTTAATATTACCTGAAACCTATAAGAGACAATTAGATAAATTGTCCAGTTTAATCAAATCAGGGATTTTGCATATAAATAAGAGACAATATTCTACGTAGGGTCTTTATGTAGGTGCATTAGGATTCACTCACTGGCTCCAATGACCTATGTTGTCCCCATGATTGTTTCAATCCTGTGGTATTGTTTGGTTGTTTAGAGCTTGTTGGTTTTGAATGCTGTACATTTTTTTTACTACTGCGATCCTAATGTTTCTTCACATACTTGTACAGTTCCACATTTGATGTATTAGTCTGAAATTCTGTTAAAAACATGAACAAAAAATGGAAATGATATTTCTTTGGAAGTGTATTTTTACTGTATAATTTGATCTAGTTGAACATACTTCTTTACATTTTGCATGATAGGTGTGTAGTTCATTTTTTAAATATGAAAGAGACTAAAGAGTAACTTAGAATGGGAATATAATGAAACCTATATATGGAAAATACATACAATGATTTGCTACCTTTTGACTCAAGAAACTTTTTGAAATATATTTTATCTAGTTTATTTAAGATAATGAAGATATGTTCCTTGGTTACTGTTTGAAAGCAGTGAGAAGATAGACATGCTTTGGTAATTTAGAATGTCCCTAGGATGGGATTTTGAATTTCCACAGACATACTAGTCCAATAAGGGATAACAATGATAAGAAGCTCTAATCCATATATTATTTGTGTTGACCAAAACTTACAAAGCTACAGACAGTTTGTTCCATCAGATTCCTACACAGTGCTAAACATCCGAACTCTTCCTGTAGCTCCTGATGTACTTCTGTCAAGATGTTTTTGCTCTCCTTGTCGTCAAAGGGAGAACTGAGTTCAGGAGGCATATTTATGTTCTCATCAGTTCTGATCTTGGTGGCTTTATGAGAAGATTCCGGCAGCTGTGGTTTATTCAGTTTGGCTGAATGCCTCTGACCCACACAGCTGTGCCTCTGGAGCTACCCAACAGCTCATGCACGTCCTCCTTAGCTTGTCACACCTTCAAAATATTGTTTGAACCAGGTTTATGCCCTGCTAACATGACATCAGCGATGTGTTCCATCTGCTTAACCTCAGCATGTGGGAAGCACAGATGTGAGATCATTGTGGACAGGTTTCAACCAAGTTTTCTGATTACAGCCTCTAGCATCCCGAAATTGCTTTTCCACCAGCAGTTTCATTTTCCTTCTCTCATCACTTCCACATGCTCGATCACTCAGTTTTTGCTGTCCTTGTTCTGGAGATCAAGACTAACAAAGAAGCTACTCTGTAATGTTGTTTTGCAGGTTGTGTTTGGCCAAGAAGCTGTCGCCAAGCCAAGTCAGGACAAGGATTCTGTGCATGTAGGGAAGAAGGATTTCCGAGAGGCCAGATCTGTCACCCACGGTCAGACAGGAGAGAGAACAGCTGGCACTGTCCAGACCATGTCCCTGTAGATATCTCATCTTTTGCACCTAAAGGTTTCAAGGATTTGTTAATGGTTGAATGGCAGGTTTTCTGAGGCAGAGGAACTCTTCATTTTGCATGGCTTTAGCATTTATTCTGGACAGGCAGTTTCAGATTTTCTAGTAGACCCGCTGAACATTTTGTACTGAGTTACAAGCTGTTGTCAGTGGATTTAACCCAGCTGACCATAGACTTGCCTTTATTAGTGCACATGCACAGGGCCCTTAGAACTAGCTCAAAAGCTTTTATATCCATTTTTGTTAGTGTATGATCTGACTGGTTCTGGAGAGGCAGGCAGACAAGCGTGAGCTACCCATGGACTCGGGAGATAAGATGTTTCATACCCACGAGCCTGTGCTGCTCTTTGAAACAAGGCTCTTCCCCTCCAGCGCTGTCTGCAGTGCTCACTTTCATCTGGGCAGGCTTTGGAAGAGAAATCTTGGAAGGGCCTGCTGCACTGGCCAGCTGCTGGTGCCTTTTGGAGATTGTATTATGCTTAAAGAAATCAATCGTGAATGTTCCAACGATCTCTTTCATTCAATCCTAATTAATACAGACCTGGACTTTCTCCATTTCATATACACTTGACACTGGCTCCTAACACATCGTCCAACATACTAAATGATGGCAAAAGTTATGCTGCACCCAGTATCATTCACGTTACAGAAATAGGCCGAACCACACACATCCCAAAAGCCTTTTGAATGTAATCCCCATTTGTGGCCTTCATTTATCTTTATGTCTTTTCCAGTTCTACCCCCATTGTGCCTACAGAATTCAGGGATCCATTTTAGATTAATACAAAAGCTGTACAATGCTCTTTTCTGTGGATCTTTACTCTTTGGCTCCCCAAGTGCAGGCTGTTCCCTGTCTTGTTTTGTGTGCACAGTCTCTTTTTCTGCCTTTCTGTTTTGTCCCAGAGGTTACAGCCTGCGTGCACCAACACCCACCAGCACTGACAGGATTCTCCAGAGCCCCCCCCCCGGCTGCTCCAGCACAAAAGAGAAGTCACAGAAAAGACATTTGCAGCTATTTGTAGAACTACTTTCTCTCCACAAAACAGTTCCAGTTCCTGGGGATCTGTGTTTGGAATGTAAGGTGTGCTGCTGCCACTTACATGCAGACACCATCATTACTCGCTGGCTTAGAAAAGACTGAAAGCCAGGCTGCTTTTATGGTTTACAAGATCTGCATATAAATATAATCCATTTTAATTCCACAATTATACTGGAGGTGATGCCAGGTGTTAAAAGGGAGAATGGGTTTCTGGCAGGACTCCAAACTCCTCTGTTCTCTCTGTTTCTATGGGCTGGAGCAGAGACTCAGGCAGGACTCCTGCGTCCGGTTTCCACCGCTGACGCGCGTTTGCTTTGTAGCTGCCACATGGAGGCTGTCCAGAGGTTACTTAACTTTATTCTGAGACTGTTCTTTGAAGTTTTTGAGTGAGCAGTGCCAAACTAGCGCTAAGTGTGTGTAATTGCAAAGCAGAAGTTACCGCATTTCACATGGGAAGCTGCAGCAAATGAGTACGGCCACGTGTGTGTATCTCTCGTTCCACCTCCTGAGTCTTAACTGCTGCTAGACAAAGCCATGCTGGAGACAGCAGAACCAAAGCTATGCTATTTTGGGAAAAGCAGAACCTGATTTTTGATTGTTTTTTTTTTGAGGAATGGAAACTATGAACTCCTGTGTCCATTTGGGGATTTGCAAGTTAGGTGAGAACGCACAAGCCTATCACATATAACAAACACAGAGGGATTTATACTGGCTGGTACTGAAGGAAATCCTCCTTCTCAGGAAGGAGACTGTAGATCATATTGTTTGGTAATTGCAGATGAGAAAGCGTGGAGCTGTGAAGCAGGGCTGTGGGAAACTGAACACGGTTAAAAGAGGTAAGGCTGGGAGAGCATGAAGGGCAATCTGTTCTCCTTCCCTGAGAGACAGAAGTCCCAGGAGCTTTACAATGGAGAGAAGGTAAGGATGCACTTTGGTATAAAAACCACTGGGAGAGTGTTTGGGGAGAACATGGGGCTCAGAGGTCAGCAGCACAGGACTGCTGAGATAAGGAGGAGTTACAGCATTAGAGGTGACAACCCAGCCACCAGCAAGGCCGTGCTTTGAGGAAGGATTCCAGATTCATGCTGTGCAGGTTAGGGAGATAACAATCTATACTGGGGGTAGGCATACTTAAACGTTCAGTATTTTCTAACTGGTTGGCATCCCAGCCTGTGTTGTTGTCAGAGAGCTTATTGTCTTTGTTAAGTGCCCAAGCTTTCTGTCAGAAATATGCAGGGGACAAACCCAGGGCATGCATCCATTGCTCCTGAACCCAGAGCTGCTCTTAGGTACTTTAAGCTGGTTTTCTTCATTAGTATGAATAATTAACAAGGAAAGGTGTCACTTACTGTGCTAGTTCTGCACATCTCTGGCCATCTGAGTTTTCAGCTCTACAAAGCCTGTGATGGGAAACTGTCAGCCCAACTTCTCTCCTCTTTACTGAGTTGATTTTGGGTATGTTTCTTATCTTGGGGCTTTACCTAGCTGCTGAAAGTGACAAAAACAGATGCCATAAAACACTGGAAAAATACAGCTGGACTGAGCCTAAGTATTAGCAAAGCATATTCCCTTGACATACACTAATCTTTTACCTTCAAAACCAGGAAAGATTCAGTTAAACTCACAATCGTTTTATAGTCTCTGTAGAACCATAGAAGCCTAGGGATCCTTTGTTATTCCTCCATAAAGAGGAAGTTATATTGAAAGTGCCCTGTTTAAGTTGGTTGTTTTTAAATACTAACGTTTATTGCTCTGCAGTCTCTCTTTAATGTGTGCATGGAGAACAAGAAAACACCTACCTGCTTGGGCATACATTTAGAAACAGTAAAAGAGTCCTCTGCTAATAACAGGTTACCCGCTTTGCCATAACTGATCATTGTTAATGATCCAGTTAACGGGACTCATTAGGGAGGCTGATGGCTTGCAGTTACACAGCACATGATCTGTGGAGCTCAGGAATGAGCTTGCTGTAGCTGTCACCTCTCTGGAAAAGCTCCCTTGGTTGGACACACACACAGGCGTGCCCAACCCCACCTTTACGTTAATTCCCAAAACTGCACTGATGTGTCAGCACAGGTCTCCAGTGCCTCATTCCAGCTGTTTAGCAGGTGATGTCCTGCCCAGGTTGGTCGAGTGGCCGCAGTGTGTCCCAGGAGGTTGCTGGTCACACAGGGCAGCTGGAGCTGGTGGGGTTATTTGCTCCTGTGCCACCTCACATGGAGCTGAGCAGACCTACCCACTGCACTCTGCCTGTGTCCATCAGTCCAAGGCTCCATCTGAAGCTAGTTGCACGCAGCATCTTCTAAAAATATGCATCTTTGCCCACATTTTCAGCAAGGCTGTCTCTACTGTTTATGAGGAACAGTAAAAAAAACCCTGGTTTTATTTTGTGAGTTCCTGAGATGACATCTGGATGGTCAAAAAATTACATTAAATTCCCCCCCCCCCAAGCAAAAATCTTCTTAAGGAAAAAAGATAAAAGCATTACCAGTACACCAACATGCAGGTTGTGTGCAGAGCTCCGCTGTACGTACGTACGTGTGTGGGAAACATGATACCTTGATTGAAAGCTGAGCCCTGTGTATCTCACAGGACATTAATGCAAAAACGAGAGAAATCTAATCTTAATCTTCTAGAGACTGAAACACTGATACAACATGTCGTGCCCTGTCATCACCTGTTGCTAAGGGTCGAGATATTCCCAGTGTAGGAAGGATGCTGAATGAGGAGTGCATTTTGATGACTGCAGGGGAGGGCAGATTCTCAGGAGCAGCTGAAGATGCTGCTATTTTATAGTGTAGAAGATACACCTGACCCTGGGCAGCAGATCAGCAGGGGCAGCCTGAGGTACATGCACAGAAAACATCTCCTTTGGAGCTACCGGTACATTTAGCACCTGTCAGTCAACGAGGAGAGCTGATCCTCTCAGAAGCAGAACTCCTCACAAACTGCAGTTGCAAAGGCCTAAAATGTGGCTTCCCTTGTCCCAGATCTAGCATCTCTCTCCAACTTTACAGTAGCACACTGTAAGCTAACTCCAGTATTGCACCACCAAAGGCCCAAAGGACTCTCAAGTGTCCCGTACCGAACAGTGAAACGCAGTGAGCAGACGTGGTGTGCTATGAAGCAGCATCACATGTGCTGTCCCAGCAGCAGTGAGCAGCCCCAGGAATTTCAGGGCAGGTGGGCAGCACTCTCAGCCATGGGCTTCTGCAGAAAGAGCGGGGCAGGAAGGGCTCCCTGCATCCCAGGGGGGGAACCTGTCCAGTTATCTGGTGGTAGAAGCAGTGCACAAGAAGAGAAGAAATTGAAATTACGGTGCACCATGCTCTCCACCTGTCTCAGTGAACAGGCTGGAAGCCCTGCAGCTTGGAGCATTGGAGGTGGCAAACCAGCAGAAGATAACAGCGATAGCAGAGAACACTGGGGCTGCTGCGTGAAGTTTCTGACTGAGGATTTCCTGACCTAGAGAATGGCAAGAGCATCCCCTTCCCTGCAGCATGAATTCTCCTGAACAGAGCCCTCAAAATCTGCACACAAATAGAGCATTGCTGTGTTTCTGGGTAGTGAGCAGAGCCCAGCACAAAACCTGCGAGCTCTGAGAAGCAGGGCTCGGCGAGTCTCATTTAATTACGAGTGCAGTGCTTGCTCCGCTCGGCCCCACCCACATGCCATTTCACGCCTGATTTCTTCTCTGATTTCTTTGGGGAAAGAGAGGGAATTCGAGTGTATGTAATTTGGGTTAACAAGACGCATTATATGCAGCCTCATTCTTGTAAAAACTTTCACAGGGAAATCACCCAGCCCATGGAGGGAAAAAGTTCTCTCCTTATTGTAATTTTTCCAAGGCTAATCAAACCCTCACCGTTATCCTATTGATCAGAGGGAAGGTTTGATTTTCTACCAGCTCCTAGTTAAGGTACAGTAGCTGATGCTTGGCTTACTGCATGCTGTGAGTACAACAGAGATCAACCCTCCATTTCTATGCTTCTTTTTGTCCCTTTCCCAGATCCCTTTTCCTTCAAAGCTCACCTGCCTTTTGCTTTTGTGGTGCCCTACCTGCATTTTCCCTTTTCCTATATCTGTTAAGCAACAAAAGGTGAAGAGCTGGGTTTATACAATTAAAACTGACAGCGTTAAGAATGGGAAAAAGCAAAAATCCTAAACAGGTTTGAAAAACAAGAGGTAAAAGTTCGGTATGGATCCAGCATTCCCCAACAACGCGGACAGATAGGCTCAGTGTCCACTGCCTGTGTGTGTCCCCAGCATAACCTCCTTCCTGAGCCTGGACAAGTAATTATAAGGCATGTGCACTTAATGGTGTGCGTCCAGAACGGTCCCTGAATGCATGAGGTCTGATCCTGCCATTATTGCCATGTGCTTTGTAGTCTCCAAAGCTTGTCTTCCTGTGCGAGGGAAAGCACTGGTCTCGATCCAAGGAGCAGCTCCCGTCCCTCTGGTGGACAGCTGCTGTGTGTCAGAGCACAGCGAGGAGGCCCAGAGAGCCTCACAAGAGCAGCGTGCTGGAGAAAGGTGCAGGCTTTGCTTTGCCTTCCTGAGCAAGGGCTTCTTTGGATGTGTTTTGTGTCCCTTCAAGTCACTTGGGAGTTTAGGAGAGCCAGAGAGAATAGATTTTTCTGTCATTATTTGATAACCAATACAGTTCCCTTTGACCCTCTCCCCTCTTCCCAAAAAAGAAAGACCAGCTCAGCATTGTGTTATTTTTCAAAGCCTTTACAAATTAAGACAGTAACGTGGAAACCCTCGTTGGGTTTCAGTTCATACTTCCTCCCATGCTGGGCTGAAACGGGGATTCTTTTGTGATGGCTGTGCTGCTTATTTTTTTAAACCTCCTGAATTTGGCACACTGCCCTACTTTATTTTCTTTCCATTCTCTAGTGCTGCTCCCAATGGGAGGCTCATTCGCTTCTAATGCACGGTGTTATCTTTTGCAAGTTGAACTCTAAATCCCCATGTTGTTTTTCCTCGCTTGTTATTCAGGTGCAGGGAATGTTAATGATGTCTCTTTGGTTGGTGGATGCTCTGGCTATGTGGCTGTAATTGTTTTTATTAATGTGTTTTATAAAGTAAATTTCAGCTAAATGTAGATTTCGACTATGGCTACGAGATGGCACATCTGGGAGACTGCACGACCACGCGTCCGTGTGTGAAACACGTCTTCCATGGCAAGGAAGGATGTCCACAGGTGTGACAGGGAGAAGTTTTACTAAAGCTAAAGCTCCCAAACCACAGACTGACACCTGATATGCAGAGGAACAGAGAAGGGGAGAGGCAGAGGAGGGAGATCTGCAGAATGACCTGTACTGAGGGTCACTGGGTACCACTGCTGCAGGGGGACAGACGCCCACACCGAGGAGAGGTCTTTGGTTAGCAGCACTTAGCAGTCCCCATCCACAGAACTAGCATTAGAGGATTTGGTGAAAGAAAATACAAACTGGTGCCTGTTTCCTGTCTGTTTGTTATTGAGCCGAGAGTCCCGTGGGAGCCTTGCAGTAAGTAAGCAGTAAAATCATCCAACAATGCCTTGAAAACAGTTCTGTCTCTAAACACTGCATCTCACAGGCACTGACTGTGTTCAGAATGGCTTTCTTCATCCCGGGAGACTATGTTACTTTGGACAACACACAGCCTAGGCCAAGAATAAATAATTAAAGCTGGGTGGTGCTTGACTTGTTGCTGCAGTGAGAGGATACAAGTCCAGAAAACAAGTTGATGGGTTTTACATGGGCAAAATCTCCAGGCCATTATCCCCTTCCCGAGCACTTGCCCTTAATTTCTATGCAAGAGACATTGTCAGTTTGGGGGGATTCTTACCAGGAGCCTGTGAGAGAAATGTTGAAAAGGGATTTTTCCAGGTTGCCTTTTCCGTCTTCCCGCTGCATTAGCTGCAGGTGGTGCAGCTGCTGTTTCGGCATTTCTTCTTCAAAAGCTACATCACGTAATATCACTGAGATCACAAGGAGATGAGAAGAAAAATGGCCCTATAGGATTTTTGATAAAAAAGGATACATCCATAAAAGATGAAAGGTTAAATTGCTTTTAGAAACACAGCAGCGTTTAAACAGGTGAAGATCCTCGGAAACAGAGTTTGGATTCAATAAAGTAGCCGTGCAGAAGGGCAGAGGAAGGCCTTTCTTTGGAGGGAAATGTCACACTTTAGTGTTAATAAAATGTCTAGTGGTATGATAATAATGATAGCAATCAGGAGCCTTTATTTTTCACCTGGCAGGGCTGGTTCATGCGTGTTTTTTTCAAAGCTACCTGCAATTCAGGAAAGAACAAAAAAAGAATCAGGCATGCATTGACTGAAAAATATCACAGCGTAAGAGAAGAGAGCCGAAACGGCCCAAGACACCTGAATGTTACTGGGGAGATAAAAAGTGCTGCTCCCAGGTGGCAGGACATTTTCTTCTTCAGCCTTTTAGATATTGCCTCTTCACAGCTGAGTTGTAAAGACATTGCAGGAGATTTACAATCCTAAAAGAATATACAATGAAAATGTCAAAAGGAAAAGGCAATTGCAAACAATAGTTTTGCTCTGGGCTGGCTCACTCTACGCTCTGCTCAGTAGTGATGTATCACAAAGGCAATGAGCACACAGCATTAGATCGTGCTGCATCTCCTGCATATTTAATGTACAGAAACTCAGTGGAACAGAATTTGTTCTCCACCGACAGAGATGTCACCTACAGCTTCCCGTGGAAATGGAGGCGGAGTGGGAAACAGTGGTCTTTCAGGAGCAGACGGTGACCCCACGGAGGCTCACACATAACTCACCAAGAGGTCCCACTGCATGCTATCTGCACACACACAAATGTCCAAAACAATCACACCTCCTTCCTCCTCTTTCCCTGCTAGCACACGGCTCGCTGTACCTCTGGTGTGTCCTGGTGAACATTTCCTTTACCAAAACATAGTAAGCTGTGTACGGATGCTGGTCTGCTCTCTGGCCTGCTAGTTCTGAGTATGGCAGACACAAACCCACCTTTGTTCAGCCCTGCACACGTGGGCTGGTACACGCCAGGCAGATGATCTGCCCATGCCGTGCAGAGAAGCAGGTCCCCACGTGGCTGTCACAACCCACAGCCACTGGGACTGGGACTGGGTATGGGCAGTGTGGCTCCACCTCATCCCCAGGGCAGGAGCCCTGCTGCGCAGCCCCACTGTTTGTGGTTGTGTCAGCAGCAGCGTGGGACAGAGTGGGACGGGCAGCTAGAGCAGAAGCTTCTCAGAAACGTTTCCGACACATGTTTGGCACGTGCAGAGCTTGCCAGCTCCCCAGCACTCAGACGCTCTGGAGTTGAATGCCAGAGTGCGCATCTGGAAGGAGGAGACTGCTGTCCTGCAGAGAACTAATGGGCTGCGGGGACTTTTCTGCTATAAAGCCTCCTCTTGCCTTGTGCAGCAGCTGGGTTAGCTGTAGCATTAATATCGTAGCATTAATATTAACTTCAGTAAGGCTCACACTGGAGATGATACACTCCAGCCCCAGGAGCCAAGTCTTTTAAACAGTGTTTGCAAGATACAGCCACGAGCACTCACTCCAGCATTTACTTTGGGACTCCTCAACTGTAGATAGGCTGCTCATGCTGGCCCAGAGTGTGTGTTGATGGGGAAGGTGCCAGCTCTTGTCAGTCACAAGTGTTGTAATGAATTACCAGGGGCCTCACAGGGTGCAGCTGTGTGTGTCAGCCTCGAGAATGAGCACTGGAGCAAGATGCAAAAACATGAGGACCTGCTAAGACGACGTATCAGAGAGAAAAGGAGCTTCCTTGGCACAGGAGCCTGCGGATCCCGCTCACCCTGAGCCCCTTGCTGTGCTGAGCCCTGACAACAGCACCGCTGCTGTGGGAGATACGAATGCAGAAACATCAATAACTGGTATGGAACGGACTGACTTAATGCGGGACCTGTGGTGTTTCGAGCTGCAGGCCTCAGCAGAGAAAGGCAGACAGCCAGGTTGCAGAGGGGATGGGAGCTGGTGGGACTTAGCATGGGTTTCCCCAGGATCCGAAATTTGCTCTGCCATCCTGACCTTGAGAGGAGCTGGAGAAGTTAGGTGACAGTGAGAAGTGCCAGCCTGAGCCTGGAGCAGACGTGTGTCCTTACAGAATCCACGTGGGCCTTAGCAATTTGTTTCCTCTCTGTCAGGAAATGGAGTAGTTTTCACGAGATACCAAAACTTTTTGCTTGAGGAGGACTTCGATGGGAGCAGGAAACGTCACGGAAAACCTAATGAGAAAAGGAACACTGCAGTGTTACAGTGAACTGGTGTGCTAATTGCCTTTCAATGGTTAATGCTTCCTTCCCCCCCAGCATATCTTTGCTACTGTAATTTGTGCAGCAAAAATATATCATTTATTGCTGTACATCTAGCACAGTACTGAGCAGGCTCAGTGCTGCAGCTGTTGATTCATCAGCAGTACACTTGGGAGAGCTCTGGACTAATCTTTTGCCAGGGCAGGATGTCTTCTGGACTAGCTCCGATTCAGGGTTGTCTTGGAGAGGAAAAACAACCCAGTGTCTGCCCAGATCCGTGCTGTGCTGCTCATCCGGTCATCTATGCCCATGGGCACTGCATCCAGTGCTCAGTGCACAGCACGTGGAACAAACTCGCCCCCTAAACCTGGGTCTGGATCACTTCTTCGTAGAGCATCAGACCATTTTCACCCTAAGACACACATGGCATTGAAATGGAAAGAAGCAGAAGATACTGAAGATTATTAATGCAAGCATAAAATGTCTTTTTTTTTTTTTCCCTGCAAAAATGTTTTGAGTTTTTTGAGGCAAATGGAAAGAAGCAGAAGATACTGAAGATTATTAATGCAAGCATAAAATGTCTTTTTTTTTTTTCCCTGCAAAAATGTTTTGAGTTTTTTGAGGCACTAATTTTGAGTTTTCTCTGTTTACACTGAGAGGTTTGCAAACAAATACTGCAACTTTGCTCCTCCACAGCCCAGGACAGCAGAGAGCTCTCTGCATGCCTTTCTGGCTCCATTGCACTTTTTCCTGTTTCCCCTTCATCCTCTTTGGAGCCATCCTGAGCCTCTGCCAAGGAGGGGATGTTACAGGCTGGCTGCTCCAGAACTGCTGTGTTCTGTTACAGCTGGGTTTAGGTATGACATAAAAATACAGCTGCACTGGGATAGAATGACAAGTATGAGAGAACCAAAAGCAAAGAGGGCTCAGAACAGAGAACCGAGCCCATCTGGGCTCTGAAGGGGCAGAAAGAAGCGCCCTAAGTTCTGCAGCTTCAGAAACGCCTCCAGCATGAAGAAAGTTACATGGGCAATATAGAAAGAGAAGGAACCTTTGGCACTTTTTTGGAATAACACACTGTTGCAGGGCAGGGAGCAGGGCACCGCGCTCCTCTGAACGCAGCAGCGTGCCGTGGAGGCGGCCGTTCCCAGCAGGTGAGAGCATCTTTCCATACACGGTGAGCTCAGGGCTAACTGGTTTCCAGCCCTTTGCTAACCACTGGCAAAATCAACACGGCAAACCTCCATTTGGATTTGGACTGAAGCTGCACTCCTCTCCTCCTCTCTCCCCGCCAGGTTCTCTGGGAACTCGAGAGGCTGAGGCAAATAATAGATACAAATTACGACCAAAGAAGAAATGACTGTCATTGTAAAAATGTATTTATTAATGATCTTCGCATAATTCTCCGGGAGTGATATTCTGCAAGACAGAATTGTAATAGATTTTCACCAAATGGGAATTTTTTTTTTTTTTCCTCCAGAACTATGTAGCATTAAAGGGAGTGAAGCAGCTGAATATATTTCCTCCAGTCAGGGAAGTGACGGATCGGGGACAAGAGACAATACATTAGTAAACAATATAAAAAATGTACATTTTGTCATTTTGTATTCCTGAGTTATTCTAAATCTGTGAATAAATCGAGAGCTTAAAGTCTCTGGAGCTGTTTTGAAGTCTCTTGCTTTCCATAAATATTGCATTTGCCTCAAGTAAGAATTTCTGACATGTATTAAAAAAATATACATTAGTAAAGCTTATAAAATAGATATTTGGAATGCTGTTATTGTTATTTTTTATTCAAAATACAGTTTAATGCAACAATCGAGTTCGACTTCAAAGCGTCAAAATTATTTTTCGCGCTTTTCCTCTGCGTTCTTTGAACTTCACGGCTGAAGCTCTCGTTTTCTGCTCTCCGCTTTCCTGTCCTCGTTTGAAGCAGCCGTTCCCCGGCACAGATGCCGCTCTCCGTATCCCCGGGGTCGCGTCCATCCCGTCCCCGGCTCCGGCCGCGTTTGGGAGCGCAGCAGCACCGCCCCGGAGCGGAGCGGAGCGGAGCGGAGCGGAGCGGAGAACAACAGCTCGCAGCTGCTCCGAGCGCTCTTCTGGGGGACTTCAGCGTCAAACACGAGCGTGTGCTGCTGCCCACGCTTCAGCTCGCCAAACGGTGCGGGGAGATGGCTTGCCGTAACAAAGCGGCAGGTAATTGTTTGCAGAGGGAGAGTTCTGGAGTCTGAACGTATGCGAGAAAGCTGCTGTGGGTTTTCTGGTTGTGCCACGCTCTGCTCGACGCGCGCCGTCCCGCGGGCGGCGGTGATGCTGACGGCTGTTCCCCCCCTGCACCGCTCCGTCCGAACATCGCGGGTGCGGGGCTGAAACTCCTCGGCGCAGCCGCTCCCGTCGCGCGGGGCTGCGCCCACGTCCCCCACCGACGGGAGCGGACGGGACCGCCCCTCCGCGGCCGGGTCCTCAACGCCTGCGGGGCGGCCCCGAGCGGAGCGGTGCTTTCTCATCGGGCAGCCAGCTGCGCGTGCCCGGCAGCCGTTGTGCACGTGCCCTGCAGTAGGTGTGCACGCGCCCGGCAGCCGGTGTCCACGTGCCCTGCAGTCGGTGTGCGCGTGCCCGGCAGCCGGTGTGCGCGTGCCCGGCAGCTGACGCGCGGCCTCGCGCCCTGCCCTGAGTGCAGCCGCGGAGGTCGGGGCTGCCCGTGAGGCCGCACCGCAGCGCCGCGAGGATTGCGTGAGGACCGGCTCCGTTTTCTCTAGCGTGGAGTTAAGGGTCTGTGAAAGTCACGTCGGAAGAGCGCTGCGGAAACATACACAGGTGGCTGCACCGCGGGACGGCCCCGCAGTGCACAGAGGTGGGGCCTCCTCCTCTTCCTCCTCCTCCTCCTCCTCCTCCTCCTCCTCCTCCTCTGCCCCGTGCTGTGGCGGCCCGGCGGTGCTGCGGGCACTGAGCAGCCGAGCAGCCGGGGCTGGTGGGGAAACAAAGGATCTCTGTGTCAGAGGGCCCCGGCGAAGGCAACACGTCGCAAATCGGCACTCTTTGAAATGCGGACACGCTGCAGCAGTGCCACGCGAGAGAAAGAAGCGCGGCACAGAGCTGCTGCCGCCGCGCAGTCCGGGCAGCCCGTGGGATGCGCTTTGTCCGCGGGTGCCTGCTTGTTTTCTGACTCTTTGACACAACAAACCCGCAGCAGGATGTTGGCGAGCGCGAGGCTGGGCGCGGAGGTGCCCTCCTCACACCTTTATGTCAGTGGCATCGTTACAGTTCTCACAGTTTCTATCCGCTGCCCACTTCGGTTTGTGACAAAGGATTTCAATGCCGGCCATGCAAATTAAAGCGAGAGCTGCTACTGTTTTTCCAGGTACCTGACAGCTCCTCTTATTCAACCTCACGCAGACTGAATTTGAAAACAGAGGAGCCAGGGCTGGGTATTCCTGGCAGAATGATAGCTGACAGCCCCCTCGCAGGCTCCAGAATCAGCATCGTGTCTGACACGGAGGAACGTGTGTTGGCAACCTTGCTTGAGCCGTGTTTCCAGAGCCGTAAAGGAACGGGAACTCTTCCAGGGGATGACAGAAAAGCTGCTGTTTGAGAGGAGAGCCAGAGGCCATGTCATTGTCATTCTTCTCTGTGTGGCAGGCTGCACTCACTCCTTGGAAGAGCACCTGAGAGCATATATGGGACAGGAGGTGTAATAAACGTTGAAGTGATGGCCCAGTACGAGCAAGCAAACGTATTAATGAACATTTATGGTGACAGTGGATCTTGTGCCTAGCACAGACTTGTTGCTGTTCTGCTGGGGGCAGGGCAGCACTGCTGGGGCACAGCGTGCACGGTGTAACACCGCAGCCAGCAGGGGAAGAGAGCTGATCCATTTGTTCCTCAGGAATCTGGCCGAGGTGAGTCCTGGTGTTACTCCATCCTGGGTGTACTGGGAGTGCAAGTAGAGTGCTCTCTGCCAGTGGTACCTTGGCAGATTGGAAGATCCTGCTTAGTACCACTGATCCATAAAGCTTTGCTTTGCTCAAGATACATATGAAAAGCTTCCCAGATTAAACACCTGAAGCACTTGTGCAAATTGGAGGCCAGAAAGAACAGAAAACAGATTTAATCTGGGCTTCTCTTTGGAGCAAGGATTGTCTGCCTAGAAAGCAGCAGGTGAGCTACAGCCTCATAGGGCAGTTGCAGGAGGTCTTGGTGCCCATGACTTGCAGGTGTGACTGGCATCCTGGAAGTAGTGATTGCTTATAAACCTGTGTGTTGTACTGTCCCTGGATGGTGGGTAAATTGAAAGTTGCTCTCCCACTCCAGTTGTTGGAGGAGATGGTTTGATATATACACCCAGGGTGAGATTCAGGCACGCAGTCAAATGTGTCCTGAACAATTCGTTACAAATTCTGAGCTGTTATCAATGTGGGGAAGTTGGGAACGTTAGCAATTGTGAAGAGTGGAATTCTAGCAGACAGGTTATGGTAAGCATTAACCACAAAAGCTTGCCAGGCAGGTTGTGTCTCAGATGGGTGCTGCAGAGGAAACTTTGAGGCAAGAATTGTTTGCTTCCAGCTTCTCACTGTTGCCCAACTGTGTTCCCAGTGGCAGTGCTTGCTGTTTACCTTCTTATCACCTCCTGTGGAATCTGGAAAATGTCACATAATTTCTGAACACTGTTGATTTGGCTCCAGACGCTGTGAGAAACTGTAGATGCGTTTCTCTTCCGTTAAGTTCTTCCTCTGTCCTTCTGTGAGAGGGTGGAGATGAGGATACCTTGCCTGCTCAGTGGGATGTAAGGCACTTCTCAGCTGTGGGTTTCATATGGCACCTTCTGCAATGGGAAGTGTTCTGGAGCACCCTGACACAAAGAATGAGTTCCTGTGGGAAGGACCTGCAAAATGCACAAGGGAGGAAGCAGCCACATCAGGACTAAGGTGAATTGCTTTTGAGGTGTGGCTGGGAAATCCCTGCAATTAAGTTAATGTGTGATGGAAGAAGGGGAGGCATCTGTTGATTGTTTCATTAGTTTTGTTGTGATATAATCCATATGAAAAGAGGCAAATCTATACTCACGGTCCTCTGTAGACCCTTTGGCATCTGGCTGAAACCCTTGACAGCCTCCTCTAAAGGCAGTTGGGTGCAGGGGTTGCACCCTCTGCTCTGTGGGTGGGATGGATGCACCCTCTGTGCTCTCGCAGCTGTCACCTCTGTTTGCTGGGTCACAGTGAGGGCAGTGCTCATGCACTTCTTTCTCCCACTGTAAGTCATAAGCTCCAGAAGACTTTCCAGGACTACACCTAAATAAGAAAAAGTTAGTACATCTCAGCCAGTGCTTCTTTTGTCTTCATAGCAGCTGCAGTGCGTGGGCCTCGTCTGAGCCTTGCTTCTTAGGAAGGTGAGACCAGAAACGTTCCTTACTCTTCATTGTCCAGGCTTTTGATACAGACCAGCCTGCCCTGTATTAACTTTTGCATTTCTCATCAAGATGCAACATACTTTAAATAGCATCTGCATGACTGGCTCTTTTTTTTTTTTTTCTTTCTTTTTTTTCCTATGGAGGCTGATATACAAAGTACCTCAAGTGGCAGCTGTCACCAGTGAGGTGGCATTTTTCTTCACTGAGGCTGACAGCAGCTGTCCAGGAGAAGTATGAATGGAATGAGAATGACATCATGTTTATTCAGGAATGACATTCCCAGCCATGGATCAGTGTCAGCAATATTTTGATAAGTTTTAGAATGAGAAAACATTTCTTGAAATGTTCCCTGATTTATCCTTTGTAAAATACACAACACAAAAAATAATTGAAGAGATTGCAGCAGGACAAAGCAGGGCTTGCCTAGCATATGTTTCAACACACACTTTTATCGGTACTGGAGACAGTCTGTTGGCACTGGGGCTCAGAGCATCTTTAACTCTTGTGAGCCCAGCAAGTTTTCTGAGCCTGCTTTTCCCTCTGCTCCTCCTTGCCCTGGGCCCATTTGTAGCTGGACGTGGTGGGTTTCCTAGCTGTCAGCTACAGCAGGTAGCCCTAAAAGCAGCCAGCCAGCCAGAGCAAAGCACATCTGGCCTGGAGTTCAGGGTGAGCTTTTAGAATACAAACAGGAATGACTCTGCTTGGTTCCTTACAGGGCAGCCAACAGCACAGGTTTCTGGAGTGCATGTGGATGGTTCAGTGTGGTGTGCAGTGTGATGACTGAGGGTGGTACCAGGACTTCATAGCTAACTTCACAGCTCGTTGTGTGTTTGTTCCGTTGTGATCTCCTGTTCGTTCTCTCTCTTGCCTCCAGCCTTGGCTCTCTCGTGGTATCGCATTCAGCCGAGTTATATTTAATTTGAGTTCAACAGAAGGGCTTATTTAAATATAAACCATGTGAGTGACAGTGCACGGCTCGGTGCGCGTGGAGATGCTGTGTGGCAGGGGCTGGTGCCGGGGCAGAGGGCCACAGAGATGCTGTCCTGCCATGTCCTGCCCTACCATGCCCTGCCCTGCCTGCCCACAGCCCTCAGGACTGGGCAGGTTGGTCTGGAGGTCCGCGTGGTGCAGGGGAGTTGTGTCAGCTGCTTCCCTTTGTGTCCTGATTCTTTGTGGGATGCCAGTTGCTGTGATCAAGCTAGGGACAAGCAGCAGCTAGCAGCCCTGTGTCCCTGAATGTGTGGGCAGATGAACTCTGCTGTAATCTAGAAATTCACAGCAAAAGTGTCCATATCCCCAAATAACACCTCGGTGTAGGTCTGCACTGACTCAGAGGTGTTGTGTGGCCATCAGCCGGCCTCTCCCAGCCAGGCTGCGCCGTGTGCCGGCGTGCCACCGCAGCACAGCTTATGCTGGGCTTGGAAAAGAGCAAAGGCGGTGGCTAAAAACTGCAGCTCTGTGATCACTGAGTGAGGGCTGAGATCGCTGAGTAAGGATGTGCTCCTCCAAATGGTGAACGTCTTACATTGGATACAGAGGAAGCAATCTGTGTGAGCTGTCCGACTCTGGGACACAAGATTACTTGGTTGATTGCTTTACAACCACATTCTAAACAATTTATGCATTTAAACTGTATGCTTCTCTCCCTCAGAACTTGCTACTCTGCAGCATTCCACAGATCTTGTTTATAACACGTTCATCTAAAATTATCTCAGTGCACACAGCACCCTCCTATAGAACAGATGCTATGTAACCTGCAGTTCTGTTTTGATCTCAAATCAACGTGTTTAAGCTACTTGTGTGAATTATAAATTGAAACTAAACTAAGAAAATGAAATTGTTGTGTTTTTTTGCCACTGTGCTTCCTCAGTTCAATAGCTCTGTTCCTTTTAGGGTGCCTTTCTGGTGTGACACTTGCAGTTGCTATTTCAGGTTTAACTATTTTTGCATTTAAGGAGTTTCTGGGTTATCTTAAAATAATCTCTAAAAATTAACCTTTCCCAGCTACATTACTGAACTTTTCCTGAGTGTCTTCTGGATTTGTTTTTGCATTGCTTCTGAATTTAGATGAGATTTATATACAAGAGACATTTTCCTTTGTAATTAGCCTACTTGTGTGTCTTCGCGCATTTTGAAAGGATGGCTAAGTATCTCAGGAGATTATCACTTGCATCCCGGGGCTGTTTCATATCTAAATCACTGGTTATCATCCTCAGATAATTATTCCTATTTATTTACTATTTATATTACAGTAATTCCTAAAGGAATCTCTCAGGTTGGGGCCGAGAGTGCTAATGCTGTAGGTGCATGAATAAGATATGCAGCTGAAAATACCCCTGTGTTGCTCTAAGACTGAGGTTACGTTCTGCAGCACCAGCAGGACTCTGGCAGTGCTCTCATAACCCCTCTAAGCAGAGGAGGCCAAGACTCGTGCAGCTCAGTGGGAACAGACTGGGGGAGAAGGCATGTTAGAAGGGGAGGGAACACCTGCAAACGTGGGAGAATTACAGAAGAATGTAACAATGCTGTGGCCAGAACCTCCAGCAAGGTGAACAACCCAAGAACAAGGAGGCACCTAGCAGGAGCCTGCTGCCAGCACAGCACGGACAGATGGCACCGACAGGCAGAAAGGCAAAGGTGTCAGCTCTGCCAGGGCTCCCTGAATCCACTGGCACGAGCTGCAGGGCCACCGCCAGCTGTGGGGCCATCGTCCCTCCCTGGGGTGGACAGCTCTGCCCCAGCGTGCTGCAGCCCCCACTGCCCCGACCTCTGGGCAGAGGGCAGGCAGCTGGGGACCTCGCCTTGCTGCAGCGCACCCATCCACAGCTCTGCTCCGAGGATGCAAGCAGAGGGGCTTGGTGGATGGGAGCGTGGCTGCAGCAGTGGTGCTGAAAGGCTGAACAGAAAGCTGCTTCTGTATCAGCACACACAACTCGGGAACGGCTGTGCCTGGCTGAGCAGAACGTGTGTTTTCCTGGTGGCCTTTGTTTAATTAGGCAGTTGTTGATGCTGACACTGTGTATTTTCTTTGCTCTATCTCCTTTCTTTCTTTATTATTTCCTACTTTGGTTTGATGTTGTTGGTATATAAAATTTAAAGAGCTCTAAATTTTTTTAAAGGCCCCTAAAGGGAACGGTGCGTTTTGTGTTAAAGTCATTACATGAACACCTGTGAACTGTTGAGTTTAATTGGGCTACAGCTGTTGGGGAGCGAGTGGGGATTTATTGGTTTGATTGGCTGTCTTCAGGCTGCAGCATGTTGTCAGGCACTGCCCTTCTAAGTTGTCTCTTTAAACAGGAGCCACATGTGCACATCAGCTGGTTGTGGGCACTGTGGGTATGAGGGACGGGGCTGTCACAGTGATCTCTGACAGAGATCTGTGGCCGTGTGAGGGCATGGAGGCGGCCAGCAGGGAGCATGGGAGCTGCGTCAGCGAGGGGACAGCAGCCAGCTGTGAGTGTGTGGGGCCTGCTGGGCACAGAGACATCGCTGGGCAAGGGGGGGAGCGGAGGAGAAGTGTGAAAGCAAGGTCTGGAACACTGCAGGTCTGTATGGACAGCTCTGGAGGTCATGCAAAAACAGCTGCATTAAGGATGCAGCCAGGTAGAAAGACAGTAGTAAGCCAGGATGCGTCGTCTCGCTAAGATGGATCCCATGCACAACTTGTTGGTTCTCTGTAAGGGCACCGTATGCATATCAGAGCTGGGGAGGTAGAATGGGGAAACCTCCATCGTACCCATTGTGGAGACAGACTGTTCCCAGTCCTTCTGTCCCTCTCTCCTCGTCCATGAGGGAGGCAGTGGCTGGGTGCAATGCTCACCTGGCTCTGCAGTGCCAAGCAGGCAGCTGGGGGCTGTGCCCACCCTTTGAACACGAGAGCTGCCCACCTCAGGTGAGTGCTGTAATGAGCTGAGAGTCTGCTCCGCTCCCTTTGCCAATCTCCTACAACTCACACCTTTGTGCAAGCATCCAAACCCTCTGTGGGCTCCCTGGGACCCCGCTGCCAGCGAGCCTGGGCTCTGCTGCTGTGAGTCCCTTCCCTGTGAGTGCCTGGGAGGGACGTGGCCAGAGATGTCTCTGTGCTGCGCCTCAGGGGAGGGGGGAGGGTAAGAAAATTCCTTTTGATTCCTTTTTTTTTTTTTCTTTTTTTTTCTGTTTTCACACCATTAGGAAATAATTAACCTCCTTAGTGAAAGCATGTCTCCTTTGCACCTGAGTAGGAAAACCTTAAAATATACATACAATACTTTTAACACTAAGCTTAAATTATGCAGTTGCTGCATTTTGATGATAAATATGCAGATGAGAAGATTTCTGCCTCTTTTATCTTGTGATTCTAACTCTGTCTAAAAACAGATTGTCTCAGTCACCCTAATTCTGAGAAAAACAGCCTTTTGTGCATTGAAAAGCCAAAACAAGCAAGTCTGATGATCAGATCTTCTCTTCCTGGCTGGCATATGTCTGCCATGCTAGTGAAGGAATCACTTATCTTTTGTGGCGATGGCAGTTGGTGCCATCAATTCCTGTCAGCTGGGAAGAGGGATGGGAAGCCAAATTCATACACTGGTGATTAATTCTGGAAGCTCACGAGAAGAAAGACATTGTGAATACAGCTGGAAAACTCTGAAATTGCAGCAGAACAGGCAGAGTAGTTATATTATGTCCAGACTGAGTTGGGTAATTCTTGTCTTTCTGCGCCCCAGGACAGCCCTGAGCAGGGATCCGCTCAGACCAACTCCTGGTGGTAGGCATTCAGGCCAGGGCAGCCTAATGTGGGTGCAGTGTGGGTGCTGAGAAAGGCAGCAGGGCTCAGTCAGCAGCAGATCTCATCCTGTGCCTGTGCTCGCTGTTTGCCTTTGGTTTTGTAGGTGACATTTTTGTTGGAGGCCATCACTGCTTTGGGCACTTCGAGGACGGGCACGGCATTTGAGAAGCAGCCTGTTTTGGTCCTACCAGCTCTTTCTCCCCTGGTCTCTCTTGCTTTTTCTCAAATATACATACATACAATCATTTTGTCTCCAAAGCGTAATTGCCTGTTGCCCTGCCTGTTGCAAATGGGCTGCCCCATTGACCGTTGTGCCCTTTACAGTGTTTGCTGAATACTCAAGGTCAGGAAACAAAGCTCTTGTGGGAGTCAGGCTAGCCTCTCAGCTGCGAGACAACAAAACCTTGTGCTTGCCTAGCAGTCCAGAGCCTGTGTCTGCCAAGCAGCTCTTGAGCTTTGGTTAAAAATAAAGAAAGAGGATTCTAGGGTTCACCTCTCCAGGCAGTGGCTGGGAACAAGCTGCTGCTGCCTCTGGGCACGCAGCTGAGCTGTGCTGCATGAGGAGCAGGTGCTGGCATCTTTTTGCTCTCCTAATTTCTGAAATAGTCATCATGAAAGCATCTATTTCTCTTAAGTTTTGTCTTTTTTTCTGACTTTTCTGAGGGTCACTACCTCCCAAATACATATTCTGAAACTGGAGGTATTGAACGTGGCAGAAAGCTCATGGAAGCAGATTCTGGTCAGATGCTGTGGTTTTGTGCTGCTGACTTTTTCTGAACTTAATAGCATCCTCTCCTGTGCTGCTAATGACAAGCAAGAGCAAGTTGCTGTGTTCATCACCAGCCTTTTCCTGAGCAAACTCCTGGTATGGGCTGCCCTGTCCTCTGGTGCTGTGCTGTGAGCGATGGCAGGGCAGGGAGAGTGCCTATTGCCTGGTGAGACCCTCCTCCTTCCCCCTCACTGCGTGCTTCTGACAGATTGTAAATGAGGGTTAGAAATTTGGCAAAGCGTAATTAATAGCACTGAGCAGATCTGGAGTTTGGAGTCCTAGCTCCCAGTCACCTCCCCACACCGCTGCGGAGCCCGATGCGTTTCTCTGGGCACCTGTCAGATGAGTGCTGAAAACACCGCTTCAAACCTTACATTTAATCAGGCAGTTAGAGGAGAAGCTACAGAGTTTGGATATAGCAGAATTTACATGGAAGATGGCCTCTGGTGGAAGTTAATTGGCCCTGCATTACCTCTGCAGAAAACCCCCACTGTAAAATAGCAGTTTGCAGGAGAGCGGCATTAAATGAAAGAACTGTAAAAAGAAATGGCACTGTCTGCGAGGATTGTGAAACTTTGTTCCCAGACAGTGTAACTTCTCGTTTGACCTGTACATATCCCGCAGTCCAACATGAAGGGCTTTGGGCTCTAATACCGTCTGTGGGAATGTGATCCCTTGGCTGGTTTGCAGCTGCTCAGCACTCTCAAGATACACCGCAATTTCTAAGTTCAGTTGAACGAGGCAGTGAAAATAAGCGTGAAGGGTTTTAATATCGATCTATGAAGATTATGATGTTCATAGGCAAATAAAACACTCCTGTGTTGTGTCTTCTTGCACAATGGGCCGCAGCGGAACGCATTTTTATTTTAGACTGAGGAAAACCACAGCGAGAAAGAACTGAAGGCAAATCCTCGCGGCGTGTGTCTGCACACACACGTCTGTCAGTCTTCTGCAAATGGTTGCAGACGCTCTGAAAACAAAATAGTTGTTGAGCTCTGCACACGGGAGAGTTCTTGCGAGCGTACAGATGCAGCCTGTGGAAAGTAATGGGCCCTGGCAGCTCGGGCTGCACGCGCCATGCAGCCTCGCACCTGGAAACGCGTTTTCTGATCTTCTCTGAAGATCCCGTCTCCATTTTAGGCTGCTGGGTAACGAGGGTGAGTCAGCCACATTAGGGTCCTATTCGTCCTGTTTCATTGTGCTTAAGCACGCAGTAGCTGCTGGAGCTGTGCAGCCCATCTCTGCAATAACTCAACAGCTGCTTATTTCTCCGTCTCTTTAAAACCTGTAACTGTAAGCTGTTCCTTTCCCAAGGAGCCCAGCACCTTGCTGCTCTTGGCTCACGTAGGCAGTACGAAGTAGAATTGTAGGAGATTCTGTGGAGAATCTGCCATTTTTACTGATTTTCTAGTTCTTGATGTAAGAGATCTGTCCAGAGAGCAGTGGTCCTAGAGGTGTCTTTCCCTGGGGGTCCGTCAATAGTAATTCCTCTTCTTAGTGCTCTGATCTGGTATCTCCTTCTCTGTGTCAGAGTCCAGCACGTTAGGCATATGACACGTTCTCTTTTAAGTGAATTGGTATTTCTGCAGCTGTGTCATGTGACCACCAACATTAAAATGGTTGTTTCAGGATTAATAGTTTTTTCTCTACTTTTTGGACCGTAGCTTCCTTTTGCAGGAGGGGCAGGAAATCACATCCTGTGCTTTACACTCACAGCCTTGGCTTTTTCCCAGAGGAGAGCAGGATTTAGTGCTGCTGCTGCTTCTATCTTGCTCAGATTGCTCAGGGTGACGGGAGATGAGCTGTCGTGGCAGGAGGGCGGGGAGTCCCCGTGACCCTGGGAGTGGTGGTGTTCCGACTGAGCCCCGATGACTTCAGCCTAGCAGTGGCTTTCAGAGCGGGGATGACACTTCCTAAATGTGCAGCACTGTCTGCAGTGAGGGCATGGCAGTCCCAGGGCCCCATCCAGGCAGAAGGGTTTTGGTGGGGGGATGTGGCACTGCCCATCAGGCAGCTGTGCCCACACGCAGCTCTCTCTGGTGTGGGGTTTCTGGATGGCACAGCCGGTGCAGCACTGTGTGAAGATCCGCAGGTAGTGGGGCTGCCTGTCAGACTGGGCTATAGATGCATTAGCATCCTTTTGACTCTAAGCCTGACATGTGTTCACGTTTCTTTGGCCTCCAAAGCTGAAGCAGAACTGAAGGGGCTCCTCTTGCTGTTTATTGCTCAAGAGACTGCAAACGTTCTTTCACTCTCACCATTGCTGCTTGTCACTTAGCAGGGCCCTGCAGGCTCTCCCTGGCAAGCATCGGACACAAACTCTCCCCTCATGAGGCCCGTGATGTCAGCACAGCACAGCTCTGCCCTTTCACATGGCTGCTCTGCGTTCCTCAGAACCTGCTGCTGACATGAGCAGAGGGCCGTGCGGGTCAGCGCAGCAGCAGGAAGCCAAGCCCTGCCCCAGTGCTTTGGCTGCTGAGCAGAGCTCTCTCTCTGCAACCTCAGTGGATGGCTTCAGAAGTCTTCATTGGTTTTCCAGTTCTAAATTTCTTTGGCTTCTGGATTTTGACCACGGATAGCAGCACAGCTGCCAAGCACTGCCTTTGCCACAGGCTACATTGGATGTGGCCTTTCAGCAGGATCCTTGGAAGCAGGACAGCCACAAAGCTGAGAAACTTGAGAACCAGAGGACTTAGTGAGGTCGTGTAATGAACTGCAGTGCAAGGCTGTTTGCCCTCTGCATAACGGAGCTGTGCTACAAGCAGACAGCGTTTGGATGCTGGTGTGCACTCTTAGATTAACCTGATGAAATGCAACAGGGTAGAGAGGAAATGAAAGAGTTTGTACAAACTATAGGGGCAACATATGGCAGATTGGGGATGGGGAGACCTTGGAGAGCAGTTCGTGGCCACAAAGATACTCAGCCTGTTTTACAGCACAGCTGCTCTGAACAAAAGAGCCTGTTTGGATCGCTCGCTTGTTAGCTAATGCTGGTGACAGGAAGTTTGGAAAATGTCTGAAATATTGCTCATTAAATGGGCAAATGCAGCCCTCAGGTTTGAAACATACTGATCAAATGTGTTGGTCATAACGGACATGGTTATGAGATGTGTCAACAATTTAACAGAGTGGGTGCGAAAGCAGGAAAGAGTGGGACCAGGAGAGCGAAGCGAGCAATGTGTTGCTGCTTAGGGCTGCACACTTCCCTTTCAGGAGAAATTTGTCCAGCTTGTGTGAATGAAATTAAAAAGGCAGAGCAGGGAGGATATGTGGATGAGACACCCAAACGGACCTCTGAGTGCCCCGTTTGGGTTTTTGCAGAGAGTCAATGAAAATATCTTTGTTTCTGGAGCTGAAGTTCCCAGCTGCCAGCAGCAGATGGTCACTGTGAGTCTCACGAGCAGGGAACACCCTGACTTTGGTGATCAACAGATCTAATGAGTGAATGTGGTTCAGAACTGATGGTGCAAAATTTCTCAATAAATCACGTGGAAGTGTAATCTGGGAAATAATATAGAGAGTTCTGATGAATGGCTCTGCAGATACACGAGCAGGGAGCAGTGGAATCGCTGTATTTATAGGTTTGGGCTGGATTTGCAGGGGGGTGTGAAGGAGCATCATCGAATCAGGCAAATATTTTCACTAATGCTTGTGAGTTTATTATTCTCGCTTGTCATTCTTAACATAATTGTGGATGGGAGGAATATCTGAGTCTGGTTTACACAGCAACTGCTGCTACTTTGAATACAGTGAGCAGCCCTGCTGCACTGGGGACAATGAGCTTCTGAATCTGTGTACAAAGAAAAATAGTTTTGATGGACTCTTTGTTGGAGGTGTACAAGGTAAGTTCACTGCCTGGGAGTTGGTCTGGCCCTGCACAGTAGCATGGTGAAGTCGCTTGGACACCAAACAAAAGCTGATCCATTTCCTATTCTCCTTGAAGTAAGGGACGATTCCCCTTCCAGCTGAATAGTAAGAGCAGAGCGTGCTGTACAACTGCTGTCACGTTGCTGCCTGTGCATTTCTGCAGGCACACAGTGATCCTGAGCACTCAGTCTGTGGGAGCGGAGGCAGGAGCTCCTTCAGCATCGCTGCTGAAATTTCGGCTCGTGGGGCCCGTTTGTTCCAGAGGCTGCACATACAGCAACGCCCACTGCTGTGCCTCCAGCGCGTGGAAAGGACTCCTGCTCAGAAAAATCACCGGCACATAATGAGTGGGGAATGCCTTACCCGGGCTGGCTTTGATCTTTGCTCAAGAACTGGTTTAGGATAATAACGGGCTGACATAAAATACAAATGGCCACTTTGCGAGACAAAGATGATTGCTTGTGTAGAGCTTGGGCTACTGTGCAATTCATTTCTTTTCACAGACATGCAGCTAATACCTAAGAGTCATTCGCAAGATATTTCTGATCTACATAGTGGCCCCACCTTTCCTGCAGCTGCCACTGAAAAGCCAGGTTGGCTGGGGGCTTGCAGCGATAGCAATGAATAATACATGATCTGCAATCTGGGCTCCCTTAGCCGTGCTATTTGCAGGCTGCATCTTTTTTTTTTTTTTTTTTTTCCTGGCTTAAGGAATCGCTGTTGTAGCGGCTGTGCTGGAATGTGGTTGTGTTCCTCCTGCGGTAACGGTGCCAGGGATGGCCGGAGCCACACCGTGGTACCTGGGGGTGGGTTGTGGCTGCTGGCAGCGTGCTCGTCGTTGCCCATCCTCATGCAGTATGGTGGAGATGCACGAAGGAACTGAACTTGGTAGAGGCTCGAGCTGTGTTTCTCTGTTTTTGTTTTCTTCTTTTTTTTTTTTTTTTTAACCCCGTTGGCTTTTTGCTCTCTGGATTTTACAGCTCCCGGGGAACCCGTTCCAGCCCGTAGCGTCCCGTTCGGGCTGTGAGCTTGCCACCTAGCGGCTGCTGTGTTTACGGAGAGGTCCGGCCGGCCCGCGGGACGGGGCGGTGCGGGGCAGCTTTGGGCTGAGCGCTGCGCTGAGCTCTGTGGCCTTGGCCTCAGGCTGTCTGCATTTATCGAGGCCAAACCTCGTGCTCTGGGTTGCCCGTACTCAGCATGTGGTTACGGCTCAAGTTATTTCTCTCTGCTTTCAGAACGAGTGAGGCTGCGGTGCCGCTGCGGCTGCCGGGCTGTGAGCAGCACCTGAGCGGACCCTGCTCAGCTCCTCCGCTCCGAGCTGCCCCGGCTTTCAGAGCATCGTCCTGAGTGTGTGTGCTTCGAGGGGAGCAGGAGGAGCATGCGGGCAAAAAGCAGGTAGAAATCTGGTGAGAAAGCACTGGAGCAGCTTCCTCTGCCTCCATCCCCTCTTGGGTTTTGCAGAAGCAGACTTGGTTGTGTTTGCTGTGCCAGATACCAGGAGGGATGATGTGCTGCTCTGTGCCTGACTTTCTCCTCCATGATCTCATGTATGAATCAAAGCTTGCCTACAGGTGGTGATCGAGCCCCAAAGGCTTATCACTTACCAAGCAACTGTCTGCAATTATTTGTTTGTCCTCGGTAGCCAGCTTAGTTACTTATTGATATCTCATGTTTGTCTCCCTGTGTTATAATGAAAAGGAAGAGATAAAAGCCCCTTTTCTGCTTGAAGTGCCAAATTAGCTAAGGATGGTGACGCTGCTACTGTTCTCTCATGTTCTTGGATAGAAAGGCTCACACTGTTGCTCCTTATAGGCAGGGGCAGCTTGTTACCTGGGACAAGGCTGTCTCTACTGCATGAACTGCAAGCCAGAAGCATGTGAAATATTTACTAGGCAGTTAAAATAGTGTAGATGCTGCCTTGCCAGATCAGATGTCACACCAGGGGTCAGCATGAAGGAAGCATTTCCTCCAGCGTAACTGCGGTGAAGCCTAAAGAATCAGCAAGGCCAAAGGTTGGTTTTCAGGAGACACTTCCTAAAGCATCTGTAAAACCTCCTGAAAGTGCCAGTGCCATCCTCTGATCTGATGCTGAATGAGAGCGAGTTCAGCAGTACCTTTGGGTGTGGTGATGTTGGCCAGGAGCACAAATGTGCATAGGTGGCACTCACCTCAGTATCTCCTGGGAGGTAGTATGGCCGGGCCCTCCCTCCTGCTTTTCAGTCACTGTTGTGCTTTGGAGGATGAGAAAAGAGTCAGCCAAGGCTCTGAACCACCAGCTGACCCATTGCACTGGACAGTGGGAGGGTACTTCAGGTGCCCTACAAGTCTCTGTAGGTGGAGGGGGAGCTCTGATCTGCAATGTGCAGCAGGATATAGATTTCTGGCAATATAGTAGATGCCTGTTCTTTTGAGTAGCAACATTAAGGCAAATATCCTCGAGATAGTAACTTTGACCATGTGCTTCCCTTTCCCTGCCTTCCTCTGCAGCAAAGAGAAACAGCTGTTGCAATATTTTTAGTTATAATCTGGTGGACATGAAAAAAGCCATGTGCCTGTGCCTGTGCTTCACTGCGTTCATGGCTGTGCCTACAGCCGGACCACCAGTGCTGGGAGCCCATCGGGTGGTGGGAGGTGGAGGGACGGTGCCCAGGCACCCTTGGCTTGCCGGCAGCAGTAAGGGTAGCATGGGAGGAGCTGCCTTCTGATGGAAGCTGGGGTTTGAATCCAAACCACTTCATTTCCCCCCAAACCCTTTGTGTCGTTAGGCTTGTTTGGATTCCATTAGAAATGTGTTCATTGGAAAAGAATGACATATCTCTGCTCTGAGGTACACATAAATATGGTGTGACATTGAAGGAGACCCTGAGCTGTGGTGGGAGACCCCCACTGCTGCTGCCACCACTGAGTCCCTCCTCAACTCCGGCTCTGACGATGTCCTCCTCCCACAGGTCCCGCAGTTCCCTCGTCCTGAAGCTGTCCCAGTGGTGGGTGCTCAGTTTCTTTTGCTTGGCTTCATGATGTGAAAGCAACCGTTGAGCTTTCTCTCCTAAAGGAAGGAGCAAGAGGAAGAGTGATGATGGAAAAAAGTTTTCCCATCTCTTCCTGAAGTGCAGAACAGTCACACACTGAGGACTGTTCTGTGCAGAAGGCCTCAGCAGGTGGGACAATTGAGTGCAGTATCCACACCACTTCCTTATGGGTATGAGAACTGTCAGCGTGAGCTCTGCACGGCGCAGCGAGGCCGTGGTCAGCGCTGTCCTTGGCCGTGTTCCCAGGGCAGGGCTTCTCCCGGGACCCCAGCACCCAGCGCAGCCGGCGCTTACGGGAAGAGGCTCGCGGGTGTCCTGTGGGTAACGTGACTCAGCGCTGCGGTATTTGGTGGGGCTTTGCTTCCAGATGTTGCAAGAAGTTGGATTTTGGTGCAGTATAAGCTCTTGTTTTAGAAAATATATTTCTAATCTTTGTGGTTACGTGAGAACTTTTTCAAACATGAAATGAATGCAGCCTGCTGGCTCAGAAACCAGAAAGCAAAGGAGGAGGAACGGGAGTCTTGCTGCACTGGGTTGGGAAGTGCTGCGGTTCGTCGGATGGTGGGAGGGCAGCGGGGGCTTCGTGCTGCCCTGGGGCACAGGGCACAGGGCTCCCCTGGGATGGAGCCTGTGCACGGCCCCGGTGCTGCAGCCCTTGGAGGACCATTCTGGGGCTCAGTGCTGAGGCTGTTTAAGATGTACTTTCTGTATTCATCAACTCTTGCTTTAATTCCTGGTGCTCACAGTTTTAACTTTTAAAACTCTGCCGCTTTATAATCTCCACCTCTGAGATCCCTATTATCCCCGTTGTGCAATTACTGTGGATCAGAGTTGAATTTATTTTTACCCTCTTGTTTTTCCCTTCACTGCAATGCCTCTGGGAGTGAATTCTGGGAAGAATCTGCTTTGGTTTTAAGCTGAGTGGTGCCGCCTCCTCTCCCATTATCACTCCCTGCTTTCAATGGCCCCATTGTGCTGTCGGTGCCGGCGCTTCGCTTGGTTTGAAGCGTGGGGAAGAAGTTGCTCTGTCCTGTGGCTTTCTCCCATCACTCGGCAGTGAGCTCCAGCCCGGGTCACAGTGCAGCACGGTGGCTTTGCTGCAGCCACGCACCTGGATGCGCTTGCAGGGCAGGAGAGCGGCTGCGGGGAGGATTTGTGGTGTCATTGTCCTTAGTGCGCTGCACGTGGGATTTTTTTCAGGGCTGTTTTCTTTTGGAACCGTTGGCTTCTGCCGCTGGTCGAGGAAGGCCGTGAAAAAAATTCTGGTGATGCAAAAAATGTTGTAAAGTAGAATTATTTTAACATAATTACTTTCTGACTGCATCGAACCCTTTCCACTGTGTATTTCTCAGGCTTTATTGAGTCCCAGTCAATTTCCTTCAGCTTTGCCACATTTCAAAGTCATCTCATCTCAGCTCCGTGATATTTGTGTTGCTGTCCTTTCTGCAGGCCGTCATCTGCATTTCAAACCTGGTGAGAGATTGCTGGCCCCATTCGGAGGTGCCCGTAGTTATTGCACCCGGCTGCTGCCCCACGTTGTCTGACAGCACGAGGCAGCTGCTCTCCTGGGCAGTCCCCAGGCTCACAGCCCTTTCCTATGTACCCGTTGTTTCCCAAACAAAGTGAAATTCCCACCGGACCACACTGGCTGCCCTGCTGCCATATCTCCCAGGTCTCTTCCCCTTCTTTTCCCCATCTTGCTCAGCTCTCAGCTGTGCTGCTTGGTCCTTTCTCTGGCTTCTAGGATCCCGTGCCCACCGGCACGCCGTTGGCAGCATGAGGGCTTTGTGTGGGTGCAACACGTTCACCTCTGATGAATGTTTAGGATCCCAATGTGAGCACCTGACTAATGAGCTGCATTTCCAGCACTCACTGCCAAAGCGTCGCAAACATAATGGGGACAATATTTGCTTAAAATTTGTTTTGAACATTTATGACATTTTTTTTCTTAGTTTCCTCAGTTCTGTGGCTTTTTTTTTTTTTTCCTTTGTCTTATTTATTTTGGACTGTGAAACTATTCTAGTTATTTCCACTTTTTTTTTTTTATTTTGTTTTGTATAAATCTCACTTTACTGTTCTGCAGACAGAATGACACCACAGGCTGTCATCTTTACTTCCTGGACATATTGTATTATTAATGCTTTTTAAAACTTCTTTTTATGATTACAAAAGCTTGGATTTTGAGCCTTCCTTCAAAAGCAGGGTGTTAATTGCTTGTGACCGGTGTGCACGGTGCGGAAATGGAGTGTGGGGTTGGGTTGGCTGGGGAGTTCCCAGCACGTGCTGGTGCAGAACCCAGCCCCGCTCGGCACTGCCGTTCTCTTCCCGGAGTCCCTGGAAGGTTTTCCCCTCCTGCCCCAAGCACTGCTGCTGTCAGCCGGGTCTGTGCCTGCACCCAGGCGGCAGTGCCTGTCCCCTTGATGGCTCTCACAGAGCGGTTCTCAGCCTGGCCCATGTGATGGGTGAATCCAGGTCAGAGAGCATGGTCCCTTCACATCTGCTCGGTGCTTGCTGCTGACATTTTCATTCAGCCTGCCTGTACTGGGCAGCGATGGAGGTCTATGAAGGGGGGACAGAAACATCTTTCTGCTGGGGAGGACAATGGCAAGACCTCCCAGTAACTGCAGCTGTGTCGGGGCTCTGAATACAACAGGCCACTCTTGGCAGTGCTACTGAGGTCTGGCTCTTGGAAAGCAGCACTGTGATTCAGCTGTCACTCAGCTCCCAGCAAAGGGAGCTTTGAAAAGGCGCCTCTGCTGCTCTCCTGGAGTAGCAAATATTTCCTAGGCCTCTGCTGCTGAATGGGAGAGATTGCCATTGTCCTCCGTCCCCTCTCAGGCTTGCTGGGCTTGCTCTAAATGGGCCTTTTGCAAGGGAACAATAAGCTCAGCGAAGGGTCCAGGTTGCACATGTCTGAGCAGTGAGAACACTCGAGCACTTTTTCATTGGCTCCCGAGATGTGAAAAGCTGGGCAGCGAGAGCAGGTTTATTTTCCAGCCACAGCTGTGCGTTTGTTTTCTCTCTCAGGTTGCGCTGCTCTGGGTGTACATCTGCGCCTTTCAGCTCATTTCCTAGAAAATGTCTTCACCTCAAGGTTTCCTTTGGCCTCAGAAACGTGCTTCTTCCTGCAGCTAGAGCTGTGCCATGTGTTTGCAGTGGAACCGCAGGCCAGGTGGGACCGCCCGCTTTCACATCTCTGCTGTGACAAACTTGGGCAGAGTAGCCCCAAAATCGCATCACTTTGTGGTTTTGTGGAAAACCACACACACCTCTCTGATTCAAACCCGACTGAAAAGCTGTGCGTGGCTCGGGCTGAGGCTCACAGTGACTCTGGGGTTAATTCAGGTGCAAGATGATGTCCCTCAGCAATCTGTATGGAGGCAAAAGGTAAAATTTTCTGCCTGGACCACTGTGGCTGTAGAATGTTTTCTGCTTTTTCTCTGGCCAAGTCATGAATCTTCTAGCATCACAAAGTTAGACGCTGCTTTTTGGATATGACTGATACTATTCCTGTTCTCCCCTAGGAAAGGAGCCGTAGTGATCTTTGGGTCACTTCAGAAGTTTGGTGTAAGTTATTAAACCCCACCCTGATCCCAAGGGTAGAATAATGTTTTCATTTCCTCCACCTCTAACCTGTAACTCACTTTTTTAGGGGACCTTTCAGCAGTGACTTGTCTAGAAATGATGCAAGACCAAGGGTCAGCATTCAGTGACGTGGAGCCTTCTTGCTCCCATGAGTGCAGTGACACTGCTTGCTTTGTTTTTCTGACATTGCATGGATAGAGGGCACTGCTCAGTAGATATGATCTCTGCTTACATATGCCTACAAATGAATGCTGGCTTTTATTTAAAAATGCTATCAGGAAAATGCTATCGGAAAAATTAGTTCTTTGTTCTTTTCAGATATTCTGTGGTCTGATTTTCCTCCTGTGCTGGCGTTACTCTGGTGCAATTGGAGCTTTTTCTGATTTAGGTCTGAGTGAAAGAACAAACCACAGCTGTGCTGCAAGTCCAGGAGCACTGTGCTGTGGCTTGTCCTCCAAATGCCAGTGAGGAAAATCTCTTTGGAAGTTTCTGCCTTGCTCATCCCATTTACTGAAACCAAATTTCAAGAAGCTAATCGGGCAGAGAGTGCAAAGGATGAAACGTTAGAAATCAAATTAATGAAGCTGAATCACCAATTTGTGACCTAGAAGACTATTAGGAGTGGTCAGAATTAATTAACTCCTCTTTGCAATGCTTCAGAGGAAGCCAGCCAGCCAGGCATGGGGACCTGAAGGACATGAATGGGATGTGACTACCTGGAGCTGCACAGAAATGCTCCTGGGCCCCACATGAGCTCCGGAGTGGCTGGGAAGTGCCGTCAGGAGGAGCAGAATGGAGAGCTGCCATCATCCCTCCCTCCATCGTGCTCCTTCATGCTTATTCAGGGACAGGTGGTGAAGCTGTGAAAGGGCTGTCCGTGCAGTCCTGCCATCTAGCACAAGAGAAGCTGCCCGGCTCCCAGTGCTGCAGTGTGAACGTGCTGTATCGTGGCTCAGGAGCCACGAGCATCAGCATCAGCCCTGGGCAGCTGTGGGATGGGGGCATCGGCACACAGCAGGGCAGACTCCCGTGGTCCCAGAGGGCTGGCAGCCACCAGCAGAGGTACAGAAACGGTGACACAGTGCCCTGCTGATGTGCTGCTTATTTAATGAAAGCTAGGACTGAGCCCTGAGCTCTTCCAGGGAAAGACGATCCACAGATCAAGCTGCAGCTTCTTTCCTTTCAAAGGTCAGAGTTTTAGACAGCTCTGGCTGATCATTGCCAAAATAAATTGGTCATTTGCAGTACTCAGCAATATGAAATCAGCTTACCAATTGAGTTGAAGTGAACGTGAAAGGCAGTACCCAACTGAGTAGTTCTGGAGAATGTTGAAGATGGGTGTTTTCCTCACCTATCTTTTTGGTATGGAATGGAGAAGATAATCGTGGTTTGTTTTTTTTTCACTAACCTGGACTGCAGAGTTTCTTCTTGAGTTGATACACTCCTTTGTGTGCTAAACAGCCCATGGGAGAAACAAGGGAAAGAAAGATTGGTGGAGACATGGCTCCAGGTCTTTGAATAATGCACTGTTCAGTAAATTGAGTGTCCGATCTGGAAATAGTGCAGTGTGTGTGACCAACATCGACATTGCTAGCTGGACAGCTTACAAAGAAGCATTTTGGAATTAATTTGATGATTATGAAAATGTCTTAGATCCTTTGCTGAAGGCTAAATAAACACAATTAAAATATTCTTAGTTTTCACTGTGCTTTGTTCAGTTCATTAAGTGTAACTAGAGCTTCCAGTTATCTGCATTTAGTTTTTCAAAAAATTGGAGGGTATTTTTAGAGCAATGTAAAGCTTATTGCTAATTACACCTGGGGGGAAATCTCATTAGGTATTCATTTGCTTTCAGAGTTTAAAACTATTCTAATGAGCTGCATTAGTTGTGATAACACTGACTGACTCTCCCTTGTCGTCTCCCCCTGGCCTGTCTGGAGCAAACAAAGCTGCTCTGGGGCTGGCAGTTCTGCCAATGTGACCTTGGTGCTCTTTGGGTGGGGGAAGCACGGTGCTGAGGCCAAGCAGAGGTTTGGGAGCACAGTGCTGCAGTGCTGCCTGCTTCTGCATCACTCCTGCCACTTCTGCCCCAGCACTGAGGGTTTGGCCAGGCTGTAAGAGGCAGCCACGCAAGCAGCTGTGGCCAGGTGAGTGCAGCAGGGGCTGTGCAGCACTTGGGCACAAACCAGCGAGGTTCTCAGCCCTCTGCTCTGCTGGCTCCTGGAAGAACTGCTCTTGTACTGCTCTCTGTGGGTCAGAAAGGGTTCTGGCGAAGAGCCATCACTGCCTTGGATGACCTGCAGCCAACGTGGTCAAGCTATTGAAGCTGAAGATCTGGCCTGCCTTTCTTAGTATGAAGAGTGTTGAAGCAGGGCAGGTAGAGCAGAACCATTTTCATTTCTCATTACATTGGTACGTTTGGATGAATTGGGAAGCTGAGAGGAATTTAGTCTTTGTGCTGAATGCATAGATTATTGGGGGCTGAGCTTTTCATCCCTCCCCAACAATGCCTCAAACCAAAGAACTTCTGCCCAATATAAGTTTTGACCTGCTCCTTTCCATCGTACAGGCAGAGCATCTTTGCCCAGGGCAGTTTGGATATATGGAGGATAAAAATTGCAACTGCTCCACACTGCTTACTGTAACTAGCCCATGCAATCATTTGAATGTGTTTAAGTCAGCTCTTTCTAATCATGCAAAGCAACATAGTGGCCTGGGAAAATACCTGTTTATAAGGCTATGTAAGCAACATAAGATATTCATCTCCTCATCAGGCATGCAAGGAGGGAAGCTGTTTGTGCACACATATCTCTATAAATGGCATAGCAGGAAGGTGACTGTGAGCTGAGACACTCCTCTGGAGACCAAGGAGACTCAATGTGGATGTAAAGTGGCACTTTGAGACAGGTTTACTGCTGCTTCCAGGCAGAGGCTATGAATTGAGCGGCAAGATAATGGTGTAGGAGTGATCACACACAGAACAGGATATATGGGATTCTTTGGTAATTGGGGACATTTTGGCATTGGAGCTGAGCAGGATGAGAACAAGCTGGAGGAGTCTGCATGTCAGCAGGAAGGAAAGGGCTGGCAGCAAAGATGGAAGCTAATTTTGTTTTAATCTATTGGTTGTGGAGTAGAGAAGCGTAGAGAGGCAAGTAGAAATGTCAGGCTCGGCTACTGGCAGAGAGAATGCATCCGAGTCGCCTGGACCAAAGTTGTAAGTAGAAAGGTGGAAACCAGACTTTATTCCTCAAAGGAAAAGAAAGCACAGAAAACGAAGCTTTCAGGGAGCGCAGGTATGAAGTGGATGGTTGGTACCAAGCCCCCTACTCTATGGCTCTCTTATTAGAGAGGTTAAAGGAACTGTGGGTCTAAATTGGAAAGGTTTTCACAGGCACTTCACAGAGCTGAAGTGTTTTGCAGGAGATTCCTCAAAGGTGGAAGGCGGACAGCCTCCCACCATTATTTAAGGAACGACCCAGATGTGCACCAGGGTCTTGCAGGGAAGTTCGTTTCTCTTTAGGTGAAGACAAGTCTTAGAAAATGTTTTAATAGATGAAAAGTGGCCTGTTGAGAAACGCACAGCTTGACCAAAGATAGCCAGTGTGGTTTCCGGAAAGGACCTTTTCTGCCTCGCTAACTTTTGGAAATTTCTTTTTTTAGAACATACGCTCCTGTCAGCATAGACAAGAGGGTAAGCAGCAGTCAGGAGAGGCTTGGATCTTCAGACAGTGTTTGACAGGGTCCCACGTCGGAGGTTAATGTCTAAAGGTGGGGAGTTGGAAAGGGGAAGAATTGGCTCACTGATTGAAAATTGGCCAGAGGACAGGAGCAAAGTGGGGAAAGGAGGCATAAATAGAAGCCTTTTAAGATGAAAGACAAGTTAATAAAGGAGCATGTACTGTAGGAGACTGCACTGGCGGATCCTGGTCTTTCTGATAGTTAGACTGTATGAAAGACCTGGCTGAGGACATAGAAAGCAAGATTTCCTACTTTGCAGATCACATCAGATTCAGAAGGAGTGGTGAATAATGTAGAATTCCAATACAGGGAAATTGGAGACCAACTTCTAGGCTCTAATATGATGGGAAACATAGATCCAGATAGAACAATACGTTTTACAGCAAGATTTTTGGTTACTGGTATCTGACTTTCCTTTAAACAGTCCGGGATGGTCATTGGATTTAATACATCCCAGTGGGCTGTATTTCTTGCTGAGCTGCTGGAAGAGCCTCACAGAGAGTGCACACGTGTACTTGGCAGATTTCATTCTCTTTTTGAGTTGAGGGGAAAACAACTGGAAATGTTTCAAAGGGCAAAAGCATCTGGATGGAAAAGGACAGAAAGCAGGAATGAGTGAACTGGCTTAGAAGAAGTATACAAAGAACTATTCCTTCCATATTCAATCCAAAGTTCAGAGTAGCTCATCCTACTTGGAGAACAAACCAAGCCCACGTACGTAGGAAAGTCCATCTGATCCTTGTATTTCTGCCTCAAAATTGAAGTGACATCTTTTCAGTATGTTCCGCTTCTGCAGAGGTGAGCAACTCTGGCCAAGAGGAAGCCTTTTAGCAGCAGAACGGCTGTTTCCCAAGCATGCTGCACAGCTGGCAAGGCAATTCACGTGGCTGTGCATTACCTGAGGGAGCCTGGCTGACTGCAAGGGAGCACGTCTGTCTGCTGGTCTATCAAGGATTGATGGCATTTTCCACTGTCTCAGAATGAATACTCTGGTGGTGGAAGGAGAAGATTTCTGTGCTAGTGCTTAAGTGGTCTTTCTCAGTCAGCCCTCAGATACTGCAATCAACCCTAAAAAGAAGAGCAGCCTTGGCAGCAAAGTACTGCAATGGCAGGAGCTGTGCTCGGATGGGATGGGTGTCTGGTGCTTCTGCCCCATTCGCCCTTTGACTGCCTGAGTGTGGCATGGAGGCAGACCCTGAGATGCTTCTGAGCTTCTTCCGAAGTCTCTGTCTGTTTAGAAAGTTTAACCTCTGAGTGTTTTACTTCAGTAATGAGAATGGCCTTATACTAGGGACTTTCTCCAGACCTATTCCTCAGTGATTTATTTCTTGTCCTCCAGCTACACTTGTGGAAATCCCTTTGGTTATTTTTGGGGTACTAATTAAGTGTGCAGTAGAAATTAATTATATTATACAACTGGTAATGAGCAAAAGCTCAGATACAGTCATATACCAACCAAACCTTGGCAAAATGTAATTAGCTCAGCATTTGATACTTTCTTATTCTGCACTTGATTTTTTTCCCTGTCTGAGAGAAAAATTCCCCCTATAATGAGTTCTTTGAACCTAAATCAAACAACGTTTTCAACGGAGATAGGTAATGAAATATTAGTCAAACCCATTGCAGTGGGCAGATCTGTCACTGCTTTGTCAGATCTTAAAAGGAACTCAGAGGTAATGGCAGGATGACTCTCGCTGCAGATCCTCCAGGCCAGCCCTGTGGGTTGTGCAGGAATGTCATGGAGAGCTCTGTCTTTCAATCCCAGCACGTTTGGAAAAATGAGTTGCCACTTTGCTGAAAGCGATGGGATTGAGACAAGAAAAGCCGCTTTCACTTTGGGATCAAACCAACAGATTCTCTGTGCCAGGAGGGAACCTGGAATAAGTATTAAGTCTTGCAGGAACGCCGAGGGAACTAAATATGTGTGCTTGGCCTCGTGGTAGCGACAAGGGAGCTTATAAAGCAAACAGTTGTGAGCTACTGAGCTCGCTGTTCACCAGGGAGAGGAGCGGTTTGCTGGAGCTCTAGTTTCCATATTAGCATCCTACAACAGCCTCATCTATTAGTGTAGTGTACTCATGTCTGAGATGCTGTGGCAGCACTGAATCGCTTCCCCAGACACTAACTTTTTAGTTTCTCAGAAGCAAGGTTGTTTGGAAAACAAAATATTGGTCCCCCAAGAAACTCTGATATTTTAGATTTTTTTTTTTGTCCTAAATTGTAATAAAAATCAAAATGTTGAAATGCTACATTGGACAAAACATGGGAAATATTTCGGCTGGGACAAAACCCGCAAAATAACATTATGAAAACATGGTCTTTCTCTAATACAGAAGCATCTCAGTGCAATAACTCCAATGTGTCAGGGATGATACATAACATTAAAGTATGTGGGGATATAGACTTCAGAATGCAGGAACAATTTGTTTGGAAATCTTCCTATTTCAAGCTTTGTTGAACTGCCCCCGTTCCCAGGGAACACTTCTGGTCTTGATGAAACAGCATTTTCTGTTTTTCTGACATGTGGACAAAATCATTCTGAGCAGCAAGGCTGCAGTGGCAGCAGCAAGGATGGGCACAACTCTTGTCACCCAATTTATTTAATGTTTGTTTTTGCTTCAGCTGTAGTCCTGGGAAGTCTGTCACGCTTGCGCTACCTTCAGCCTTATCTCTATGAGTTATTATTGCATGATTTGGAAACTGAATCCAAGCTCTGACCTGTCACACACGACAGCGGACTTGCTTTTGAACTGGGCAGTAGCAGGAAGGGGATCAATAGCTGTTTCAGCCACTGGCTCTCTGTAGATATGTGATTCCTGTGTGTCCATGAGTTACTTCACCTCCCCAGTGTCCACCCAGACAACCTTTTTGAATGCCTGTTCTGTTGAGTCTTGGGAGGCAGCCCTGGTGGCACGTCACTGTGTGCCCGGCAGCAGGTTTACCATGTCCTGAGATGCCAGGCATGGTCAGGGATCCTGGTGCAGGTTAATCCCTGAGCTGGGCAGCCTCACCCCTTGTCATTTATTGCCTGGTGCCCATTTTGCAGACCAAAGTGATGAGGGCTCACCAAGGAAAGAGCCTGAGTTGCCTGGCCTCTGCAGCAGGCCCTGCCTGATGCTCGGGCAGCCTCAGGGTCTTTGCTATCTTTCTAAACACTCTCCTTCTCTCCGGCAGAGCTGCCTTATTACAGCAATAAAAATAACAAGGTCCCTGCAGACCTCTTTATAAAGAACAATTTAGAGCTAGGAGTAAGTGCAAGGATCAGGATGAAAATAGGCTATCACAGTGCTAATGTGATATACAGGTGTGATTCGGGCATTATATTGGTGCAGGGAAGCTGTGTGCCTTGGGAAGCCCAGGGCTCAGCATGGGACCTGGGGGGGACAAGAGCCATGAGTTCAGCACCCTCTGTGGGGACGTGACACTGTGAAGTGGTTCTGCAGTGGTTTGTTGCAGAGGAGTTGGACTAGATGACCTTTAAAGGCCTCTTCCACCTCAAAAGGATTCTATAATTCTGTGTTTCTATGATTCTGTGCTATCCATTCACTTCCATGCACATTTCCAAGTGCTGCTCATGGCTTCCACCACTGGGCTGAAGGGAAGTGTACAAAGCAAAGGCAGCAATGCAGAGCCCCAAGATGTCACCTCCTTCCTCAAATGCTGCTGTGTCTGCGCCTCTGGTCTCTGGCACTGGAAACCCACAAAACCGTGCATCTCAGGGGACCTCAGGCACAAAGCAAAGGCACGTGGGTTGCTGAGCTTGCTCAGAGAGTAAGAAGGTTAAGTGTATTGTGAGGGTGGTAAGAAAAGGTAAAGCTTTTGCATGTAATCTGGGGAATGAGGAAAGAATGGAGTTGTGTCCCTGATGGGAGAAGCATTTGTGAACGGAGAACCTGCTGTTGGAACTGGTGATTTCTTCCAAAGGACAGAAATCCCAAACTGGAGTGCACAGTAGAAGTCTGCTCAGCTGCAGCAGGGGCGAGACCAGCCATGCTGCAGACAGAAGGCAAGCAGCCGGCAGGCAAGGAAAGGATCTTTTCCCATCTCCTGCTTCAGTTCAAATGGAGGCTAAATAGGAAGCAAGCCAGCATTCCTGAGGAGGCTTTCAGGCACATACGTTGCATGCGTGTGTCAGGAGGGAAGCATTTGGAAGGAAGGCTTGCATTGATGGCACATGCACAGTGCCATCTATTTTTTTTTTCAAATGAACTTACAGAACTGCATATATTAAGATACATGAGAGCATAGCAGCTCCTGACATCAGTGAGATGGGACAGATAGAATTATAAAGGTTCACTTATAAAAAAATGGGAGTATTAATTGTGGCTGCATTTTCTCCCTCCTGCTCTTTGCAGACATGCTTTTTTCTGGGGAAGGGACACGTCCCCCTGGTCACACAGTGCCTTTGAGTTCCTGCTCTGCTGTCTGACCCCTTCACCCTGGGCGGTTGCCTTCTGTTAGCTGCAGGTGGGAGCCCTGACGAGGGGGCTCTTCTGCTGACTTCCACTGAGGTGTGCTAGATTCCAGGCTTTGCTCTGTGCAAGTCAGGAGAGCAGCGGCTCTGCAGCTGCAGGAACTCGGCTGCCCAGCGGTGTTACTTCCTGTGTGACATCTGCCCTGCTCTAACCAGAGCGAGATGGGCATCCTGGAAACCCCAGAATGGCTTTACTTGGAAACCCCATTAAACGGAAATCACTTCTGTTCTAACCACACTTTGTGATAACTGTAGCAGGTTGGACTATTCACTTCCTATAGCTACACTGCTAGCAGGAGCTTTGCTTAGCTATGAAGTTTGTCATTCTGCTCCTCTATTTTCAGTCTGTACCAGGAACTGTGAGCATTTCTGTGTGCTGCATCTTTCACACCCAGGTGTTTCAAAGCAACTCCTGCTGCAGTGCTGCAGCTGCACGAACATGTGAGGGGACGAGTGTATGTTGCTTTTTTGCGTGTGAAGTGCAGTGAGAAATCACAGTCCCAACTAAGAAATTCACAGTGGGAGTACTTGGCTATATGTGCCCGGGAAGCAGCATAGTGTTGGTGAGGGGCTCAGCTGTGGCATCAGCCTCTGCCACCTGCCTGGGGAGCAGCATAGGGATGGGAGGGCAGGGTGCTGCGGCCCCACTCGCTGCCAAGTACCAGTCAGCTGGGCACAGGGCAAGGGAGCTGTGAGTCTGGCTCTGCAAGCCTCCATTTCATCCTCGTGTTTCTGCCTTGGCTCATTCCTTGGCTCCCTCGGCAGGAACTTGGCAGCAGCGCAGTGCCCGGTGCGCTTGGAGGCCCAACTCCTGCTCTGTGGCTCGAGTGTTGCTAAATGAGTGATGCAACCGACCTGGGAGCCCAGGCCTCCCCTGCATATTAAGTTACTGCTGCCTCCTCAATATGTTTTTCTGTGCTACAGGCAAGCCCTTGTAGCCTTTCTTTCTGCTTCAGCGAGGATTATCTGCTCCGCGCTAAAACACTTGGGCTGGCCCCAAGGAAACTTAAGCACCCACAGGGAAATGTTTCTAAAACACAGAGCCGTGTCTTTGTATGCTCTCCTCCACAGAGATCCCTTCTGCTGACCGGTGGGCACGTGCTGACAGCAGTCCCTGCACAGCCCCCTGCCCCTGGCCAGCAGTGCCTCGATGCTCCGGCGGCTGTCGAGCTGTGCTCTGCTCCTGCCTGGGAGGGCGGCCGGCTGCGAGCCCTGCTGGCAGCTCCTCCTCGCATCGTGCGAGGCTTGCGAGCACGAGATTGCTATAATATTGAGCAAGGTTTTCCAACACATGCTTTTCTCTGGCAAATCGCCACCCACAGCGCAGCGTGCCAACATAACACTTTGACTTAAAGAGGGAAAACTGCCAGATAAATGTTTTAGTTGCAGGCCTGTTTCATTGTTGAATTCTAAAATCTTGGCGAGAGCCTTTGCCAGTGGATGGGGAAGCAGCCTCGCTGCTGGGGCTGGTGAATAGGGACCAGGGTGAATGTGTTCAGGAATGACATTTGGTGGACATCACCCACCAGCTCGTTACGTTCCCGGCTTTCTGCACCAGGGACGCGCGGAGCAGGTCAGTGACAGCCACGTGGGGGACCCTGTAATTGTCGAGTGTTTGGCAAGCAGTAAGATTTCTTGTGATTTTGAGGCATTTCTCAGTGCCCTGGGGACACCTTCTGAGCCTGTAGCTTTCTCTTTGACGTGCCATCCTTCCGTGGTTGTGGGGATAGGTTCCTGGCTCCAAGAAACTTTTCTATGGGGCAGAACAGTACTGGACAAAAAGAAAACAGAATTTGCATTTGATTCACTGGAATAAGAGTGGGACGTAGCTCTGCTCCCCGCCACACCTGGAATGCTTCCTTTGGAGTACTGCCATTGCTGTGCTCTCTGTTAATTGCATGCAAGCTCTCCTACTACTATGAACACCCAGTGACAGTTGTGTGTGCACCATCTGGGCATAACGTCATCCAGAAGAATAGAATTAGAATAGAACTAGAAATAGAAAAGAATAGAAACAGACTACTGTAACTGTTGATTTTCAGAAGAAAACCCTGCTTGTGTGTGTAGATAGCCACCTACACAGCTTTTACTCATCAGGTATCACTGTGTCTTAAGCAAGACTTGCTTGCTTTCTCTTTATTCCCTACTGGTCTTGGTGGGAAGGAGGAGTCACCTGTGTTGTCAGGGCTGAGATGAGCCCGAGCAGAGCAGGACCGTCTCAGGGCTGCGAGGTGAGCTCAGCCCTGGGGCTGCTTGCACCCTTTCCTTCCATCTGCATCATGTAGTTGAAGAGCATCTTTGAGCTGACAAAGTGCCTGGGCCACAGCTTTTCATCTGCACCTGAGCTGCCCCGCAGTGCTGAGCAGTGGTTCTGCTGCTCCTGCTACAACACACAGGACTTCAGAGAGAAAATCAAACCGCTCTAAATTCCAGTAAGCGAATCTGTGACTCTTCATGGCAACTCCGCATTATTCCCAGGTTGTTTGCTATTTTCTCTGTTCCTCCTTCCCTGCTGCCTTCATTATCACGCTGAATATCACCAGGGCAGCATGACAAGAATCTAGAGAGACACATTATTAGGACAGCCATGTTCATACCTCTGAACTGCAGCGTTTGTTAACATTTCTAAGCTTGAAAGGGTGGGGGAGGATGGTAAGATCTGATTCTCCAGATGAGAAAGACACGTTCTAGCAGCATGTCTCAGTGAGATGCATGCTTCACCCTTGTTACAAGTGACCATCTGTTGCTGGCACCAGGAGCCCAGCCTGGCCAGGGGCATCTCAGGGTCCTGGGGGACACAGCATGCTGCTGCAGAGCTGAGCTTGCCCATGCTCTCTTTGTGCAGGTGCTCAGTGTGAGCAGCTCTGCCCCTGTGCAGTGCAGTTACAGCGTGTCACTGTGAAGTGAGATGCTGTACGAAGACCTGCAGACAGCACTGCAGCAGCAGTGAGCAAAAGCTTCTTTGAAAAAGACTCTGCTCTGTGCACGTGTGTTTGCAGAGCCCGGCAGTGTGGTGAAGGCAGGGCTGGGAGCATCATGCAGGGCTGTGTGAGCCTGGGACTTCGACACGACCTTAGGTGTGCTGCCAAAGACCTCATCTTCCACTGAGTTCCACTTTCACTGTTGCCGCAGACCTCGTCTGCCTTCAGTGTCAGTTTGCTGTCCTGCTGCAGCCGGGTGCCCGGTGCCCTTCCAGCGGTTCCTCGGCAGTGTGCAGGGCTGGCTCGCTGCCCCGGCAGCTCCCGCAGTGCCAGCAGGGGAACTGAGGGAAGTTCCTATGGACAGAAGTGTGTTATTTCTGTTTCCTGTTATGGAAAACCACCAAAGCATCAAATCTTGGTGGTTTTACTTGTTTATCTCAAAGTGAACTAAGAAACTTAAAAGTATTTCTCACGAGTAATTAAATTAGGATCTTTTTTCTGCAGTTGCTGGAGGTAATCTTACATTTTAATTAACTCTAAGCTACAGACACATTCCTGACCTGAGAAAGAGACTAAAATTGTATTTCGGTCTCAGGCACTCGGCAGTAAATGAAGTATTCCTTTCTTGTCTTGCCGCCAACGCTGCTGCAGCGCTGCTGAAGGTGCCGGGATGCCGGCCTCGGTCACGCTTCTGATGGCCTCTTTTCTTTCCAGGAACACACGTGCTTCTCTTTCTCTCCAACTCTGTCACCTTTTATTAACTCAAACAAAATGTAGGGAAGCAAACACCTCTCTGAGAATACTTTCAGTAAGTCGATATGATAGCGTCTGAGAAACGCTGAAACCATTCCCGGGCTCCGAGGGCAGGCCGTGGCGGTGTCAAGGAGAGTGTCACAGCCGTGCAGCTGGGAGCACAGCTCCTGTTACAGCCTGCCAGGGCTCCTTCCCACTGCTGGCTGCTCATGTGGGGATGCGGAGCACTGTGGCCGGTGCCATGTTTCGGGCCATGGGACCAGACGTGCACATCGCGCAGTTGCTTGCCCAGCCTGGTTTCCTGATAATCCTCGCCCCATTCAAGAAATTTCATATCAACTTGCATGCGGTATTCAGCGTATCTGAAGCACTAGTGTGGGGCAGACAGCGGTTAGCCGTGTGAACAGCCCCCAGTGGAGGGCTGGGTGGGATCAGAGTGCGGCGGGGCTGGCTGGCTCTGCTGGAGTGGGGATGGTTGACAGCAGTGGAGCACTCTGCCACGCTGTTTTGGTTTTGGAAAGCGTGTGCTGAGGCAGCAGAGCAGCAGCGCTGCAGTGCCTGCCCACCCCTGGCACGGCCCAGCAGGGGACACCGGCACTGCACACACATGGGGCCCCAGCTCTGCACCATCCTGCGTGGAGAGCTCTGGTGTTGCTCAAGATCAGATGTGAGGTGTCAGATGTGACTGCCAGAGTACAGAGGAAAGATTAAGTTTTCACATTAACAGAGATCTTGGCAAGCTCCAGATTTTTCAGCTTTTCATAGCTTGCAGAGGTGCCGAGAACCAAGGCAAACAAAGGGTGAAAAATATTTCATTCATCCTGTAAACAGCCGGCGCTGGGACACGCCGTATTGACTGAGTCAAGTGCCAGGCTCTGGATCCAGCCCTGGGCAGGAATGCTCTCTTCTGTGGCTTGTTTTATGAAGATCTCTGACAAGGAGAGGAGTGCTTTTGTGTTGGAGAGTAGCAAGCAGGACTGGGCAAATGCAAGGACAGTTCAGTGAAACGCTGTTCTTACTAAACTGTGCATAAGCCACGTAAGTTTGTACGTGCCATAACTCCCATGCACACTCCAGCACCCTCCACTAAGGTGGAAACAAGGAGCACACATTCCAAATGCTGCGGCACCCAGTGATACCAGTCAGGAGCTGAAGGGCACTATTGCAAATTGGTGGGGATCTCAAACCTTTGTGAGCAAAATCCTTTCTCTCCTAGCCTACGTAGATCAGACAAACTCCAGCCTTTAGAAGCAAATGGCTTTGAGAGGCAGACGCTGCACCTCGGCACAGGAGAAGCAGCTTTGCTGCGAGCTGTGTGCAGTGATTTAGGGAATCTGTCTGTGTACAACTTCTGAACCTCGGCTGAGGTTACGGAGCTGCTGCGTGAGTGTTTCAAGTGTGTTGTTTCCACATGTCATGCATCTTTCAGATCCATTGTGGAGGTCCCTTAAGTGTAAGTCCCACTACAATGGGGATGAAGCTGGGCTGCAGCCTCGGCAGCGTCTCAGCTGAGAGCTGGGAGGGCTGCGGAGCCAGGTAGGATGTAATGCTGGGGCTTGAACACAGCAGTGCCTGGGAATTTAAAGGAGGAGCTCAGGCTTTTCTGCACAGAGGAAGCCTGATAAGGAACACAGAAGAGAGATTATCCTTTCATCTGATGGAGAAGGTGTGTCCCTTATCACTCTAGGACCAGCTTCATTAAAGGAAACCATTTGCATAGGAGAGGATGAGAGAACTAAAGACATTTTCCCATCCTTTGGAATGAAGAGGTATTTTCTGCTGTCTCCAAACACTCTTCCTCAAGCATATACCCTCCTGATGGCTTTCAACAAGCCATGGGGCTATTTTACATGCTTAAAAGGCATTCCTAAAAACCACTTTTCAGTTGCAACCCTTTTTGAGTTGATTCAGTTTCTGCAGGCTTGTGATAGGCTGCCATGGGCAGAAAGAGCTTCAAGTAGCAGCGTGTTCAAGAAGCAGACTAGCTCCTGTGAAGGAAACACAGTCCTTGAAGTACTTCAGTTCTGAAAGCCTCTCTTATCCAGTGTAAGTAGTGCTGGGAGTAATCAGCAGCACTAATGGCGTGTGTGCAGGGACATGGAGTTGCCATGTGTCTGTGCACATCCAGATCCAAGTGGTAGCAGAAGATGAACATCCCAGACAGAACCCGGGGTGTCCCAGGTGCTGGCAGTGCAGCATGGCGTGGCTGTGCCCGGCGTGGCAAGCAGGGTACGGTGAGCGTGGACATCCAGGGCTCTGCACAGAGCTCTCCAACGGAAAACAGACTCATCTGATTTCTATTACGGGAAGGAAACCAGGGGCAGGAATTCAGCTGGTCTCTAGAGAATGACGAGGAATGGCCACTATGCATAGGCAAAATGTCTTTGCAGCGTGCAGGATGGCAGCCAGGGGATGCGGCTTGGCATGCCAGCACTGGGAATGGGGGTGACCTGCCCAGAGCAGGGCTGATGCAGGGCTCTGAGAGGTCATCTCTGACTGTTTGCACAGGAGCTGCAGCTCCAGCTTTGGCTGTGTACCCATGTCTGTGTGCTGCTGTAACACAGAGCTTGGCAGAGGCAGGAGCCTGAGGAGCTGGGTGAGGTGAGCACTGGGCTGTGCTCTGTCTGTGCACAGTGCCAGAACAGGGCCACCTAAACCCTGCCCTGTGCCTCTGTTCCTGGGTCCACTTTGTCACTGTGGTGACTGCAATGTAGATGTGCCCCATTGGAAATAATGCATATAGGTTAATGAAATACTTGCAGCTATTTTAGTCAGTGGTTGATCTTTTATTGCATAATGTTACACAGTCCAGCAGAGCAATAGATTGCTTTTAATTGTAGCTTATAATTGTAGCTTCCACTGATGTGCTGGTAAGTGTTTTGGACACATGCTGCTGATACATAAAGCAAGCCAACAACATTAATTAATGCCTTTTAAGCTGTGTACAGCTGGTACCATAACATGGAGCACAACCTGGGCAGGCCAGGGTTGGCCTGGCTGCCACGCACTGGCCAAGCTGCTGCTATCACCCTGAGCAGCTCCACACCTGTACTGCAACCATGGACCCAAGCACAGCAGCCCCACTCTTCCTCCACGTGCCCTGCCTGGCTTTGCAGTGTAGAACAGTGTTTCAGGTTTACCCACAACCTGAGGTCTGTGTGGCTGCTCTTGCAAGCAGCAGAGCTGCTGCGTGCATTCCGTCTGAGGTATAAGTGCCCAGAGAGCAGCTTCATATTTTGTTAACTCTGATTAAATGAAATCTGATGAAGAAACCTCTGAGCATGACTCACTATCTCACTCTCTGGGTCTTGACGTTGCTTCTTAGAAAATGAAATGGGAAGATAGAGTTGCATCCCTCCGATAATTGTCTGCAAAGAGAGTGATGTGAGTAATGATCTAATTTTATCATCTTGTGGTCTGAAGAAGCATCAGGACAGGTTGCAGAACTGTAATTAGTGTACGGCTGGTAAAGGGTATCTGATGCAATCATTACCAGCTCTGAGGCAACATGGAAAACAGAGAATATGAAGGGGAAATTCGGCACAGAGTGCTTACCAACTCATCAGGCCAGTGCTGGAGCTGATCAGCAGCCCAGTCACTGTCATCTCACTGGGCTGCAGTGCAACCAGAGGTGGTCGTTAACTCTCAGAAGCCCCCCAGCTCCCTGCCCACCCTTCAACTGTGCCTCCACACACCCAGCTGTTGTCCAGCCTTGGCTTTGCGCTCGTTCTGCTGGCTGTATGGGCTGGAATTTGCCACAAGAGCTGTAAAAGCACTGAAGAGATGATACAGAGGACAGGATTCGTACCAGCTTACCCCGTATGAGTGCTCTCTTGTGTTTGTTCCAAGCGCAGTTCCTGCTGCTGTGTGAAGCCAAGAGGTGGTGGGGATGAGGGTTCCTGCAAAGCTGGCAGTCTTTGCCATGCTGAAGAGCCTGTCTGTTTCAACAGCAAAAAAATATTGATTTTGCTACAAAAAAAATGTATGAGAAGTTTGCTTTGGTGCCACTTTCCCATGGAAAAAGGATATGAGTCAGCTGTAAATAAAAGGTTTGTAGGGACACTCACTCTGGGGGAAATGCCTGCCTCAAATCCAGAGTGAGAGTGCTGCACTGCGATGAGTGTAGGCAGCAGGGCGAAAACAGGGACTGGAAGCTCTGACTGAGCTGCAGGTCTGCCTGCACCAAAACGTGGCCCATCTCTGTCTTGTGAAGAGCCCTGCAGCCACGTGTGGAGGGAGCAGCTGGGGTCACCCCCAGCCAGGCCCTGGTGGCTGCTTGCTTCTGGAGCAGCATGGTGAGCGTTTGCTCCAGCGTTGTCTGTGCATGTTTGCCTGCCTCAGGACCTGCTGCAATTTACTGCTCTTGAGGAGCCCCAACCATGGGTGACACTGCAAGTGGGGAGTGCCAGAATCTGGGTCCCCTTTTGTGCCAGAGCTGGGGAGGAGGCAGCTGTGGTGCAGGAGGCAAAGGACCCCTGGGGAAATAAAGTGCAAACCAAGTTCTTGTTGTTTCAGGAGTGTAGCCCCAGAGCTTGTCTGAGCATCGTCTGAGTGTCCCAGGAGCCTTTGCACCCCACTCACTAGTTCCCCAAGCATCTTGGTGAAATGTTTCATTACATCTGTGTGGCTGTGTCCCATCTTCATGCTGGAAAATGGAGGACAAAAATCAGAAGCGTGCCCAGAGAAAATGACCTCTGAAACACGACCTTCACTTCTCTCAGTTGGACTTTGAGGTTTCAGTGCAAATGAGCAGCACAGTGGGCTCAGCACCCCTCCATGTCACATTAAGTATCAATAATGGAAGTGCTTACAGATACCCCGTACAATTCAACCCTTATATTTTATTTATAGCTGACAAAGCTCAGAGAAGGAAAAAATATCATCATACTTTAAATAATAGAAGGTGGAGGTATTAAAACTACCCAGGCAGTTACAGTAGTTGCAGAAATGTCTCCCAGCAGACCTGAGTGTGCATACACCGACTGCATTTTTAATTTTTAAAACATATTTCTTTCAAAATTATTCAGCAATACAAGAAAGCCACTTTTATGGGGTGATAAATTACTGTAATAAAGTGTCTTTTGTCCAAGCGTATGGGAAGAAAACAATTGCAGGCAGCAGAGACAGGCACTAGCCCCTGGAGAGCCAAGACCCATAAGCAGAGGAGCATGTTGATTTGTCTCACATGATTTTAATTATTTTTAGAGCATCCTCTCTGGTTTTTAACTGCAATTTTGCTTTCATTTAACATTTCTGTGAGGGTTTGATTTCTCAGTGAGTTTGGAATGCAGTACCAGACCTTCGCTGTGATTCCAGAGAATTCTGCTGCCCCTTCCCTGCAGCCTGAGCTACACGACACTGTACCTGTCATTTACATGCAATTAGAAGTGCTTTGATAAGATTTATATTCCTTTGAAACTTTAGAAACTTCCTGCAAGAATTAACCGAACAAGGAATCATGAGTGATAATTAGGGGTCTGATCCTGCTCCCTTCAGGGCCAGCGTGTTTCTATCACAGCCACATCCATCATCTCAGCAGTCTGCTGCACGATTAGGGATGCAAACGGAGTCTCCTGGCTCAGAGGACGGTGCAGCAGCGGGCACAGGGCTGTCCTGCAGTCCCCCCGGACAGGAGCGTCACCCCTTCACCCTCTGCTTCCCTATTAATCATCAGCGTCGTCGTTTTGTAAACCCAAGCGGATTATCTGTAACCCCAGTCCTAAATCTACCTATATTCCTGTTCTGCACGTAATTCTTGCCCCCAAAGCTATGGCGTTTGAACTTCAGAGAATAAAGTACATTTAATTGGGCCTATTATTTTCTTGCAATGGCAAAGCCTTTCAGATCAGGCTTCAGCCTCTCTGTGCCAATGAAAATACACGTGCCTAATTATTTCCATTTTTCAAAGAACCTCAAAGGCAGCTGATGAAAGGAACCTTTTGCAAAAGCTCACAGCAAACAGGGTGAAGTCACCTAATGCACGGAGGGAGGAAGCAGCGGTCTCCTCCCGTAGCGTGGGTCCGCAGCGCCGTGGGGAGGGCACATCACCACCGCTATGGGAAATAGGAAGGTTGGCAAATGGTCTCACTGAATCACCCAAGAGTTTTTCAGGGGCTTCAGGCTTTTAGGGCATCGGCATTAAATGCTTCCCCCCACTGCTGCTGCCTGTTCTCACGAGGCAGGGCCCGCTGGCTGGGTTATTCAATGTTCTGAACAATGGTTTTGCACTGAGACTTGATGCTAACATATCTGTCATCACCGACTTGGAGTCTCCTGCTCCAGCAGCTGTGCACACACTGGTAAGGGATTGCCCTGCAGAGCTCAGCTGTGATGGCACAGCTCTGCCCACGCAGGTCAGTCCTGGAAGGGTCTCCAGGACTTCCTCCATGCAGGGAACCACTCCCTGTTACTTTCATTATATTCTGCTTTTACCATACACGTCTTCCCTGGGTCTGGCAGTACTGATGGGTGATGGGTGCCGGCCGATGGGTGACAGCTCCCGCTGAGGCAGAGCTGCAGCAGTCCCTGGTGTGCTCAGCATCCACAGCTGCAAAATGTGAGGGCAGCACTGTCCCAGCAGAGCACAGCATGGTGGAGTTCTCCCACACCCAGGGCGGCCGCTCCTGGCCCTGACATTTCCATACGTTCAACAAGTCAGTGTTCTCACTTCAATGGAGAGAGAGGAGCGTCCTCTTCAGCTCTTTGCACACACAGGATGCTCTGCTTGGCTTCTGCTGGCGTTACCTGCTGCTCCATCTACCTCTTCCACTGTCAGCAGGAGATGGATGCAGTCTGGAAGCTTTTGTCCTCCATCCTTCAAGGCTAGGGTGTACTGCAGATTTATTGGCCTCACAAGACCTTGGCTAGGCCTGGACAAAGAGATTGGTAACAACAGAACACACTTGAGTTGAAACAAAGACTGAACTCAGATAAAAACTGTTCTGGGGTTTTGGTCAGCCTGCAATCATTTGTTCAGGTTTTATTGGCTTTGTCGTGGCTATCAGAGCACTTTTCTTCATCTGGACCCGAGCCCAGCTGGACTTAAGCACGCGCTTAAAGCTAAATACAACTCACATTGCTGTGCTGAATCAGGGCTTTTCTTCTTTCTAAGTTATTTTGCTGTGAGTGCATTTTTGGTGCACATGAATATAAACTGGAGCTGTTATGCTAATAAAGTTGAACCTCCTGGTTTTAATATTCTATATTTCTTTTCATTCTACATGGAGACGGTGATGACTTCTTTTGTATCTGAGATTTACATGCAGTCCCATATTTTAGCAGTGACACATAATTTACATGTGATTAGATCAAAGTATTTACTTTCACGAGTTTTTAAACAACAGAATCTGATTCTGAATGTGCCTATTTCCTCCACCTTTTAAGTGAATGCAGAATAGAAACAGCAGCTTGAAGCAGCAGAAATTTCAAGAGATCTGAGTTTAAGGCAGAGGGTTCTCTGCACTATCCTCCTTTCAAACGCTGCTGTCATGGTTGGGGAGTGAAAGTGGCAATGTTTTCAGAAATGTTTCATGAAATATATTATAAGTGCAGTTTAAATTACTTTTTAAGCTGGGTAATCTGCCAATGCTTTACATTGTTAGCAGAGAAAGAGAGATTGCTTCAGAATGGACTGGTGTGCTCAAGAGATGGAAAAGGAATTCCTGCCGTGAATGCACCACGCTTCACACAGAGAGTGCATTCCAGCATCTCCGAGCTGCCTGGCGAAGCGTCCCTACCTGGAGAGGACAGGCATGTTTTCTGAGCTGCATGGGAAGTGCAAGGATATCTGCATGGAAATGAACCCGGACACAAAACCTGCCAAGCGGACTCCACAGTCCTGTGATAGAAATGAGCGATGTCTTCAGCTTAAAGACAATTGGAGGATTTCAGCTTTTTTGAGCTGCTTTTTCAGGTACTCAGTGTGAAACTCTGAGGTTGGTGACCCGTCCGTTGGTTCCTATGCAGTCCCCGTACGTCTTTCATTCGCTTCTGACTCACTGAGCCCTGCTGGGATCCCAGCTGGTGCCCTGGCAGCTGCCCTGCAGTCGCTGTGTGATGTGCTCACGGCTCCATGCTGGTAGCTGGGCTGCAGGGATGGGTTCTGGCACGCGGAGCCTTTTTGCTCAGCTTTGGTTCAGTCAGAGCCACCGAATGCTGAGCTCTGCTGCCTCCCCAGTGGGCACTGCCTCTGCTGGCTGCTGTGGCTGCACCGCTGGTCCCTGGGACTGCCGAGCACAGCTGACACCACGAGGGTTTTGTTCCACAGGCCTTGGCCGATTGATAAGAGTTGTGTGAGCAGTCTCAGCCCCTTCTAGGAGAAACCCTTCCTTGCTCCAGCTCAGCTCCGTGCACATGGGTGTGTGCATCGCTGTGTACCAGGCACAGAGCACTGTGCAGCCCGGAGCTGGTCCAGCCCGGGCTGTAATTGACTTTGAACACTGCACGAGACCTAATTCATCAGTCTCACAACTCCTCTCATAACACAAAGAAATCGCTTCTCCTCCGCTCTCTGCCCAGGCACAAGAAGCAGATAATTAATTCTCTGGGGTGGGGATGAGGCTCTGGGGAGGTTCCAGAGGCAGAGCCCTGCCCTTGGAGAAGCAGAAGCAGCTGCTCAGGCCATCCTGGCTGGGGATTTGTTTTCAGCTCACCCAGATAATAAGATCCTTTCTCCTCTTAACCTCTTACCTAGAGTGCAATTAGGGGTAAACTGAGCTGGCTGCTTTGTAAAGAAAGATGTGCGCTTAACCTGGCAAGAACAACTTAATTACTAAGCCAACGGGGAGAGTGGCCTGAGTCTGTCTGAGCCAGGTGAGCAGGAGGCACCGTGAGCATCACCGTGCAGATGCTGTGCTGTGCTTGGTGAGATCTCACTCACAGAACAGGCTCTGTGAGGCTGCCCTGGTTCATCCTAGCTGCAGGACGTGCCCACTCACCCAGAGCTGCCAGCAACATCCCCTGCCACGCTGCCCTGCCCTGCTGGGCCACCAGACCTGAGCCTCTGCCACTGCCTGTGTGGGTTACCCAGCTCAGAGCCTGCGGTGCTCTCACGGGAGCAGGCACAGTTAAATGGATCACAGGACACTTGCCACCTCTATTATCTGATTTCTTCTGCATGCATTTGTTCGGTTTCTGCTGCGCTGCTGTTTGGTGACAGCTGTGCTCAGTGAACCATCTTCCAAAAGCAGAGCACGTTCAGTTTCCCACTTAACCTGGCACGGTGGCGGTGTGGGCTGAGCCGGGGAGCTCCAGCCCCACACTGCTTCTGCCCCGCTGGAAATTCCTGGGGGTGAGGGATCAGGGCTGGCACAGAGGGACCAGGACTTCCCAGCAGCTCTCGCCAGAACTGTGGTCCTGGGGTTTTCCTGTTCTGAGTGCTCTTTTTTTCCACCAGCAAATACCAGACATGATAAATGCCTTACATACATGTTAACGAGCACCCAATCTTTACAACGTTTTTCTGCAAAAGTGGAGCGGGGATAGGAGAGTTTGGACAGGCCTCGCTGCAGGGAGCGGGTGCGTCAGTCCCAGCTCTGGATGTGGAGCTCACTGTGCAGCCCACAGCTGGGCTCTGCTTGCCTCCTGCAGCCACCTTTCAGCAAGCACCACCAGCCTCCCCCTGGGCAGCACAAAGGTGCCCTGCTCACACCATGCCTCCTCCCACGGTGCCAAATAATGCAGAAAGGGTTGGGGCTGCTCCCAGGATCAGGTGAGCACAGCACAGACACGGCCGTGCCCACTGCAGCCCTGCGTTGCAGTGGGTGCTGTCAGTGAGGCCGAGGGCTGGCGGTGGGTGCCAACCTGCTGTGCTGTGCGGAGGGGTAGTGCTGCTCAGCTCCTCTGAGCCTTGGTGGGTTCTGCCTGTTTCACACTGTCTGGTGGTGGATTTCACACCCTGCTTATCTCTGTGTCTTTTTTATTCATCAGTGTCGCTGTGACTTCCCCACTCCTGCGCTGTGGTAATCCCTTGTGCCTGTGGGCTGGGTGCTGGCACTTCTGCTGAGGGCTCAGAGCTGTGATGTCTGTGGGGGCCACCCAGCTCCGTCCATTGCCTTGCAGCAGGGCTTCCCCCTGGCCTGCCCGCCTGCCCCGCAGCAGTGCTAGCAGGCACAGACAACTTAAACCTCCCATTTCCCATGTCAGGGCATCCGTGACCCTGTGAGGCAAGGTCTGGGAGATTAATTACTACCAATATAATTGTCAGCAAATTATGCCTCTTTCTCTGCTGTCCCTGATCAGACCATAATAATTGCATTTCTGCTTTGAAATGACTGAGGCAGTGACGTGGAGCTCTGGTTTGCTGGCAGTGGGAGTGTGCGGTCAGGACCAGAGTCACTCTGGTTCCACGCGCTCCCAGACGAGCTACGTGCAGCTCCTGGTGTCAGGTGCAGGATCCAGGTTGTGGGCTCGCAGTTCCCTCCGTGGAGCATTCTTCTGGGGTGATTCAGGATTTGCTGCTTTGCGGTCATTCCTGCGATGCTTGCTGTGAGCTGATGTCAGAGGAACATTTTATCCCAAGAGCAACAGCCTCTGCGTGGCTTAAGAACCTTTCTCTATAATGAGAAATTAAAAGTGAAAAATGTGAGGCACTGGGCCTTAAAAAACATTCGGACGTTTCCATTAAAAACATTCCCTGAGAAAAGGAACACTAAACTCCAGCCCTCTGATAAGCACATTCTGCACTGAGAGCTCTTCTCGCCGGAGCAGGCTGCCTGCTGCCTGCAGCACCTGGCAGAGCTGTCCTGGTGCCCGGTGGCTGCCGGTGCTGCAGCAGTGCTCGTGTGGCTCCCCGTGCCTTGGCCCTTTGCACAGGGACAGGCTGAGGGCAGGGGCACAGCTGGGTGCTGTCTCTTGAGGACACTGACATCACTTGTCGGTACCATGGAGTAGAACGCACCCATATGCCAAGCCCTGGCAGTCCCCAGGAGATGCTGGCACAAAGCTCAGTGGCCCTGGGGCTTTACACCTGACCTGAGGCTGTCAGAGTTCTTCAGAACCCCAGCACGGGGTGTCCAGGGCTGAGATATCCCCCACCTCCTGCCACCCCCCGCAGCAGTCTCCTCCGCTCCCTGCCTTGCAGGCAGAGCTGCACCCTCCTACCCTCCTTGTTTCGGGAGGCAGCAGATTGGTTTGCCTCCTGGTGCTTCCTAAAGGAGCTCTGATGTGGCAGGCTGCCTCTTGCAAATGAGCTGAGCTGCAGCTGGGCTACTAAAATAGGTCCCAGTTTCCACCGACAGACCAGATCTGGCTTGCAGGTGGCCGGCACCGAGTGCCAGCACGCTGGGAACTGCTACCAGGAGCGGGGCGGCAGCCGGAGCTCGCCGGGCTCGTGGCAGCTCCGTTCCCCGGCACGTTGGAGCCAGCTCGCAGGCTCTCCATTCCCAGGCACTGTGACATATGCTGTCTTAATGCCTCCGGCAAATTGGAATCAGCTTGGCTTTTCAAAAGCCCTTTCATACAAAGGGCTGACATTTTCTGTGCTTTATTCTGGGGCTGGTTTGGGTTGTTAAAAATTATACCCAGTGGGTAGGAGCTGCCATACCTCCAATTGCCTGTGAGGCTACTCTGTATTTTATCAGCCTATTTTTTTTATTATTTTGGTGTAAGGAGAGGAGACCATTGTTTTGAAACTGTAACGAGAGTTTCCAATAGATCTGGAAATGTGCTGGTGGTAAATAGCTATCGGAGGAGCCAGCCCCCCCAGCACCTTGAGGACAAGGCCTCCAGCTGTTTGGTTATTCAGCCTGGATCATGGGCTCCAGCTGTAATTTCTGTTCTGCTAGCTTAATTCCACACCATTTTCACACTGGCTTTTGAAAAATGCATGTTTATTCTCTCCCTGCCTTCTCCCATTAGCTGCAAATGGCTTTCAGAGGGTCACGCTCTGAGTGCACACTTGTCTGTGCAAAGCTGCTCACGGTGCTGTGCTGGGCCATGTGCCCACAGGGAGCCGGGCACATTGCGGAGGGATCGGTCCGAACCCACTCGTGGTGCTGAGCCCAAAAGGAGACAACAGCGGGGAAAGCTCAGCTCCCTTCTCCTGTCTGTGTCTCAGCACGCATGGGGGCACAGGCACACAGGCAACAGCAGCAAAAGCATCGCAGGACTTTGGGCTCCTCTTCCAAGACACCCTGGGAATCCTGGTCTGCCTTCTTGGATCTTCATCCGATAATGTTTTTCCTCACTTACTCAGTGCAGCAGTTCCTCACTAAGGTTGCAGCAAGGCCAAGCACGGTCATTTTCACAGCAGGGGCAGGGAAGCCGAGCCAGGCTGCAGGGAGCTGTGGGAAGAAGGGGCACGCAGCGTGCTGGCAGCAGTAGGCAGCTGTCCCCACGGGCACCTCGGTGGGATGCAGTGTTTGAGTAACAGCAGAAATACCGGAGTGGAAATAGGAGAGATGGTGCTTGGCTGGGAAGGGGGGAGTGCATGAGGCTTTTGAATCATTTTTCAGAGGAAATGGCTTTGCTTCAGCCCCGTGACTCCCCGCTGGGCCAGGCACGAGGTCAGAGCAGTGACTAATCGCGGCAGCTAATTTAGCTTCAGTGCCTGTTCCAGAAACAAGGTGCTGTGCCGGAGCGCGCCTTTCTCTCAGTCCTACAATAACTATTTCAGACTCTGTGCACTCCGATCACAGATCTTCCAGGGAGAAGCTCTGCTTTTCAGGGCTGAGCACAGACTCGTTCCTGGTGCCCATCCATCTGCAGCTCTCAGCTGGAACGCAGCCCCGTGCCCCCAGTGCTGCAGCCTGAGCTGCTCCTGTAGGCAGCAACGTGGAAACCCCTTTCTCCTACTGCCTCCATTGCAAGTCCTCCCTAATTGTGGCTCTGTGCCATTGCATCTCCTCCCAGTGTCCCTCTGTCTGGCTCCAGGGAAGCCTCCTGTCCCCGAGGGAAGGCAGTGCCTGTCATTAAGGGACCGAGCGCTTGGTTTTCTGTTTGGCTAATTCTTTGTTAGCTCAGTCCCATGGGCGATGTGGAGGACCTGAAGCTACAAAGGGCTGATTTGTCTTGTTCCTACGTTGTTTAATGACTGCTGCCTGTTTATAGTGTGCTTAGAGCTTTAGTGAATCCACTCCTGCCCATTAGTTCACCCCATTGAAGTGGAGAAAATGAAACATGTCCTTTCTTTGCCAGGCACTCTGTAAGCAGTAAGAAAAGAAGCAAGTTAAACCTTCCCTGGCAGAGATTGCTCTAACAATTATTTACTTTGAGCAAGCATATCTATATTAATTTGCTCTGGGTTGGCTTGATTTTCTTGATAAAGATTACGGTAGACTTGTTTTAGAGGAAAGTGAATGACTTAATTGCCATCCAGTACCGGGGTATGCCTGGCCCTTCTGCGTCTGTAGAAAGATGTAGCAGAAACACTTAGTATGGTATGAAAGAAGTAGACATGGAAATGTCTGAATCTGCATGTGAAAACTCAGCAGAAGAGTTACAGGAAAAGGTGTGTGCTAACAGCTCCATATGTGTGATTTCATTCATGTGAAGACAAGGAACAAACTGACCTAAAGATAAGGTGCAAGAGGATGGAGAGCAGGACTGGAGCCGTAAACACCCAGATAAGGAAAAGAACTGAAACTCAGGAATTCTGTGTCAGACTTCTGTGCGTGAGACAAAGCAATGAGGCAAAGTCCCCGTGCAGAGCCCGCTCCTGGGCAGTACAAAGGGCAGTGCTGGCGTCCCGCAGAGCTGCCGTGGCTGGGTGCTGGCCATCCCTCCACCGCAGCACTTGGGCACTGCGAGCAGCACGCCCTGCTCAGGGGAGAGCTTTGGAGAAGGGACCAAGCAGCAACTTAATGCAGGCACGTTGTTCAGTGCGTTGATGAGGAGAGGGGATGTGGCTCATCTGGCCCTCTTCTTGCTTGCACACACCGGGGAGTTTGTGGGCGTAGGGCTCGTGTTTGTAACTAACAGTAGCAAAGGAATTGTGCTTTGTGGTTCAACAGAGGAGATTTCCCATTGGGTTCTAGTACTCTCACCCCACTACCCGCCCTGCTGCAGTGTTGGCTCTCAGTTCTCCAGCTTCACGGGGAAGGATGGGGATTTTGTGCTCCTGCTCTGACTTGTCATTTGGAAAACCACCAGCAAAGTGTTTTCCTGGTCGTGTTAAAGCGTGGCTCTGCCATTACCTCCCCAGCTCCCTGTGGTCGTAGTCTCTCCTTGCCGTCACTCAACTGCTGAGCTTACAAATCAATAACTTGTTATTCATTCATTTAGGAAATGTAATAGCTATTAGCAGGATTCAATGAGCATACAAATCAATAACTTGTTATTAATTTATTTAGGAAATGTAATAGCTATTAGCAGGATTCAACGAGGGGCTTCCGCTGCTTAACATTCAGATATGGCTTCAAACGTACCTTTGCGCTCAGCTTTCAGTTCAGACTGTCCTTCAGCCCCCGGTTACTGCTGGTGAGAAGTGCACCCTGTGCCATGCTGAGGATCCTGCCCTGCATGCTGGAAACCCTCGGTGCTGCTCCCACCCTGGCGGATCAGCTCTGAAAACACTGAAGTGCATGCATGCTTCAGAGCTTGGCAGTGGGTGACAGGTGCCCTAGAAATACCTGCAGTTTCCGAACTGAACCCTTTGAAGTTCATACAGCCCTGTACGCTAGGACAGACCAAGGTAATTTCAGCATTTCGTTGTGTCATCTTCAATTTAACACACAAATTGCTTAATGTGGAGTTGTGACTGCAGGCGCACACTGCCGCTTCCTGCCCTGGTTTCAGCAATATTGAATTTCGCCGGCCCTACCAGGACACGGAGCCTCGTGGCACTCACAGAGATGGGTCATTAGGAAGGCGAGGGGAGGAGAAAGGAGCAGCTCCTGTGTGCGTACCCTGCGGCTGCAGAGGGGGCAGAGGGAGGAGGGGGCTCTGCTCTAACCCAATTGCACCCTGTGAGCCCCACTGTGCCCCACAGCTCACGGGGACCATGGGGAGGATGTGCTCTTACCAAGAGCTCTCCCAGGCTCACCCTCCCTCTTCTCTCCCACTGTTCTGCTGCGGGTGGCCAGGCAGGGCTTTCATCATGCACCCAGAGCAGGCACAGAGCCGTGTGCCATCGCTGCCAGGAGAGCCATCCTCCTTGCGCAGAGCCAGCAGGAGCAGTGCGGGGAGCACTCAGCCCGGGGCCCCGGGAGCAGGTTGTGGGAGCACAGCAGGCACTGCTCGGGTTTGACAAGCACAGTGAGTGATTAATGAGCCAGGGAAAACAGGGTGACACATGCAAATACTAGAGATCTGCGGAGGAAATTCTGAGGATCAAGTCCACCTTTGTAAACAGAAATATCTCTATTATCAGGGAAGACAAGAAGGGAGCAGAGAAGCTCTCTGGCTTCCCCAGACAGTCTCTAATGATACTTTCTGCAGTTTGCATCAATCCAGATTAAGCTTTGGGCTGACACAGACGGACCTTAACTAGGCTCTCATCCAATGGAGATGTGCATCCCCGTCCCCTGCCCCTGCATGCCTGGGTGGGGGATCTGCGCGTGCCCCCGAGCGCTGGCCCCACTCCCTGCTGGCTCTGCCACGTGAGCTGCTTGGCTCACTGCAGTGAGGGGGCTGCAGTGGTGAGGGCTGTCCAAGTGGCTTTGCTCTGTGGCTTTTGTTGTTCCAGGAGTTTGCTTGGGAAGAATTGAGAGAAGCGCTGAAGGAAACATTAATCGTGTCCCAGTGTGCCAGCACACGGCTTCTCCCGCTGTCTGTCCCCAGGCTTCAGCAGCGGGCTGGGCCCTAGAAGCAGCTCTGAGTCTGGAACCAGTGCCCAGGGGAGATGTGGGCAATGGTAATGCTGGTGGAGCAGCCAGCTCGAGCCCAGAATAACCCCAGGGCTACACACCTGCCTGAGCACCGGGCACTGCTGAGCACAGAGGTTGGTGCTCTCTGCTGGGATGGATTTCACAGCATCTTTAAGGAGATCGGTGACTGTTTCTCTGCTCCTCCTCTGTGGAACAAAGCCTTGACCTTCTGGTGCATGGTTAGATGTTTTTTTCAGAGCTGTTGTAGAGTCCGTTTTCTTTACATACCAAAGGGAGATTTAAAAACCTGTACTTTTGTATAAGTCAAATAATGCAGAAGCTCCTCGGCCCCTGGGGTGATTTTGCTGGGACTCATCCACAAGGAGTTGTGGGTTCTTTGCACCATCATCCATCCCATGCCTGCTGCTCATGGCAGTGATGCCAGCATTTGTGGGGCACTTCAGACCACATGGTGGTAGAAAAGCTTGTCCTCAGCACAGCCTGGTGAACACAAGGCCATTGTCATGGGGCTGGGGGGACATGAAGAGCACGACTGGAGAAGCCCCGTGTCATCTGGGGATGGCTGCTTCTCCAGTGGGTGAGGAGTGCAGTAATTGACTGCTCCTGGCTGGTATTACCTGGGAGCTTTCTACTGGCTGGTGAGAGTCTGCAGGAGCAGCAAAGGGGTGGGTAATTGCACGATGCTCTGCTGTGAGGTGAAGCCTTCTACTTGAGGAGGCGCCTGCTTGGAAGGGTTCTGGGCTTGATTGTCATTCTAGACAAGTGTATCCTGACATCCCTTCCTTTTTACTATAAATCAGAAGCAAAATGAATAAATTAGTTATTGAAGTTCCTTGTAGGCTTCATTGATGCGATTGCAGGTGGAAAAGACAGGTAACATAACCAGAGGGAATTGGTGTCAAGGCTGCTCCTTACAGACCCAGATTATGTCACCAATCAGCTGGTGAAATAAAGAGATTTCCTGCGTATATTTAGTAAATCAACATGACAGTGTCATATACAATCGGAGTTAATTAGGCAAACCTTCTTGCTGTGTGTAACGTACCTCATGCCTTAAAGGTAGAGAGGCTCCCGCAGCGGGGAGCGGGTGGGCTGCGCTCTCACACCGGGCGTGCTGCGGGGTCACAGCCCCAGGGATGTGGTTGCAGCCCCATGGATGTGGTTGCAGCCCCATGGATGTGGCCACTGAATGGGTTGCTGTGCCCGACTCACCTGCGGCACTCACTCCGCAGGGCAGAGAGGGACAAAGCAAGCACAACCCCTGCCCTCCTCTGGCTGCACGCAGCTTGCTGTCCAGTCTGTGGTCCTCACCTCCACCCCGGGAGGAGAGGCCAAGTGTAGTGTGAGGGGTGTCTGGGTGGGGGTCAGCATCGCCCTGACCAGGGGACCCCCATCTGGCTCGAGTCAGCTGTCAGCCCTGCAGCAGAGAGTGGCAGTAACAAAAGGCTTTTTCAGACATAATCCCACTAAACGAAGACAATCCAGTTATGTTTCCAGGCGACAGGAATTGAGACTTTAGTGCCAGAGTGTGAGGACTCTGCCCTAAGGGCTTTGTTTCGGGACTTAATGTCAGGTGATCTCAGGGCGGGCTCAGTCTTTGTGCCCTACAGCGGCACAGATTAAGCCCCAAATATGTATTTTTAAACCCAGCGAAGCCCAGGAGGTGCAGCACACAATGCGGGACGGCAGCAGAGGCAGTGCGGGGATTAGCAGACAATGGCCGCCCGCCTCGGAGGGGCACAGCGTGGCAGCTGAGGGCTGCGCTGCCCGCTCGGTGCCAGCCGCCGGAGTTCAGATGTCTGACACGCGTCACACCGCTGCTCCCATATTCCCAGCCCATGTGTCCCCGATCCCCAGCAGAGGCCAGCTAATACCCAATTAACGGGACTCTTTCTAATGAACTGAGGCCGTGCTGCCTCCTCGCCGTCCTCTAATCTCTCGCAGCCGGAGCACAGAGGCCTGGCAGGTGTCACTCCAGGCAGGGGCACACGGCAGCCCGGGGCAGGCAGCATGTGGCTGTGTGCCATGTTTGTCCCCGCAGCTCTGCGTATTTCCCCCACCACCCGTCACCCCTTGGGCTGGCAGTGAACATGTTAGTCCGGGTTTCTGTTGTCCTGGCAGTCCCAGTGTGCTCCCAGCTCTGCACCTACCTGCTGCTGACCTGCAGTGGGAAGGACATAGTGTGTGCTCGAGCATCCTTTCTGGTACGTGGGACCTAAAGGCACAGGTCTGTATCCCTTGGCACGAGGCTCGGGGATGCTGGGGGGGCCATCCCATACCACTCCCACCTGCAGCCCTGGGCTGGATGTGGCTGTGGGGAGCTCTGGGAGGAAGTGGTTTGGGGTTAACTTGGTTTTAGGAACTTCGGAGCCAGGCTGCTCTGCTGCATAGGAGTGGCTGCCCTGCTTCGCAGGGACTGTTGTGCAAACTGGATTTTTCCTTCCACTGATGTCAGAAGTAGAAATCTGAGATAGTGCTATGAGCTAGGAAATCCCCCCACATGCCGTATCTCAGTTCCAGCAGCCTTATCTCCTCTCTCAGAAGGCTGTGTGCATACAACAGGCATCCCAGCAGCTTTGGGCACAGCACAGTGGGTGCTGTGGAATTTGGGTTCTGGGCCAAATCAGGACGCGGGAAAGGGAAGATCAGATGAGCAGGAATCTCTGGTGGCTGAGGACAGCCCACGCTCCCCCTGTGCCTCTCTGGCTGCAGGTAGTGGCAATGGGAGCTGGTGCTGGCTGCAGGGTTGCTGTGTGATGAGCATCTTCCTATAGCTGTGTGCAGTCCTACAGTCCGTTCAGGTGCTTCTGCCCCACACAGTGGGAGTAGGGCTGTGGGTGGGGTGGGACAAAGGGCTGGGACCAGCCCATAGCTGTGGGTGGGACCCTGCTGCCGTGCTGCTGGGGGAGGTGATGCAGGGACACTTCTCTGCCTTAATACCCTCCCAGGTGAATTTCTCCTGTGCTTCTAATTAAGCTTTCCCTTTGGCTTAGCGATGTGGGCAGTGGGAGTAAATTACCCCGTCCGGCAGACAGGCTTTGTCCAGCTCTAATTATTCTGCTCTGCCCCTTGAGACGGGAGACGTGCTGCAGACAGAGAGGGATGTCAGATGCCACTGCCCGCCCCAAGCAGAGCTCTGGGACTGTGCAGAGAGGAAAAGCTCTTCTTCCCCCTTTGGGGGCTCAGCATCCCCCTGTAGCACGCTGCGATTTCCTGCCCCGCAGAGCTGGGTTCTGTCTCCTTGCTGCAGGGCTTTGGGCTGTAGGACTGTAAGGCTGTAGGGCTTTGGGCTGCAGGACACAGCTCACCTCTCCCTGCGGGGCCGGGCAGCTGTGCCCTGTGCGCAGAGATTGAAAGGAGAAGGCGCACCTCTCTGAGCGCCCTGCTTTGTCTAAGTCCTGAATGATTTTCTGTCACTAGGTATCAAACTGTAGTTGAAAGGATTTCCCGTTGACATTTAGCAGTATTAAATTACAAAATAACCACAAGTCAGCCACTCAGTATGATATAAACAGTGGGATTTGACAGAGCTTTTTCTGGCCTTGGGGACCAATTTACTCATTTTTACAGTCCCAACTCCAGTCATCCGCTGGTAATGCACAGCGCCTTTTGGACACCGTCTATTTGGAATTAGAGACACATATGGCGGGGTGTAATTACCTATTTATTCTGCTGCTGAATCAGCAAACTGAGGCTAGTTAACATTGCAGCTCATAAGTCCGTTTCATAAACACGGGTCAGCGCTGGAACCGGGCAAAATTAACGCAAAAGAAAGAAAGAATTCCTATCGGAAGGAGAGCCAAAAAAATCGGATGATTTAACAGGGAAAAAATTGACTCGGTACTTTCTGCAAAGAAGAAATGCGAGGAACCCCGGCCAGGCTTCTGGGAGGAGGGGCCGGGACCGTCCCCGCTCCCACTGCATCGAACCGGGAGCAGCGGCGGCAGCGCCGATCCGGAGCCACCGGAGGAGCCCGGGATCGCTGCCCGGAGCGGTCGCCCCATCCCGGGGAGCGGCTCCGCTCCTTCTGCGCCCCGCGCTGCGCCTGGATGCGGGTGCCTCGAAGGAACAGGGGCCGTGCAAAACAAAGAGCGCGTCCCCGGGGGCACCCAGCACGGGACGAGGCCGCGAGGGGGCTGCGGGCGGCTGGCCCTGGGCACGCTGCCGGCCAGGGGAGAGGCAGCTCCCGTCCGCCCCTTCGTCCCCACGCGGAGCGAAGAAGCAAAACAAGCGTGGGATCCCGAGGTGCCAGCAGGAAAGCCGGGAACTGATCCGGACAGGACTGGCTGAAGCCAGGGAACGCGTTTCCTTCCCACTGACCTACGGAGCGATGCAGATACCCCACCGGCAGCGCTCCCAGGGGTTCCCTGCGGGGCACAGAGCTCCGTGCGGGGCCGCAGTGCCCGTCCGCCCACGGCCGGCATCGGCCCCGCGTACCCTGCAGGTGCACGCACTTGTGCTCCTGCTCTTTGCATTCGTGCTCCTCAAAGCGCCGGGCATCCTGTGCGTGCAAGTGTGCGGGGCGCCGGGCTCTGGGCTCATTAGCTTGGTGCAGACTGCACCTGCATCTCCTGCCCGCAGCTCGCGGGGAACCTGTTTTGTTTTCTTTCTTTCTTCCTTTTTTTTTTTTTTTTTAAGAGGGGAGGAGAGGGCAGAGGGCGAATGACAAGTGCTTGGGAGGATCAGCCCGGTGCGGGGCCAGGTGCTGCACAGGAGGAGCAACAGGAACAGCAGAGGCTGCTCCTGGGATGCAGCTGGAGGAGGGCATCTCTGCGGGATGTGTCTGCTGTCTGCAGGCCAGGTGTCCGCCTGCGGGTCCCCAAAACGAGCAGGGAGGTGGCACTGCATCCTCCCTGCAGGGCAGTGTGGGCAGGAGGACGATGGGGACGAGGTGAGGCTGAGTGTCAGGATGGCATGTCTGCGTTCTTCCCTCTGCTGCAATTCTCTCTGCTCACAGGCTGTTTTTTTACTGGAAACATCAGTTTCCCCATCCCTAAAACAGAGGCGGAAACCCTCAGGAGTACTCTCCCCATTTTGGATTCTTTGTCCCATCTGAGCACACAGTTTCCTGCCTCGACCCTCCCTGTATCTTTTCCTTTCTCTGTGATTTCAGATAGACTCCCGTAAATCTCATTCCAGGCCTAAATTGAGTGGCTGCAGATCCCATCTGTGGCATGCCCTGTGACCTGGCAGCCTTCCTTTCCAGCAAGCAGAGCTGGCAACGTCCCAGGCTCTCAGGGAAGTTCTGCAGAAGGATTGTTGGGCTCCTGGGATTTGGTTTAGATCAGAATTTCCATCCCCAAAACCTGTTTTCAGAGGGAAGGGAAAGAAGAAAGGAGTTCGGTGCAGAGTTTTAAAGTGGCCGCGCAGAGTCCACAAGCTCCAAATACCAGCAGACAATCCGTTCTGTCTGCATGTTTGGCGGCCCATCGCAGGCTGTGGCAGCTCACACAGGAGGAGCTCTGTTTCTCCCACGCCGGCTGTGCCGTGCAGTGCTGCCCGCTCGGTGGGGTGAGCTGCTGCCCTCACAAAGCTGCTGTGAGAGCCCTGGTTCTGTCTGATGGGAGCGTGAGTGCTCAGCTCGGTGCTTGAGCGCTGCTCCCAGTGTACCTAATGAACACACGGGAACCAAAAATCCAAAAGATGAACTGGAAGCTGTTACAGAAGCAGAGCTGAGATCGTGGAGGGACGGGGTGTCCTCGGGGACGTGGTGCTGGAGCTGTGCCGGGTGCTGGGCAGGCACTGGAGCTGGCAGGGCACCGGGCTGCGGGCTCACTCCAGAGCATGGCGATTTTAAAGTCACAATTGCTGCTCTGTACTAAATGACTCATTTTGAAGTCAGCCCCTCATAAAACAGTCCCTTCTCAGAGTCTGCTGCCTTCTGTACACGTCTCACGAGTGCGGCATGCTTCTGTGGCGTAACTGCTGCTTACGTCGCTGCTGAGCTCACTGCGTGTTCTCACCCACTTCTTTCAGTGGTCAGCGGGTTAAAGAGAGAGAACCGGAGGAGGTGGGGTGGCAGATGGACGGTGTGATGCAGAAGTTTGCATCCTCGGGAAGTAGGGCTTACAGCACTCAGAGCTGAGGTCTGTGATCCGTACCTGCTTTGTTCCCAGGCACAGAGCTGCCCGAGCCCATGAGCTGTGGAAGCGCTCATGATGTAGTTACTTTTTTGTCTGTTTGCTTTTTGAGGATGAGTTGGTCAAAATGTTGTCTGAGCACAGCACACCTCCGGTGCTGTGATGGCAGATCACAGCCCTGCAAAGCAAACAGCGAGTGTCTGTAACTGAATGCAGGCTGCCAAGCACACATTCACAGAATTCTGCTATTTTTATTTAATATGTGTATATTTTCTTTTACGATTTGGACGTAATGAAAGCCATGTGGGTTGTGCTGAGTAGAAGATAGGGTTTAGTGACGTCCGTGTTGGTTCCCGCTGGGTGTCACCAATGGTGTGTGCTCTCTCGTTGGCTGCAGCTCCAGATGCTGAGCAGTAATTGGAATGGGTTCCTTGGCCCCATCCAAACCTGAGCACTGCGGTTTTCCAAAGGCCGTTGTCGTGGCAGCCTGCCCAGCCCCGCCGGGGCATTCACTGATGGTGGTGCAGTGTGAGCTCTGTTGCAGTGCTCTCGCAGCCCTGGCACACACCTCGCTGCCATCCCGCTGTGCTCTGGATCCTTGGGCTCTCTGCACGTCCCTGCTCTTATTTCTGAGAGCAGTGGCACCGCCGTGGTGCCTCCCTGCTTCCTTCCTGTTGCAAAGGAAGCCCCGTGTCCGTCCAACATCTGAACCAGGTGCACCAACACGTTCTGGCCCTGTGGTTTCTCACAGCAGCGAGGACGGAGATGCCACCCAGGCTGAGTCAGCACTGAGCTTCCTGAGCAGCACCCGCTCAGAGGGCACAAAGCTGGGGCTGCTGCTGCACAAGTGCCACCAAAATCCCACGAGGGCAGAGAGCTGCTCTAGAAAAGGTACATTGTAATGAATGCCATTAAAACACAGAGAGAGTAGTCCTTCCTTGTGGATGTAAATTTCAACATTCTCTAGCTCCTGCCTTCCCACACAAAGGAAATCTGCTGCCTCTGCCCTCGGTGAGTGTTTTATCAAGCTCAGATGAAACTGCGTTTACAACATCCCTTTGTCTCTCTTGGAGTCTGACCAACAATTATAAGATGTGAAAGAGAGCTTCTTGCTTGTTCAGGCCCAAGGGGAGCAGCTGGCATAAATAATAGATGGGCCCATATTGCGTCCTGCGTTGCTGTGCTGCCGCTGCTCGCAGGCACAACCTGGGCAAGGTGTGGCAGTGCGGCAGCAGCAGGAGCACAGGGATCTGCTCTGCTCAAAGGAATGCAATGATGAAGTGGGGAACAGCTGACGGGAGCGGGGTTGGTATGCGCGGCCGGCGGACGTGACGCTCCAATTTTAGAAAACTACAACTGGGGCGACTTGCTCGCTGCTGGACCTTGCTGCTCTCTTCCATACAGGGAGTCCTGGGAGGGCAACACCTTATCTGCGTGCAGCACCAATGGCCCCTCCTCCAGGCAGCTGGTGGTTCACATTTAGTACCTTTGGAGCATACACCTACCTAAGGAAAAATGCTAGGGGTTTGCCACATACAGCCAGGCCACATGATCCTGCTCTTGTTTTTCCAAGGTGAACAGCTCTGCCACGTCAGCCTGGAAAGCCGCAGTTAACCTTTGCTTTCGGTTTTGACGCTATTGCCCTCTCCATCTCTCACTGCATCAGCTTCCTGCCCGCCCCGCTGCCCTGCCCGGCCCTCCTGCTCTCTGTGCCTTCTGCATCTCCCCACCTTCCACAAACCATATCAGTAACTGCTCCCTGCTCCTCCCGTGTCCGGTTCTGCTCTGGACTCCCAGGTCTGATGCAGGAGAAGTGGCGGAATCCTGATGCCCTCCACCACTTTCTGCATTGCTGAGGTTTGTAAGGAAAGGATCTGGGGCTGCTTTGTGTTCCCAGGACGACAGGTCTGCAGTTACCCCTCGGAGCCTGAGGGAGGGATGAAGGCTGCAGCTCTCTTGCGCTCCTCTGTTCCCTTCCCGGTCTCTCGGGGCAGTTGAAGGCTTTTGTGCTGTTTTCACCAAGGTCAGCGATCTATTCTTTTGTATTTTCTGTACTCCACTCAATTAGTTGAGGGCATTTAACATGGATTTTTTATATTTGCATCACAAATTCTAAATGATCCATGAAAAGCAGCTGTTCAGAACTTCTGAATTCATTATTCCCAGTGTTTTGGAGTAAAGAAACTTTGCCAGCCATCTGACTGGGGCCTGTGTAGTCGGTGTGATGGGAAACCATCAGCCGTTCTCAGCCAGCACTGAGGAAATAATGCAGAGTTGTGGCATCTGTTTCCCATTTTCCATTCACTGCAACCTCTCCTCCATCTGACGCTGTTTGCTCCGAGCTGCCCCAACTGGTTGGACACTGAGGACCTGCAGCGTTGGCATGGCCATACACAGGGCTGGACACCACAAAACCATTTCCATCTCTTCCCATGAAGAGAATGTGCGTTAGATTTGGGCTGGAAGTTGATGGTTTGCCCACGGTCTTTTTTTCCTTCCTGCTTTAAAATGGGAACCTGACCTTCTGGGGCCACGTCTCCTGCTGCCCACCACTGCTCTGTGACCCTGAGAGAACCACATCACACTTCAGTGCCTCTAAGTTGTTTGTCTGCAAAAGGGGTATAATAGAGGGGAGAGTCCTGTGTGAGCTTCCAGCTGACATGACCTGCAGACAAACCCAACTGCCCAGACTGCCCCACCCAAACCTGCATGCCTAAGGAGATTTCAAATAAGGGAAACACATTGGGCAAAGTAGACACAGCAGATACAGGCAGCGAAGTTTGGCTCCTGCTCCTGACCATCTCCCTTATGCAGTTCTGGGTAAAGCTTTGGGCTCTTTTAGGAAGACCTAGGACCTTGGCAAAACAATATGGTGATGTGAATAAAGAATTAGAACAATGAGACCTTGATGCCGTGGCATCAATAATGTGAATAAGTTAAAACCTGGGAAAGTTTCAGCTCAAGGCTGTCAGGATTGCTTTCCAAATCAGAAAGGAACTGCAAGAAGAGCAGGGAGAATGCAGAACACAGAGCACGTAGGTTCCTCTTCCATAAATAGGCAGTGGCAGTCTCTCCAGGGAGCGCTTTGAGCTTTAATTCATTTGGGGCTCACATTTTTTCTGGCTTTGAGGTCCTGTAGTTAGCGAAAGGAAAGCTCACGATCTCCCGATGTGAGCAGTATTTGCAGGATTGGCTCCCCGAGGTTTGCTCCATCACTGACAGACTCCAGCAGAGGCTGTGAGGGGGACCCCAGCAGTCTGCAGTGAGCCATGGCCGTGCTACTTGCATTGCCCAGCATACAGCTCGAGGCAACTCGCACGGCCACATGCAGGCACCCCTCCAAAACCCTACCCGCCGTTCTGCCCGTCCCACCCGGCCCTTTTCTCAGTGACCATTGCATTTGTCCATGCAGAAGCGGCGTGGCCGAGAGCCAGAGCCTTGCACCCCTTTCTCCTCTCCTTCCTTTCTTTGCTCTCTGGGTGTGAAAGCAACGCCTGTTTATTGCTTTTGTTTCCACACAGTCAGGTCTCTTTCCCTGACATTATGCAGCTCAGCACAAGCACTCCAGGTGGGATGAATCCAGTTCAGTGCCCTCCTCCCACCCTGGGCTGCTCCCATCGCTAATGAACTGCAAACAACCATATTCCTCATGTTCAACCTTCACCCTGCCTGGCGCATCCATAATCTAAATATAGGCCGTAATTATTCCACTGGCATCTGTAGACCCATTGACAGAACTGACAGTGGCAGAGGTCGGGAGACCCTTTGCACCTTTAATATATTCCCTTAACTATTTCTCTGCCACCGACGATTGTGGTCTCCCTGGCACCCAGTAGATGCCGGGGATCTGTCCTCTGCCTTTTCCAAACCTGTTTGTCCCCCTCTCCTCTCAGTCCCTGTGCCACCGAGCTGCAGGCTGGTTATTTTCTTCCCTCTAATTGGGACACTTTGCTTGTTTGTCTGGTTGTGCAATCAAAATGTGAACTCCGAATGCTCTTTCCAAGCCAACGACCCACATCTCCCCCAGATGCAAATCCCAGTGCCTGAGAAAATGAGAGCAGGAATCGATCTCCTGGCCAGCATGCTGATTCCGTGTTGGAATACCCTGGAAGCCAAGGCACCGATTTTCCATACCATTATTTTTATGGTTCTGTGGAACAAACAGATGAATATGGTGCCGTGAGTGAATAGCGGGGGGAGAAGCTAATCTGTGCTGTAAGTAATTTGATCACAAATCATTTAGAGAATGTAAATCGTAGGGGAGAGATGTCACTCCTGGCAGGAGGTCGCCCGTGTCACCTGTCAGACTGTCCCCAGTGGTGGTCATGAAAATTTCTTTGTGGGATTATTAATAAATAAACATAATGCTCTGCATTTCTGCAGCACCATTCACAGGAGGGGCAGAAAGCACCTGACCGTGAAGAACTGTGCGATGCCATTATTATAACTTCCGTCTGCGATGTTATTTTAAAGGTTAAATCTGTCGTTTGTTTCCTGGGATCATAAAATGACATTAAATTTAAACTTTGAAATTTCCACTTCTTCCTTTGCTCGCTTTGGGGCAGAGCTGCAATCTCCCTTCTGTATCCTGGAGAACTGAGGCGTGTGCTGAGTGCTCATGGGGCAGCAGCTCCTCGGAGGCGATGCACTCCGTGATCCACATGCTGCTCTGGAGCCCAAAGTTTTTAATATGAAACTGAAAAGCGGTAGAAGGGGAGGTGGCAGTAGAGGGGTGGCTGACGTTGACTGTGACTGTGAGCTCTGCTGTGAGCGTGCACCGTGTGGGACAGGAGGGTACAGCTGTAAAGTTGTAGTGCTGCCATTTGCTGTGTGGTGATTTATTGCCACACTTTCCCAGATCCAGCTCTGGGCTGTGCGTATTGGTGCAGACATCATCGTCACTGGAGGAGGACACAGAAAGGGAAAGATGGAAGAAAAGCTGTTGCCCTTGTGTGGACCCCAAGTGTTGTGCTGACCACCACTGCCTCATTTTGCATCTGTGTTCTTATGTCTCCTATCCATATTGTCAGTCTGAAGTGTAACACTCACCTCCAAGCCTTTTCTGGGCAGGAATCTGCATTTGTTCTGGGTTTTTTTGCACAACACTGGATGCTGCTTGAGCCCCGACTAGTGAGTGGGACCGAATGGTCCTGAACCTGTCCTGCTGCAGCCCATGGCAGAGCGTATCCTGCTTTCTCTAGCTGTGGAATTCTACAGCAGACCTCAGAAAAGCATTACCCCATATCAGATTCTTCAGCAAACTCCCCGTCTGCGCGGGGCTGTGAACGGGAAGGTGTACACGCAGCTCCTGGCAGGGTCGCACTCCTCACATCTGGCGCGAGAGCCGCCGAGCCCTGCCAGAGCTGAGCAGCAGCGGAGCAGAGCACGCTGCATTCCTGCACAACTCGCCCAAAACTCGTGGAAGGGGTCACGAGGAGGAATGTCAGGGAAGTAGGGGAAGGGCCTAGGCCTGTTAAAACTGGAGCTGCTCAGTCTGGCATCAGTTACTTCTCTTCTCTTCTCTTCTCTTCTCTTCTCTTCTCTTCTCTTCTCTTCTCTTCTCTTCTCTTCTCTTCTCTTCTCTTCTCTTCTCTTCTCTTCTCTTCTCTTCTCTTCTCTTCTCTTCTCTTCTCTTCTCTTCTCTTCTCTTCTCTTCTCTTCTCTTCTTTCTCTCTTCTTTTTTCTTTTTTTTTTCTTTTGTAAGGGAACGTATTGAGTACTGCCAGCAACCAGAGACACTGTGTAAACAGGAACCCACTTAGGACAGTTCATTAAGAGAGCAGGCAGATGTAGCAGTGAAGCTGTTGCTTTGCTGGCATGATACTGAAGCAGTGTGCTGCCCATCCCAGCAGCCACACAGATAGTTTGGGTTCTCACCCAGCCGAGCCCTCCTGCTGTCCCCCTGCCTGGGTGCTGTGTGCAGATCCAGCCCCACGCTCAGGGGCTGAGGTCAGCCCTGCAGCAACGTGTTGGGGTCAGGGTGCTTCAAATGGCACAATTGGTGATGTAAACTGAAACAAATGTGAGGTATCCCGTTATACAGACACTGCCAGCCAGGGCTGAGGCAGAGTACCAGTGCAACAGACACTGCTTCGTGGGGTCTGGAGTCTGCAGGGTCACCCCAGGGAGGGCATGCTGCACTGGGGCAGGAGGAACGTAGACAAGCAGGGCTGTAGGAAGGAAAGTGCACGAGTCCATATTCATCCATATATTCATGATCTGTAGACTCAAGTGCTGTGATGCTCATTATCCAGGCATGACCTTAAAAACTGGAGCTGATGGAGAACATGGCAGCCCATCTGCTCGGCAGAGCAGGCTGCTGGGGGCCTCGCCCCAGCCTCTGTGCTTCTGTTCTTTGTCTGAATACAAAAGTGAGGGCACGGGCTTCACCTCCAAGTTCTTGGCTGGCATGGTGGCAGCTCCTGCCCCGTGCTGACACCTGTGGTGGGGACAGTGTGCAGTGAGGACAGCATGCGATGGGGACAGTGCGAGGTGGGGTCAGCGTGCTGCGTCCCACGCTGAAGCACAGGAGCACCCCCTTTCTGCACTCCTCCTGACCTGAAGGGAGGGCTGAGTGGGGCCGAGAAGGCACACGAGAGGGGACACGAGGCCTCTTCACTGCCCCTCCACCTCCACGCTCTGCTTCCTGCTGACCGAAGAAATGAATGAGCAGTGCTCCTTGCCACTTAGTCCTTCCCAACATGAAAGCACCAGTGAGGAGGACGCGATGTTAAATTTTCCATGTGAGCAATCCTGCTCCGACCTGCAGGCACCCCCTGAGCCCGCGTTCCAGCATCCCTTCTTTAAAAGAAATCGCGTCTTTCTTCTGGGCCATTCAACTCCGCTAAAAGGGACATTTTCTCCATCATACTTTCCCATCTCCCCTTTCCTGGATGGCGATCCCAGGCTCCAGCTCTCACGCTGTGCAGGATATTCTGCCACCAGTCCCATCTGGTTCCCTGATGAGATCCGCAGGCGGTGGGGCTGGAGCGGTGGGGTCGCGTGTCTGCTGCAGGCTGGCTGCCTCCTCTCCTCCGCTTGGATTTCTCTCGTTTTGCAGTGCTCTTATCAGTCTGAGACCAAACTGTTGCACAAATGCTCACAAGATCCATCTACAGATCTCAAATATGGTGAAAAAGAGGTGTTTCTCCAAGCAATCTGTTGGAGCGATTTCATACTGACTTTTAGACGAGTTCCACGCTGGTATGCATTCCTTTAGCATTAATGCTTCCTCTGGGACTCGAACCTTACAGAAATCCGAGAACCGAGCGTGGGGCTGCAGACACACCTCGGAGACAGCGAGCACACAGCGTGCATGGGGAGGGGAGGGGAGGGGAGGGGAGGGGAGGGGAGCTCACAGCCATTGCTGGAAAGCGGGATCTCAGAGAGCTCTGCACCTTTCAGTGCAGGAAGAAGGGTTTTTTTCTTCTGAAAATGACTTTCAGCAGTGGATGCTATTGAGAAAAGAGCCATAACTCAGTACACATACATTAAGTCGGTAAGGCTGGGAGTTATCAGTGAGGGACGGGGGATGAAGGACAGGGACAGTGCGTTTAACACGCAGTAGGAAGTGAATCAATCACATCGACTCTGTGTTGATTTAAAATCCTCCAAGAGTTGGGTTGAGAGCATTGCAGTTTCGCAGGGAAACTGCTCATTGCTGGGAACCTCACACCCACCGTGGCGGGGACAGTCCCCACTGGCGTTGCTCAGCCCCACGGTGCAGTGCTGTGTTCACAGTGCTGTGTTTGCAGTGCCCAGCCGTGCCCGAGTGATGGGAGCGGAGTGGTTGGAGGGGCACGGGACTGCCCAGGAGCACCCGGAGCCACAGAGAGAGCACACTGTCCGAAGGACGGCCTATTTCTGACAAGATGTAATTGAGGAAATCGCATTTTCTTTCTTAACCGAATCGCTGTGGGTAATCCAAAGTAATTCTGTCTCGTGTGCCCAATTTAGCTGTGAAAACCTGGATCTTGGGGCTGCGCACGAGAACGTGGCAGATTTTTTAAAACAGCTTTCCTGAAGAGAAAGAGGAACTCGTGGCAGCCGAAGGAAGGAGCCCTTCTTTGGGTTTTGTTTTGATATAAAACACGTAGGTTCTTGCACCTCCATCCACTGGCACTCTGCTTTTCAGAAAAAGAAACGCATTTTTGGAACGGAGCACCGACAGACCTTGGGAAAATCGAGTTGGGAGGAAAAAAAACCAAAACGGAATTCGTGTTGTTTCTCCGAGCGCTTTCCCATGTTTCAGATTTCGTACTGATAGATTGATGATATGATTTGCTGCAGAACCAGGTGGCCGCATGGCTCCCATCTGTTGCGTCTCCTGCTCCGTCTCTGATGGGAGCGCCGCGGAGCTGCGCCGCATCTGCCCCCGCGGGGCCGCAATGCGCGCGGGCGGGGCGGGCGGTGCGGGCGGTGCGGGGCGGTGCGGGGCGGGACGGCGGGGGGTGCGCTCCTGCAGCGCCGCACCCGCGGGACGGAGCGCGCACTCGCGCTGTACGATCCCGTGCGCGTTCACCCGCATCGGCCGCCCTGAATTGGCGCAAAGAGCCGGACGGGGAAAGGCGGCGGTGCGGCCGGAGGGGCCGTGCCGTGCCCCATGCCGAGCCGTGCCGTGCCCCGCAGGTGCTGCTGCCCGGAGCTGGGGCAACGCTGCGGTTCCGCCCAGTCGGGCCAAGTAAACCAGAGTTGCGCTTTCGCTTTTATTGACTGTCGCGTTCGCTCTCCGCTTTTCTTCCACTCGCACAAAAACCCTCGGAACGCGAAGTGGACCCTCCCCCCCCCTCCCCCCGCCCCGGGGCTGCCCACGGCTGCGGGCCCGGCCCGGCTCTATCCCCCCGCGCCCGCCCCGCCGCCTCCCGGCCGCGCTGGGTGCGGGAAGCCGGCCCTTTCCGGGGGAGGCCGGCCGCGGGAGGGCGGTGGGAGGGCTCCGCTCATGCTCCCTCGCTCCGGGGCAGCTCCGCGCGGTGACTCATCGCGGGACGTGGAAAACACGCGCGCGGACGCAGACGCGCCCGGAGGAGCGGGGGCAGCGCCGGCCGCCAGGTACGCGGGGCCGCAGGTGGGCAGCGCGGGGCCGCGCGCGTTCCCGGCCCGGCCTGCGTGGCAGCCGCCGCGGGCGCGCGCGCGGTCGGGAGGCGGGGGCGCGCGGCGGGGGCGCGCAAGCGGCCGAAGTTGTCTCCGGGACGCGGCGCCGCTCCTCTCCCTCTCCGGGCCGCCCCGCGCGGGCCCCGCCGCTCTCCTCGGCCGCAGGTGAGCTCCGCGCCCAACCGGGCCGGGCCGAGCCGAGCCGAGCCGGGCGGCCCCGGGCAGCGCGGGCCACGCGGGGGCGGGAGGCGGCGGGGCCGGGCCCGGGGCTGCACGCGGCACGTGCGGGGGGAGCGCGGGCTGCGGGGGGTGGGGGGGGAGGGGGGCGGTGCCGCATCGCTGCGTTTTGTCTTTGAGTCGTTGTTCGCTGCGGGAGGGGGCACAGCCGCGGCCCCGAGCACGTGCAGGGCCGGGCGGGCAGCGCGGGGTGCGGGAGGAAGCGGTGCAGCGCCGGGGAGGGCGGTGATGCAAGTTCCTGACGCGTCCTGCCCGTCCCGCTGTCAGCGCCGCGTCTCTTGTCGAAGTTCAGCGCGGTGAATCACCGCTCGCCGCCGTCCGAGCGGAGCTGCCGCACTCGGACATCCCTCAGCGCAGCACCCGGGACGACTCTTTGCGCTGTTGCTTTATTTTTTTCCCGTTGGCGTTCGCGGTGACAGTCGCGTTCTTTTAAGAAGCAACAGGAAAATTAAAAAAAAAAAAAAAAAAAAAAAGAAATTACAGAGGGAAGTGGTGTCAGAGAAGCGCTGCGGGCCGCGGCGTGTGGCCTCGTGCCCTGAGGCTCAGCACGGGGCGCGAGGACGGGGAGGGGCTTTCAGAGGGGGTCCTGTGGGAGCCGTGCTGGGTCTCGGCCCCGGGGAAGGCTCCGGAGCACAGCCGGCCCCAGCGCTGTGCCACTCGCTGCCTTCTGCTCGGAGTTCCTTTCCCGGCACTCAGACGCAGTTGGGGGAGTTTTCCTGCACCTTCCCGTGCCCCTGTGCTCGTTTTGCTCCTTGGAAGCAGCTGCGGCGGCTCAGCAGGGCTCAGTGCCTGCAGCTGTGCTGCTGCTTGCTGCCCACGGGGCTCCGTGGGTTGCAGAGAACCCCCGTGGCTGCTCACGCTCGTGGAGGTGCGGCTGCAGACGTTCTGCCGTCCATCTCACGCTCCCGCATCTGAGCTGTGGTCTGAGGGCCTCTCCCAGGGCCTGGGAAGGTTGGTTTGGTTAGAGATGGGGAGGGATCTGTTTAGTGGTTATTCACTTGGAGCAAAATGAGTTAGGGGGATTTTATTTAGTGATGGTTTTGTGCAGGGGTTGGAGCTGCCGATAGCTGTGTGGGTTTTCTCCTGTGTTTTTGTGACTGTAAAACGCAGGTAGTGACCATCAGGTTCACCTCCTGTGCGCCTTCAGAACGCTTTCTGGCTGTGTAGAAGATGAATTGGTGAACAGACTGAACATCTTTTCTTACCTTTCTTGTGCCAAATATGTTGAACCTCAAGGCTGTGACGCAGTGCCCGAGGGCAGCGTGCTGGGGTGGGTGGGGGGACCCTGGTGCGAGCAGGGGACACTGTAACACCCAAACCAGGAGTTTCATTTGGGAACCTGGGCTGATCTTTACTGTGTAACTTCTTCCGTATTATTAAAATTCAACACATGGAGATGGAAAGCAGCTGGGATGCCGTGTGGGGTGCGGGCATGGAATTATGGTTAAAGAAGTCAGGAACGGGCATTGTACCCGCGATGCATTCCTGTGTTTGTCTCCCAAGGTTTCTGAAGCAGTGTGTTCTGCCTTGAGTGGGAGCAGTGCTGGGGCACACACCTGCCCGGGTGCTGCGTTGCCCTGTAGGAAATGTCCCCCTTTGTCTCCAGTCTGAACGCAGCGTTCGTACCATATGGGGCACAAACACAGAACATCTGTGCAGCTGAAGTAGAGCTCTCAGTTGAACTGATAGTACTTACTGTGGGGTGCTGATGCCCTGGAGCCTGAGGATGTTTGGTGTGGCTGGGGGTGCCTGGTGCCGGACAGAACGGCCTTCCCCTGTGTAGAGGTGCAGGGAGGCTGAGGGTGAGCTAGAAATGCTGAAAGCTTTGAAAGACAGAGGCCCTGAAAAGTTTCTTCTGTAGCAGCCCACGTCAGTGCCAGTGCTGTACTCATCAGCTGTGTTGGGAAGCTCGCAGTACGCGCAGAAGCTCTTGGCACGGTTTGTGCACGTGTTGTCAGTGTCCCGGACAGTGAGTGCAGGTCATCTCAAAACTGAGGGTAACGGAGCTTGCGTGACTCAGCGTCACAGGGAGCCACCAGATGCTGAATTGGTTCCACGAGATGAGCAGGATTCAGGGGAACCACTTCACGTGGCTGCGGGCGTCACTTCTGCTCCGCATGGTTCTGCAGAGTGGAGCTGGCCCAGGTGGGGACAGCTTCACAAAGAAGTGCTGAGTGTGTGCCCTGGGGCAGCCTGGGCTGCTGCCCGTGGTTGGGCTCAGCTGGGGCTGCCGAGCCGTGCCTGCCCCAGGTGTGCAGCTCAGTGCGTCCTGCTCAGGGTTTGCTGTCTGCTTTATAGCAGTGCTATGGCAGGTATGGCATGGTCCTTGGACATGAGGGCACATGGACAGTGATTACGGAGCTCTTCCACCAACAGCGGCAGGAGGTTCCCTAGGGGAGCGGTGGTGTCCCCACTGCTGTGTGGTTTGGGCAGCAGAATCTACAAAATGCAAAGTCTGCATTTTTAAACCACTTTTTAAAAGCGTTCAGTTTCTTTTTTTCCTCCGTGTAGGTCACAATTGCTGCAGTGTGGATTGTTAGAACAATGCCGGGCAGGTGTGGGGGATGGTTGTGGGGCTGGGCCGGGGCTGCTGCCCTGGGAGGGCTGGGATGGGGCAGGAGCGAGGTCCTGCAGCATGGGATGGCCTTCGTGTGAAGGCAGAAAGCCGTGGGGAGTTGCTTTTAATGGTGGTTCCAGCACGGCAGTCTGTAAAACTGTCAAAGCTTTTTATGGCTCGATGGGGCTTTTTCTATCTTGGCTTATTTCTTGTATGCAGATTGGCTTGGAAGGAGCTTGCTTCAAGTTCTAACCTGTGTTGAGCGTTCAGACACCTGGCCGTGCAGCGCGGCCGTACGCTCACAGCTCTCTGGAGTCATCCTGACATCTTTAATTTATTCTTTTTTTTTTTTTTTTTTGAAGTTTTCAGAATATTTTAAGTATTTAAACAAACTATATTTTTAAATAAAATGGTTGACAGCCGCCTGTTTAGCTTCCAGCACTTAATCAGATGAGTCGGTTTATCACATGGCAACTATCATATTGAGAGTACTTTTACACTGTCAGTGCAATTAAAGAAATGAGATTTCTGCAGTGTTTACTTCAGCTTGGTGCTGCTCTGAATGTCTGCTGCCACAGATTCCAGGCAGCGAGCAGCTGTCTGCCGCAGATGGAGAGGAGAAAAGCCTTCCCCTTCACTTCTTACTTCTAAAAAGGTTTCCATCCAGAAGCAGCGGTAACGTAACACTACCTGGGGCTCCGATCCCAGTTTCCTGTTACACGTTTAAGTGAACCAATGGCAGGCTGTACCTCTCCAAAACCAAACGGTGCAAGCGGAGGAGTTTAGCATTTCAGAGCATTCTTGAAACCTCACAAATGCTTGTTTGGAAGTCAGAATATGTTATTTATTATGTCTTTTTTCCTTAAAGTGGAATTAGAATTGCGGGACATACGTACTGATTTTAAACCTCCCCTCCTCACGTTGGGGCAGCAGTTTCATTAGAATAACGGTGCTACTGGCAGTCCCGTGCTTGTGTTTGCACGACAAAATGGAGTGGTTGGGAAGCAGCAGACCCCTGTTAGTGCAGTGTGGGTGAGCAGGCCCCGCTCAGAGGGCCCCATTCCTTCTCCTGGAGCCACGGCTGTCTGCTGAGGGCTGTGCTGGGGAAGTGGGGACCCCACGGTGCTGTTCTGCAAATGGAGTTCGTGCACAGAGCCGTGCAGCTTTGTTTTGGGGTCAGAGGTTGGGATGGTTGGGCATCCTGCCGTATTTCTGTGCATACCCCGTGGCGGCTGTGGGTGTTAAACCCCACACGAAATGCAGGAGATGGTGAGATTGCGCTTCAGTTCTATTTTCATATTTCCTTAAATGAAAAAGCGGTGGCTGCTGCTGTACAGCTTTTCCCTTTATGACTGTTCCTTTGCCACTGGTTTGTTTTCATTTCTGGACTGCTGGCGGTGGACCATGGCCCCACAGCACTTGCTGTGCTCCTGCAGTGTCTGACGCGGCCCTCAGCCATGAGCTCTGTGTGGGCCCTGTGGGGACCGCCCCGCGCAGTGATGTGGGGCTCAGTGCTTCTCCTTTTGGGGCAGAGGGGAACACGGTGGGCAGAGCCCTGAGCCCACACTGACCGAGGAGCAAGCAGCATGCAGTGCGGATGCTCTGAGTGCTGTGAACATGGGGACGGCCTCGGTGGTGGGGAACGTGTTTCCCAGTTTGCTGCTGCTCTCCATGTTCTCCGTTACTCTGGAGAGTACTCCTTTCTTAAGCTCGTGGGTTTGAGCTGTGTGGCTGCAAGTTAACGTTGCTGTGGTGGGGAGTGCTGGTCTGCAGGCGGATGGATCACAGTTAACTCAGAACGGCTCCTGTGAGGAACTTCAGCTGAAGTGTCAGTTGTGTCCTTCCCCCATGGGCAGTTCTTGCCTTCCCAAATGGCAGAGGATTTCTCCTCGTTGGGATGTTTTGTGTTTCCCATATAGAAAGGCTGTGGATGTCAGTGCTATTGTGGAGACTGTGATGGGTTCTGGGGCACATGGCCGCTGTTGCAGGGAGGAGATGGGAAGAAAAAGCTGTCAGTATTGCAGTGTTCCTTTTCCCCCAAGGGGAGAAACTTGAACTAAAACGGATATTAGCAAACGTGGGCACCAGAAATCCCCTTTTCCTTCGTGGTACTTCTGTTTTCGTCCTCCTGTGCTGTCAGCATTTAATTAGGTCTTCTATCAAACAGCTGTGCAGAATGTGAATCCTAGAAATGTTGCACTGGAGCAGCAGGAGTAGAAGAGTCAGAAAGGTCCTTCGGAGCGCGGGTGTGCTCAGAGCAGCAGTGTAAGTCAGAGCCGTGTGCGGCCGTGTTACCCTTTAGTCAGTCGGGAAATCCAAGTGGTGACTTTCAGCTGTCACTATATTAAGAACCAGCGCTGCCTTTCGTGGCAGTCTGTATATACTGGACTCGGTGCTATGTAGTAAATATTCTTGCTGTGTTTTCATAATCATTCTACTTAGAGTAAGTGCTTCTTGGGTGGGTATTACAAATCTGTTAATCTTTATGGTATTTATGGGGTAATTTTTAACTCTCCCGAGCTCCTTACTTCCTTACAGGTCAATTACTCAATTTATAACATTATGTCAGGCATAAGAACTTCACCGTCCAAAGGGTAAACAGTGCTGGGTACAGTTCTTTACCTGTGTTTGCTCTTGGTTCCTTGTGTGCTGCGGAATGCAATAACTGACAATGTGACCTATTTACTGGGATTTCTTTCACTCTCCCTGTTTTGTACTTTAAAGTGACTGCGATGACTTATTTTAGCTTTCGTGCTTCATTGCTAATGGAGGGAGTGGGGAAAACTCGCCGCAGCCCTCTCTGAAGAGCACACTGTTAATCACATGGCAGCTCCTTAAGCCAAAACTGCTGCAAACAGTGCTTAGGTATTTTCGGTTGGCCACTGCAGTAACTGATGACTGCAAGTCAAACATCGCCGTGCCTGGCAGCACTCAGCTCTCTGGGGGAGGCCTTGGCCCCGTGAGATGCGCGCTGACCCCAGCCTGTTCTCACTGCAGCTGTTGGTTTTAAAGTGGAAATCTGTTCAAGTCTTTGGAGTTTTGGTGTCCCGTGACAATAAGGCGATGTCCCTGCGCTGGGGCTGGATTTCCTGAAATTGCTTTTCCCCTGGCTGTGGTGTCCCTGTCCTGCTGAGAGCTGGCCCTGCACAGTGCTGGGGCAGAGGGCTGTGCAGTCATGATGCTTGCTGGTGGCTTGGAATCCCTTGTGTGGACAAGCTCTCGAAGTAGAATGGTGGCACATTTCTGGAAGGGGCTGGGTATGTGGGCAGGAGGAGCTGAGCAGTCTGAATAGAGCTCTCCTCTTCCTGCTACCTTTGTAACTGATGTACAGTCTGCTGGGTTTTCTTCTTTCATGCTTTCCTGTTCTGTGTTTGTAAGATGAATCTTCTGCTGCAGAAGCAGGTTTCAGCGTCTGTGATGGCTCTGCGAGGATCTGACAAATCCCCTCAGGACCCTGTCTTCTGGTTTTGCTTTTCTTTCTTCTCAGAGGTAAACCACGATGTGTTCTCCTGTACAGGCAGACCCTGCAGCACAGTGTACCACACAGTGTTGTTTTCAAAGCTTTGGCCAGCTGTTTCTTTACAGAGTTGGTTGTATTTTGCAAGCGTGGCACTGTGGCATTCCTTTTCAACCTTTAGTTTTTCCTCTATTAACCCCCATAATATTCCGTTTGCTTATGGATTAAAAAAAGCAAGCAAACAAAAAGGGTTAATGAATGAAACGGGAATTTCGTTTTCGGAGTAGGAAGGTGTTTCTTGCCTTGTCATTCCACCAGTACCAGGCGATGCCCAGGACTCTCGTTCAGCACTGTTTGGGCTGTCCTGATTTCTGTCCTCCTTCCCTACTTGCTTCCCTCTCCTTTTAGAGTGCTTGGAGTTCTGTTGGGTTTCCCATTTTCAGAACACAAGGCAGCAGTGTGAGCTCCAGGGCTGCAGCCGTGGCAGTGGCATGGCCAGGGTGTGGGGTCTGGGGGCCCTGCCATGCCAACTGTGTGGGGCATCCCTGGGGCCAGGCTGTGGGGAGTGTGGTGGCTGAAGGTACGTGAGGAAGGCAGGCCTGGCTCAGCACGTGTACGTCTGGGTGACCTGTGTGCCTGTAGGAAGCGAGGTTCAAAATGAGCCACGGGTCGTTGGTCTCACCAGGCTTTGGTGAGGTTGGCTGTTGTCTTTCCTCGTGTTCATCTGAGGCTGGGGACGGCTGGATGCCAGCTTGCTCCTTTCATTGCTGACAAGGTAGCACTAATGAGTTTGATAATAGCAGCTAGATGATATGGGAATATGTTTTCCCTTTGGAGTCTGTCTCCAATTTGTTATATAGAGCCATATCACGATTTCTCTCTACTCTGAAGCCATCCAGCAGCAGGTGCAACCCGGCTAGCTGTTGTTTGTGCCTCAAGTCCATGGCATTCATTTTGCTCTGGACTCTGTCGCCGTTGCCCATGGCTTTCCCTTGATGCTGTCCTGCAGAGCACACTGCTGCTGCTCGCAGCTCTGTGGCTGCGCACTGCTGAGCGCACGTGGCTGCTCTCTTCCTCATAGGGCAGCTTTGCTTTGCCAGCAGCTTTTGGGCTAGGCTGCATACTCTTGAAGGAGTGAGTCACTCCGTGCCGTGGCAGAGCATGCTCCTCATTGTGCCGTGCAGGTTGTTTGACCTCCAAAACCGAGTGGCACAGCCCTGCCTCTGCCTGCACTCCGCTGTGTTCCCAGTGCTGGGACTTCACGTTCCCTCCTCCGTGCCCTGGGTTGGTCTGAGGCAGTCTGGGTCTGCTCACCTGTGGCTCTGACTTCTGACACCCACTGGAAGCAAAAAAAAATGGCCTCAGAGTACTTCCTCTTCCTGAAGTGTCAGGTGTGTCATCCCTCCTACATGAGCACTGTGCTGGCTGTAAATACTTTTCTTTAACCTCAGCTCCATTGATTTATGAAGCCCTTTTGCAAGCGCTGTGTTGCAGGACTGAGAAATCACTTCTTTGTGAGGCTGTGCATGGGAAGTGAGCAGGGTGGGTTAATCAGATTAATTAGAAAGTCCATTAGGGTTTAGGAGCCATAAGAAGACAGGCTTTTCTGAGCTGGCACGTCTTGGGCTGGCTGGCATTAGAGCTCAGGCTGTGCACTGAAATTCTGTCTCTTCTGCAATGTGTCTGAAATAACTTCATGGTTTGAAAACCCTGTGTTGTTTTCTGTTTGGTTCTACAACAAAACAAAACTGGGTTAAAGACAGAGCAGCAGTATTGCTGTCACTCAGGAGCAGCAGTGCTGAGCTGCAGGCAGCCACGAGCTGTTGTCCATGGGCAGCAGCTCCAGTCCCCGCTCTCCTGTTGGGAAGAACTGCAAAGCAGGACACAACTGGGGCTGCTGCTGACAACCACGGCCTTGTTGAAGGCCCTCTGCACCTCTGCATATCTGCGTGCACTCCAGTTCTGTAAACTTTAAGGAATTTTATATCTAAAGTTTTCAGCAGAGTGGTTTTAATTCGTGTAGAAGATGTAATAAAAGCATCGGATGTGTTATGTTGAAGGAAGACCTGAAAGTGCGACTGTGTAATGGCACCTCTCCTTGTGCAGATGCTGTATGCAGGCTGGTGCTTGTGCCCTGGGAAGTACAGAGGGTTGCACCGGGGCAGCAGCCACACTTTTTAAGGCTTCCCAGCACTGGGAAAAGCCCCAGCCCCTCCTGGTCCCCATCCACCGCTCAACAGCTGCAGGTCCGGGGGGGGAGAGGAGTGGGTGGCGGTGGAGTGTGCGATGGAAGCACGTGGAGGACAGGTTTGTGTTTACCTGCGCTTACATGTTTGCTCATGGGTTTAAATGATCCACTGGTACTGCTGGCTTTGTGCTCCAACATCGGCGCTTATTAACATAATAAAGTCATTACGCACAGAGCGGAATGTGGCACTGAATGGTTCCTGTGTGTTGCACAGAGCTTGTGCGTTCAGTTACCATTTTCTCAAAGGTTGATTCCCAGCTTCTCGTCAGAACATTCTGTGCAGGCCTCTGCAGCAAGAAAAATTGGACCCAATTTAAATAGACAGTCTTGTGAATCCTGAAGGAATTTGGGCATTTAGCCCAGGAAAGGGAGAGTTCTCTGCAAGAACTTCATTAACCCTGTCTGTCAGCAGAATAAGGGATCGAAGTAGTTGAACACGCTTCCCGAAGAACAGATCTTCTCGTTCTGCCCTGCAGCGCTGATCCAGGAGCCCTGTCTGCAGACATGCCCTGGGGAGGTGAAGCCAAGAGCAGTGTTTCATGTGGAAGAGCAGGTGCTGTCCGTTCCAGATACTCAGGAAAGCGCAGCAAAAGTCACTGTTTCACTAGAACAGATGCTAATACATTCGTCCTTCCCATATTTTGTGGAGGAAGGATCCAAACCTGTTTCTAATGCAGCTGTTTTTTTTCAAGTAGAAAAATGTTGAATCTTTTTACACTGGGAAGAGTTCCTGCTTCCGTTTGGCTGCTCCTGCAAGGTCCAGATGCCGGGAAGCTCCTGCAGCATCTGGCTGCTGTGTCCGCTGTGCGCGGGCTTTACGAGGCGGCTTTGAAGTCGCCTTTGCATTTGAATTGTATGAATCTTCAGATCAGCTGGGCTTGCGTGGTCCTCGGCATCATTTCCTGTGACTTTTGATTATGAGAAATGTAAATACTTCAAGCTGTTGTTCTGATGTTTTGAAGTTGGGCGTGCACATATCCCCCTCGGTTCCTTTCCCTGCGTTGGAGCCAGGTGTGCTGGCTCAGGGCTGCGTGTGAGGTTACGGCACGCAGGGCGGAGAGCACTGCAAGTGTCTGGTGGTTTCTGTGAGCAGATATGATAGGAATATATTTCCAGCCCATATTTAATCTTTCCTTCATCGGAAATGAATGAATTCTGAGAAAGATAACAGAAATGTTCTCAAATGATTTGGCTTCAGGCTTGAAGGCTTTATTGCATTGTAAGTGAGGAGGTAGGCGTGTTGCTGCATGCTTGGTAAGCAACACGGTGAAATTCCAGGCACACTGAGTATGTGCTCGTTTTTAACGTGTCTCGTTAATGCCTGCGAGGTCTGTCTGTGCTGCTTCAAAGACAGTGAAAATGAATGAAGCAAACACTTTCAGGAAGCTCAGAATTGCTCTTAGAAGAATGTGAATTAAGGAGCCCTGGCTTCTTAGCTGCCCAAATTGTATGCGTATGTGAGCACTGGCTGGAGAGAAACACAGCCCACTCTTGCTGTCGGTATTTACCATATAATCTCTCTTCAGAGGAACTGTTTCTCACTTCAAATGCAGCCGACTGCGGTCCATGCTCAGTTTTGTCTGTGAATGTGCACTTGTTGTATATCTGCCTGCAGTAGGAGTGGTGAACCTACATAGGTCGGTGTGGTGGCACAGTGTGAAGTTCCGTGCAGGGATGGGAGCAGGACTGGTGAGGAGCATTTATCTTATTGTCACGGTGATTGCTCACTCACAGCCATAAATCATGAGTACCTTTGGCACTGGTTTAATGGGAGCCCTGTGAAACTGTCCCTTGTAATGAACGCATTCAGCTAAGCAGCGTTTGAAGTGTATTCAGAAGACTTTTAAAAACAATTCTGTCTTCTGGGTTGGGCCCAAGTTCTGAGGGGGAGATTTCAGAGCATGCTTAAAGAACCAAAAAATAGCACTAACAACAGAAATCTCACATTAAACCCGTCCTCCAAGTCTGTGTTGGGAGCCACAGGAAGAGAGGATGATTTGCAAGAAAAAAGTGACAACAGCAACAAGGATCAAATAGAAGGGGAAAGGAATTGTTGAGCAGTTGTTGGTGTGTTTGGAGCCGTAGGGGACAGCACGCCGTGGGCTGTGATGTGTGTGAGCTCCACGTGGGGTGGGTGCTGCTGCTCCGAGTTCTGGCTGATGGCCGTGCCTTGGTTTCTGCACTGGCTCTGAAATTAGGAGTGTGTAAATGTGTCTGAGTATTTTTGTGTTTTTGTGTTTTCGTTCTTGGAGGTCGTTTCTGTAGTTGGAAATTTGTAACTTGCAGCCATGTGAGCTGGATGAAGATAACCTTCTGAAGGGCTTCAAAAATATCGTCTGTTAAATGTCACTTCAGTGAGCTCCGATTAAAAGAAAATGCAGTGTGTGTCCATAGGTCTTACAAACATTGACAGTTTTAGCTTGAAGCGCAGTTATTGGACGTGTTTGGTGGTTGATGCTTTGATACTCGCAGTACCAGGTCCAGGTCCCTCCATTTGGAGCTTCCCTGCTTCCACAGATGGAGGCAGCCGATTTCTGCCTGCCACACTTTGTCCGTCAGAGCTTATGTCGTCCAGAGTGAATACAGTTTTATCAGCGCTTTGGTCACGGATGGCATTACTAAATCCAATATGAAATTGTGTAACTGGGTGATATTAATATTGTTTTTAGGAGTTTGTTCATGCTTTTGCGTATTTTATGCTTTCCTGGGCTCTGCAGGTGCACCGTGTTCATGCTCTGTTATGTTTGCCTGTGTGTATGTGTAGATATGGTTTCTTCTTACACAGAGCCTTAGATTTTGGTGCTCCTGGCTGATGACACATCTGCATCTGTGCAGCAGTTCGTGCCTGGGTTTGCTCAGCGCATCCTGGGCAGTGGGTAGGAGTGGTGGTCCATGGCATGGCCCTTCCAATTCCTTCCCAGCAGTACTGCTTTGCTGCCTCGTGCTTTTTCCTTTAGCCCTTGTATTTGTAGGGGCTTTTTTCCAGAGCTGACAGGTGTGTATTTCGCATTACCACGAGGGGTTTTTGGATGTTAAGCTGCTATTTGCTTATGGTAATTTCCAGTCCTCATAAGGTGACGGAGAGAGACGAGCGGAGAGGAAAAAAATTGTCAAGCATTTACAGTAAATACTCCCTGCTTTTGGAAACACTGTCAGAAGTTTAATTGTTGGGTTCAAGTGAGTTTGTCACACGCCAGACAGAAGCAGTCTGCCGCGAGGAGCGGGTCGTGCCCTCCCACCAGGCAAAAGGGAGAGTGAGAAGCGGGGCTGCGTCACCTGGCGCTGCAGAAGGGATGGGGCACGCGGCTGAACCCAGCCTGTAATGAGGTTCTGCACGGAAGCGTGCAGGGCTGCGCTTGCTTTGCCAAAGCTCTTCAGTATGATGGATGAGATTTAAAGGTTGATCTGCCTAAATTGCAATGAGAATACTAACGACGGAGATATTTCTGTTGTGAACTATTCCTACCAGACTTCACAGCCGTGACAGAAATGGTGTAAGATAATGGACAATAAAAGTCACTCGGAAATAATACTCTCCCAGGACTGGGCTGCCTTCAGCGCGGCACGTACCACGAACCGCAGCGATAATGTAATCATGAGCCAAGATCATCATTTAAATATATAGGTAATCTCATACAGCATCCTGACAGATTTATTTTATGAGCAGGCAAGAGAGAGAACATTATTGGGCAGCGGAGAGGAGGAGCGCTGCTGGCATGGCCGTGCTGGTGGGACGGCAAACCCCTCAGCTCTGCCCCTGGGGACCCTGAGCCCACAGCCAGGCCTGCCCTACAGCACGGCCCAGAGCTTCAGGTGCACACTGACTGTCCCCCACCATGGACATCTCTGCAATACATAGGTGGCACCTTCAGCAGTGTAGGAACTGCCCCTTAGTGTGCACAGTATATTGTGCAGCCTTCTGGTGTGAGTTCACACGAGTTCCCTCTGATTTTGGCATGATGAAGTTGCTGTTGTGTTGGTGTGGAGGGAGGTGCTCTGCTCTGTGAGATGGAGGTGGCACATGTAGCTGAACCCGGGGCAGCAACGTGGGGCTGCAGGTAGCTGCTCACAGCTCGGTGCTTCCCCTGGGGAATCCATCCTGCTCTGTGGCTTTTGGTGTGCTGTGTCTCATTCAGGTGCTTATATGAGTTACAAGCAGTCTGCAGTTATGCAGATTGTTGGGATCCACGGGATATCTTGATGCACAGCATATGTGACACGACTCTCCAAAAGCCAGCGGCGTTACATAGGGTTGTGCTGCACAGTGCTTGTACCTCTTTGGGTGTCACGAAGGACCCCGTGCTGCCGACCTCGCGAGGATCCCAGCCACCTCCACGGCTCTGCCAGCTGCCCAGAATAGCTGGGCTGCAGCCCTGGAGGACACGCTGTCCCGTAGGTGTCAGCGGGCCGCTGTCATGTGAGCTGTGCGGATCTCTTTTCAGAGCTGATCTTTGGTTCTTACCGCTTCCTTTGCTTCCAGCTGCAGTGCCTTCAACAAACAGGGACCAAACCTGGGCTCACCACCTGATGAACGGGGACTGCTCAGAGCTGCTGGCTGCCCGTGCAGCTGCTGTCCCTGCAGCCCACGAGGAGCTGCTGCTGGAAGGGTCCGGCACGGCTGCATCGGGCACCGCTGACACATGCGAGAAGAACTGAGCGCGGCTTGCTGCAGAAACTCTTCTGCATCGTATTTTCTCTCTCCGCGTTCACCCCTCCCCCCCAGATATTTCAAATACCTTTGCATTTTAAATTAAGAATTAGTCATTGCTCAGATGCCAGGCGTGCACTATTAATACACTAATGAGATCAGGTTGTGCTCTCGCTGAGTGAATACTTGCCAAAACTCTTGAAACAAAGTTCTGAAAATGCTGGGCCTGCCACTGAACATTGCGCCAGGAGCAGCAAATGGATCTCACCTGGAACGTGTGTGGTTAATGAATACTTAGCTGGGAATAACATTACTTAATCGAGCAAAAAACCTGCAGCATCCCATTGGAGGGAAAAGCACATTGGTGCAGTTAGTGTGTGCGTGCTGTGTACGTGGTGAGTGCATTCCTGGGTCGGCTTTGCCCCCGGGGCCGGGTCCCAGCACAGGCATTGCTGCAGGAGCAGTGCAGTGCATGCTGGAAGTGCCCCTGTGCAGTGGAGAGCAAAGCCAGGCTTTTCCCAGGCCTGGCTCGGGCTGGGTGATGCCAAAGATTTTGTTCTCTGGAAGCAGTGCTGCCCGTTGAGGTCACGTAGTGCCCCATGGCACCAGAACCTGCTGCCACGCTGGGCTGGTTCCGGAGTCGTTGAACCTCCCTTCCAAGCTCTTGTCTCTTGCTGTTACCCACAGGGTTTTGCTTTTATAATGCAGCTCAAAATACACGCAGTATTGTCGTGCTGAGAAATAACTTGCTCGGACGGAGGTGCAGCATGCGATGCTGGAGGTTCGTGTTACAGGTGCTGGATTTCACAGCTCTTCGCCCGCTGAGCTGTCCGCAGCATGAATGAAGTTACATTTCAATTTGTGTCGTGACTCTCAGCTCCACAAGTGAGATCTTTGTGCTGGAAATGGAGGGTTACTGGCTTGGTCTCGGTGAGGTGTGAAGGTGGCTTCAGGATGAAGTCGGTGACTGTGCTTTTCTGCCAAGGTCCCAGATTCCTTTCTCCCATGCTGCAGCCCTGTGCTGGGCAGTGTGGCTGTAACGCAGAGCGGAGTGCTCCAGTTCCCATGTCCTCAGCCAGTGGCCTTCTCGTGCTTTCACATGTGGGTTTGTGGAGCGTGTGCTTGTGCTCAAGTGCTGTCCAGCTCTGAGTAGCACTGGGCATTGTTTTGTTCTTCCAAAAGAATTGAGGACTGTCAGCTCCCACACTATCTGTAATAAAACAGATGAGTAACTGATTCCTGGCTTACCAAGTGCATAAGAATTGTAAGGGAAGTTTCGGACATTCTCAGAGTTCGAACTATGTATTGCTATCTCTGGGAGAACGCACATAGTTGGCTTCGTGTTGAACATAAGATGTGAAGTACTGTGGGAGATTAGAAGATGCAGAGCCTAAAGCAGAACTTTACAATCATGATCTAGGGGAAAGCGTGCCTTCTCCTTGCCCTGTGCATGCCTCATTGATTGTGCATGCCTCGGATTTTCAAAGAGCTTTAAATGCTTTAGAAGCAAGCAGGGCACAATCTGTTTGGAAATTCTCCAGGCCTGGGTACCACGGTGCTCCAGTGCTGGGAAGGGATGCTGGCTTGAAGCTTGCTCTCCTGGTTTGCAGGGGCTGCTGTGGTGCTTCAGTTCCAGCTGGAAGGTGGCACACTGCAGTCCACTGTGAGGGGTCCACTAACAGGGGACAAACGGGTGTCCGGGTGCACAGTCCACAGAGCACGTGCTGATGGCTCTCTCTGCTTGCAGCCCGCAGGTCCGGCAGCGCTTGGTATGTGGGCATGGAGGGGCAGCACGAGCACCCGCAGCACCTGGGGGACCAGACCAGCACGCTCTGCAAGCTGCCAGGCCAGGACTTCCAGCACGACCCGCAGGTGAGCACGGCCAGCCCTCGCCTTCCCTTCTCCACCCTTCCTTCTGCAGAGACCTCTTTTCCCCTTCTGGTCTGTGTATAACCCAGGTATATCCAGTCTGGGACGCTGCCAGCTGGCCGGTTTCCTGAATCCAGTTTTTGATGATGATAAGAGAAAAAGGAAATACTTGAAATTTTGCTTAGAGCAAGTATTTTTTAAAAGAGCCTGTAAATACATGTATTGTGTTGGCTTTCTCTCCGCTTTGATTCTTTGAAGAAAGGACAAAGAAAAGCAGTTTGAATGTAAACAAATAATACTTTATTTCCTTGCATACTGTAGTAATAAGTGCTGAAGAGGTCGTTACAAAACAGAAGACAGAGTTCATTCTGCGTGAAGCTGTAGGCTCTGTGACTCCATATTTCTGGGAGGTTTCTACCCCGGCGTGTTTGGATTCTGTTCCCATCCTGCCCAGCAGTGCTTCCCCTTCTCTTCCCTCCGTCCCTGCAGCTCTGGGGCTCCCTGCCCCAGCCTGGATCCAGCAGTGAGACTTTTCCTGGAATCACGAGGCCTGTATTTTCTGCATTTCTTTAGGCCACAAAGCTGCTCTCAAGAGCAGATGAGTTAGAAAGCAGAATCTGTTAGAAGGATGAGCACTGGAATTGCGGTGTAGGGCCGCCCTGAGGAGGGCACGTGGGTGCTGCTTGGGTGCTCTGGCTGTGCAGCTGGTGGTGACTGTGGCTCCTTGGACAAGGAGGGGCTGCCAGGAAAGCTGTGTCAACACCCTGCACGTAGAGCATGGCCATGAATGTATCTTACACAGCACTGCTTGGAAAATGCATCGTATGGAACAAAGCTCCCCTCTCCTAATGTAGCAATTTGTCATATTAAGTCACTTAATAATAATTGAATCCCCTTGATTAATCTCCTAGAATTAGCCAGTTGCATTTTGAGCAATTAGGGTTAATTACTGCCTCATTTGGCAGGATAGAGCCCCTGTAATTATTTCATGAACAAGATTAGGAAGTGTTCCTGTGTAGCAGATATGTTCATGGCATCTTGGAGCACATGTTAGAATTTGTAATGACATAGTTAACTGTAATTAGTAGCTAGTAGTCTGTGTGCTGCTGTTGTGCTGATGCTGAGCGGGCTCGTTGTGCCGCGTGGTCACCGTGCAGTGCATCCTCCCCTCGAGGCTGCTACGAGCAGGTTGTGGTGGGGGGCTCCTGCAGTAAATGGGCGGTTTGGAGAAGGGTGAGAACTGCAGGGAGAACTGCTTTGATTGTGTTGTAGTTAGTTTTTGTTAGTTTGTGTTAAGAGAAGCAGCGAATGCAGTTTAGACACAAGCACTAGTTGGGCGTTCAGAGGGCTCTGCTGGTGGCATGGGATGGCCTGTCGTGTGCCATCCAGCTTTTTCCAGACTGCTTTGCTTATTTCTACATTAATATGGATTTCTCTCTTCTCTTGTCATAAACTACTTCACACAGCTGTTGATAGAAACCTGTCTTCAAGCCAAGTTCTTCAACAAACTTTAACTTGGAGGTAACGTTTCGGGTGAAGGATATCTCAGGCTGTAGTGTAGTCTGGTTTTGAAGCCACAAAATGAAAAACCTGATGTATTCTTCAGTAATTACTTGACTGCCTGCTTGGAGGATAATCCATATTTTAAAAGTTTCCTCATCTCTTGTGAGCTCAGAAGTTTTTTTTTAATCAGTCTGTTCTAAAGTGTTCTCATAAATTCACACTGGAATTTCAACCTCAAAGTGTACGGAATTCTTTTCAGGTAAGTGTTGCTGAGTGGGGATGGTGTACAGTTTGGGACATCGTAAAGAGGCTCTGAAACACTGATGCTGATGTAAATCATTGCCTGCGATGCATATGTGTTCAGCTGCAGGGCCTAAAGCTTCTCCATCTCCTATCGCAGATGTCTTCTAAAGGTGAAATTAGTTTATGGTAAATGTCATTCAAATGAAGTGTGCACTTTAGAAGCAAGGAAACAGTTGCTTTAAAATTAATGATGCATTGCAAATATCAGAAAAAAAAATATCCAGCATAAAGATAATTAAAATTCAGGTCAGAACCGTATGACTTCGTCAGGCTAAATTTTTTAATGAGATTTCAGAAAATTAATTGGGCGAGTATGTTTTTTACTCTTCTAAAGTGTATTTCATTGCACAGCTCTACAGGAAAGAAGCTTTTATCGAAGGGCTGCAGTGTCTGACTGTTAACTGTTGATTAACCACTCCTTAACGATTTTTAGCTTGATGAAAAGTAACGTCAGCCTCGTAGCGCCTGCGCACTGCTCAGCAGTGCCAGTTCTCCACACAGCAGTCAGATTGCAGCAAAGCAATTGAACGCATCGTTAGCTGGTATTAATGCTTGGGGTTCTCTCCTCGAGGACTGAGCAGTGGCTGTTCCTGTTTACTCAGTTCCTTTGAGCTGGAGTCCTCTTCACCCCTCCGTGTGCAGCACGTTTGCCTTCATTCTGCCTCGCCTCACCTCTCTGCTCTGTCCCTTGCCCGAAGTGCCGGTGGTGTCTGCAGGGAGGGCTGCTGGGAGGGCTCTCGGGGCCGCTCTGCTTTCCCTCAGTGTTCAAATAATAACAGAGAGGTAAATTTCTTGGTCTCACATCCATGAGAGCAAAGGGGCTGCGGCTGTGCCCTGTTCTCTGCCTCTCTGAGTGAGGAGGGCCGGGTAAGTCAGCGAGCATCATGGAGGAGAAGCAGTGCGTCTGTGGGCAAAAACTCAGCACATGGATGGTGTCACTGCAGACATCGCTGAGAACCCGAGCGCAGGAGTAGAACCTGTGTCCTATCAAAGAAAAGCAAACAGAGAGCAAGGATTGTTCGTTACTGTATTTTAATGCTGTTCTCTGAAGTTGCCCACATGTCTTAATGATCTGCTGGGCAGGGATTCCCACTGACCCTTTGTTAATTTCTTCCCACTGCTGTGTATCTGTTCAGGGGTGTGCAAGACAATAACTGAAGTCTTTATTGCATTGTTTATTGTATCATAAAGCCTTACTGATGCTGTTCTGCAGAAAAAAATGTTGAGGCTCAAAGTTCTGGCAAACCTCTCCTTGGAGTGTTTGCAGAGGGCTGTAGCCACATAACTTCTGTGAGCTTTGAAATTCTTGCTTTTGCATCAATGATTACATCTGAAAGAGAGCCCGTATGCTGGAGATGCGGTCCAGAATAGCTTGTTCCTGGAATGATCTCTGCAGTTCTGAAAAATGAATAGCCTCTTTATCTAAATGAGGAATTAATTGACTTTAATCTTTGGCTTTTTTTTTTTTTTTTTTTTTTAATGGAGTACTAGAAAAATGGGACTTCATTGTGTGTGTGAAGAGAACGGCCTTTGTCTCTGAATGAGCTCTTCCCAGCCTGTCCCCTTCCTACAGCTGCCCCTCCAGCAGCCGTGTGCAAGCAGCCACGTTTCACAATGTCTTTACAGTTCTGGGGCTTCGCTTCTCAGGGCTTTTTTCTTTCTTTTTCCTTTCTTTTTTTTCAAGCTGTGTCACCGGCCTCGATGGCTCGTGGTCTTCCTGTATTCACAGAGCCATGAACACTGCCCTGAGCCTGAATTTGTCTGGAAGTGAGCAAATCTAGCTTTATTTCCAGATCTACTGGTCGGTGGTGTCATCCAATTGAACACCCAAATTTGTGTGTGGAACTTCCTAGATTTGCAGAAGTAAAGGTCAGGGTTTATTTGAGCAAGTAGGTGTTGGTTCTCTGACAGCCTCATGGAAAGTTCTAGTGATGCAGCCTGGGGGAAATAAGAAGTGCCCTGTGTCAGAGGTCCTGGCAGAAGCGCAGTGTGCGAAAGGCCAGATTCAGGGGTGATGTCCTGAGAAGGTCGGTGTTTCTGAGGTGTGCTCAGTGTGTAACCTGATGCCTCGGGGTTACCTGCTTCCGTGGAAGTGCAGAAGGCACAGGAGGATTTCAAACAGCCGAGGGAAAGCAGCGCTGCCCGGGGCTGGAGGGATTTGTGCTGCAGCCTGGCCTGACCCGGGCGTGCTCTCTGCTTTGTGCTGCAATCAAACATCTTCCAGCCTGGACGGAAGCTCCATTATTTTAATTAGGTCTGATAGGTTGTGATAGCGAATGCAAATCTAGGTCATTGCATATGTAAATGTGCAGCTGTAGTCCTGGAGGATGCCAGAACATATCAGCTGAGGTGTCCAGTCGTCATGCAGCATTAACTCCAGCATGGCAAGCAGACTTCAGCTGCTAAGCACGGCAAGTGGTGGGGACACACACGTCCTGTCACCCAGCTAGCATTTATTTACAGTTTCAAGTTAAGGAGTTGCTAGATATTTCTTGGCACATGCTTAAAACACTAATTTGCACTTAGGCACTGTAGATTTAAACACGCATTTTGATGATTCCTGAAGAGCAAACAGGTACTGTCCCTGATCCTACTATGGATTCCTTTCCTAAGAGAAAGATTTGTCATAGCTGCTCCATAAAATCTCAGTAGAAGTGTTACCTTTCTTGTGAACACTAACTCCAAGGCAGGAAAGCTTTTGCTGGAAGTTTCATGCTGCTCCAGGGGAGCTGTGCTGGGGGCTTCTCGTTCCTGGGGGCGGCCGTTGTGCATAACTGCACATTAAGCACTTCTCGTACTGTCCTCAGCCTGGAGAAATGAAAACCATTCCTCATAGTATAGGACGACTTAAATGCTCATTGTGATAGATGGAAAACTGTACCTGTGGCTTCAGTGTTTCAGAAAGAATTATGCAAAGTGTCATTTCATGTGAAAATGAGTGGTTTTGCTCTTTTAGGGAACTTAAACTGAGAAAGCTGCTGCTGATGGCCTGGAGATAAATACCCAATTATGTGCCTACTTTAATTAGCAGGCATTGCGTGGACATTGGGGCAGTGTGTTATGTGTTCTCCGGAGTCCTAGGTCTGGTGCAAGGACTACACCCTGTGAGACATCCTTACACTGTGTGTGCAGCTCTGCTGGAAGTTGGGCTGAGCTGTACCTGCACTCAGTCTGTTCCCACCCTCACCCCTCTGTGCCAGGAGGTTTTGGCAGCAGCTATCTCCCCTGGCTATGGTGCCCCTGGGTACAGTGCTGGGGCTGTCTGCTGAAGATTGAATTATTTTTAATTCAACAGAGACATTTAACGTCGTACCCGTACCGCTGCACGCTGGCAGACTTTCAGATAGAGAAGAAGATTGGACGAGGACAGTTCAGTGAAGTTTACAAAGCAACTTGTCTTCTGGACAGAAAACCTGTGGCATTAAAGAAAGTTCAGGTGAGCACTGAAATTCAGCCTTTCTGTTAGGGAATAGAATGGGACTGTTTCTTACACTGCTTGGAATACTGACTGCAGCTTCTAAGATGAGTTTTACCCTACTGCTGGCCCTTAGGTGGCTTCAGAATAAAGAATACATTTGTCTTTGGGCTGAACGTGTGTGCACTCATTGCAGTAGAAGCTATACAAAGTCAGGAAGGAGAGAGCAGTTCCTTGTTGAATAAGTTCTTGGATTTTTTTCACCATTTCACTTAAATCTGCTTTTTTGTCTTTGAAGATTTTTGAAATGATGGATGCCAAGGCTAGGCAAGATTGCATCAAAGAGATTGACCTCCTGAAGGTAAGAATTCTATTTTTCAGTGTTTTGTTTTGAGGAAGAATACCAGCTGATGGCATCAGGTTGTTTGTTTGCACAATGACATCGAATACCAGACTGCATTCCAAGAAATTGGTTTATTTAGGGTGAGGAGAAGAGCAGGGATATTTGCTGACAGTCTGCATGCATTCTGGTATCTTGTTTACTGTGCACGTTATTGTTCAGGTTGTTGAACTGTTATTTGTAGTTGAAGGCAAATGAATCTTCCTAGCTAGCACTGCTCAGATCTGAACATTGTTAGGTGTTTGTTGTATGGGGTAAACTATTTAGGCTGGAATGCAGGAAGAGAGGAGTGCCAGCATGGAAGGTGCTCCGAGGAGTACGGGCTGCCTTCCTTGTCCCAGCTGTGGTGGTTCCATGTTGTGCTCCATTGGCACGTGGTGCTGAGGGTTAGAGCTGGGTTTGTTGGGCTGCGATGCCTCTGGAGGCTCAGCAGTTTTCCCATCAGAGCATCCTTCATAAAGCAGAACACAACTCTCAAGTCAGAGGTTTAGCTTTACCTACAGGAGCAGCGTGCAGTGCCCTGGCATCAGCTGTGCCCTGAGAGCTTGTCTGACGGACGCACGTTGGGTGTCAGTACCCGCTCTGCTCGGGGCTGTGGTGCTTTTTTTTGCCTGGAATCTGTTCTTAGACTGATGTATCTGGGAGCAGACACGTGAGAGAAATTGCCCAGAGACGATGGACCCTGCGATTTCTTTATTTATCTGTGTCTCTGTCTGGTGGGAATGCTCCTCTCCTGATGCCTGCACATGGATCCCATTAGTGCTAATGCGCGCCAGTGTCGAGGCATTGCAAAGGAGAATCTATCCTGTAATGTGCATGCAGAGAGGCTGATTAGCATGATGGATTGTACCAGTGTTTCTTTTGGCTTTGTAACCCCTGAAATAGGCAGGTTGAGTCACAGCTGTTTAGTAGATGAAATGCTCACTTTAGTAGTTTCTAAATTTACTGCATTTCTAAGAGCGTGAGCAAAAGAAAATGTAATGTAAAATGAGCAAGAAGGAACGAGTGGGGAAATCTGGGTTCTCCATTTTCTCCTAAGAAATTACAGGTTTCCATTTTAAGAAATTCAGGCATAAAATATTGCGATAAATTTTAATTTGAGCAAGTTTCTTAATTTAGATCTGTGAGTAAACTAACAGTCTGAGCGCATGCAAAACACTGATGGAAAAAAGATACCATAAGAAAAAAGCTATACTTAAATGAAAGGAATGTAAGCATAAATAATGGGAAAAATAGACCAATGTACTGCAAGCAGTTTGCACGTTGTTTTACTTCCATCAGATTTGACTTGAATTCTACTCTTGTTTTTAGTAAGGAGTACTAGAATCAGTGATTGTTTCTGTGGCTCTGTTGGGTTGGTTGGTTGTATGTGTGGTGTTACTGCTTACCAGGTTTCCTTCAGAACGCTGCTTTAAAAATGTGTTTAGCACAGGAGAGGCAGCTTTGCCCCGTTCTGGGCTGTGTTGCTCTTTAAACACGCTTTATTGTGCTGTCCTTTTGGTCAGCTGGAATTTGGAACTTGGAACTGTCATGTCCTTTTCTCCTGGGATAACCCAAGAGCACAGTTTGTAGTTGCACCTGTTATCAACTGCTTTGCATAACGATTACAGAAGTGGTGCAGGTTGTGAATCTTTATCACTGCATTGTTATGCATCTTTTTGCACTCCCTCTATTTGCAGCAACTGAACCACCCCAATATAATTAAATATTTGGATTCTTTCATTGAAGACAATGAACTCAACATTGTCCTGGAGCTGGCAGATGCTGGTGACCTCTCCCAGATGATTAAGGTAAGGACGTGTTGGTTCTCAGGGGCTGCAGGCGCTCAGATGTTGGGCCAGGGGCAGCTCCAGGATGGGATGGCACACGCTGCTGCTCCTTTTAGCGCACTCAAGGGGCAGTGGCAGGACCAAGGTGGGTCACAGAACTGTAGTGGTTGGAAGAGACCTCTGGAGGTCATCCAGTCCAGCCCCTCCCAAAGCAGAGGCTGCAGAGTGGGGTGGTGGGTGCATGCTGTATCCCGCGGGGACATTTAATTCTTGTTGGATATGGTGCTCGCACAGCCTGTCTGCCACCCTGAAGACATTCAAGATGCTGTATTGACTTTCCTTGCAACAGGGATTTGGGTTTGAGAAAGTGTTTCAAGTACTTGCTCTTCTCTTATGTTGCTCTCAGGAATACTTGTATCGCTGCAAACCAGCTTTAGTTAAGCTGTTACCACCTGCTTTTATATTTTCTTTGACATGTTAATCTTTAGACATACATCCCTTGTGAGAACAGATGTGTTATATCATGTTTGTTAGCACTTTCAACCTTCTCTGTGTTTTACCTGGCTTTTTTTTTTGCCATCATTATTCTGTAATTATCATAAATGAATGTTTGGAAAGTTCTCCTCCTCCTTGTTGTCACAGTTAAAACATTTTATTAGCAGATTTGTTTTGTTTGCCAGCAGAGCTATGAGGCACTAGGCCAAAGGCTGTCAAACCAGTTACGTGTCGAGTCCACAGTCAGTGGCTAGGTTTACACTTCCCATGAAAATGTGCACAGGGAAAGTGCCCCGGGTGAGAGCAGACCCAGAGCTTCCTGTGTTCCTTACTGAAAGGTGAGAGTCACTCAGTTACCTGCATCCCAGAGTGGAGCTTATGAGGATTCCAGAATCAGGTCGGGGCAGAGCTGTGCGTGGGGCCCAGCCCGGCCGGGCAGAGCCCGGCACTGTGCTCCTCCCGTGTCTTGCTTTCCCTGTTCCCAGCAGCTCATAGGAAACCTGCAGCTTGTCAGAGGCCTTTGGTAGTGGCAGTGGTGGGGTTTGTGAGGGCAGAATTAGGGCTGCCATCTTCCTGGGCCGTGCAAGCATTTGTCTTATTTTTAAACCCTTGCGTACGAGAAGTTTTACCAACATAATCATCAGATACCATCACGAAAATAGTCATGTTCTGTTGCAGTTTTCAGCTTTTAGTTTAAAACTTTTCTTACTGATGAATGCAATTTTCGTCTGTCAGAACTGGCTGTTTGGTTAGGGTAAAATTATTAGAACACGCAGCATGAGTTCTCTCTGCTGGAGCTCCCAGGTCTGGTCTGTTCTCCCACACCATCATCTCATGTGGGAGAACGCTCAGGGCCTTTCCTGGGTCACACAAACCGTGCCCTTCAGTGGTGCAAATATTTGAATTCAGATGTTTGTTTGTTTGTTTTCATAAAGGGAAACAAATGAAATACCTGGCACCCAAACACCAGCAGGGAATCGAATTCTCCTCCTGAGCACAGTTGGAAGCAGAGTTGCCAAACCCGGGTTTGCTACCTGCTCCAGCAGCACCCCCACTCCTCCCATCCCTGGGGAGCTCAGGCTTACATGAGGATTTTCAGTGCTGGAGAGGTGCTGGGAGCAGCAGCAGCAGCCCTCTGAAGGTGTGAGAGTGATAAAAACAGGGACTGTCTTTGTCACGCCCCTGTTGCCTGCATTATTTATGAGGTATTGTAAAGCTGATGTAACGGAGTGCTGCTGGATAACCCACTGGAGAGTTGGGGCTCTCTTGTAAATGTCAGGCAAGTCTTATTGGACATGACATTTAGAAAATTATCACTTGTGGTCTTGCATATCCACTCTTAAATACTTTACTGAAAATTAAATAATATTATCATGTATATAACACTTTATCCCTCACCCTCTGTAATTCCTCTGTGCTCTCTATCAAGTTTTGGTTTGAAACTGTTGCAAGCTGTCAGACTTGCTGCCTGGGGAATTGCACGGTCGTGCCCCTTCACAGCTGATGTGCAAAATAAAATTTGCCATTACTTGAGTCAAACACGAACCAGTAACAGCATTTCACATAAAATACAAAATGTGACAACGGACATCAGATGTCTGTGCTGAGAGGAAAAAGCACAAGATGCAGAAAGGGGCAACAGCCAATTTCCTTCCTTTATTCTTGCTGCTGCATGCTGCTGACTGAAATTCTCAAGGGTATGATGCAAAAGAAATGCGATTGTAGAGTGCTAGAAGGATGTACAGCGTTTCAGAGCTGGCTGTTATCCCACAATACCTTATATATCAAAGGCTGAGGGTAAATCTTAAACCACTGCAAGTGTGTTGGAAGCGGGTTTTGTTAGTGCTCCCGAGGAAGGACATGCTGTGTGTCTAGCACAGGAAGAGGCAATGAGAAGTCAGGGACCAATAATTGGAAGTAGTGCAATTTTGGGAAGCGTTGGAGGAGGCTGTGGTAGTTTGCACAACGTGCTCGGCTGCAGTGCATTCCTGAAATGGAGAGGTTGAAGGTGCGTCGTGTTCAGCCTTCACTGCCGTATGCTACTGGTTATTTATCCTGTAAGAAGTTACTGGGGAGGAAGACTGAAGTACTGGAGATAACCATCCCCGTGCCACACCGCTTCTTTTTGCATGCATCATGTTTATGATATTTTATCTGAGAGTTTTTAGCACCCAGAGGTCCATAGGATGTGGACTCGGCTGTGCTTGATGCTGTATAAATGCACATAAAAACGGGCTCCTTCCAAATCCACGTGTGTCTTGATCAGCAGTGCCTTTGCATCTCACTAGAGATACTCCAGTTAATTTAATATTCCTATTATGCATGAAAAGGAATATATTATCCTACCTGATCACGGAAGAAATGCAGATACTTTATTGATGCTATGGCCATCTTCTTAGAAGAAACACATTTCTTTGTTGTTAAGAGACTGTACGATAATGAATGTTTATGAGATTTTTTTTTTAATGATCTTTTGTTACTTAAGGCAAAGTATTTGAGACATTTGTTGTTTTGAGGCATTAAATATGTTTTGCAAGGTAATTAAGGAGATTAACGCTGATTATAATTGGTGTCCATTCAAAAATGTCAAACCTATTTAAGCGTATTTTTTGTAATAGTTGTTAATTAGTGAACTGCATTGAAGTTTGCATACAGAGGGAAGGAGTTAAAAGCTAATCAGAAAAAAAAGTCATGCTGCTGCAGATCTGGAAGACACCGGCAGCTGACGAGCACGAGGCCAGGAACTAGTCAGATGTGTTGCTTTTTCACTGATCTTTTATTTATTTCCTTCCGCAGTATTTTAAGAAGCAGAAACGGTTAATCCCAGAAAGGACAGTGTGGAAATATTTTGTGCAGTTATGCAGTGCGGTGGAACACATGCACTCCCGCAGGGTGATGCACAGAGGTAACATTAATTCAGTCTCTTTTCACTGAATAATAATATAATGTTCCAATTAGTAAGCGCCTACATTCAAAAACAATTATGCTGATGTTCAGCCAATGCATGTTTAGAGAGGCTGGAGCTTGCAAGATGGATTTCTCCTTCTGTCTTTTTGCCTCATTGTTAAAGGATTCAGTCCGAAGTGAGTGTGCTATTAGGAAGATGAGCTGCTTTGTATTCCAGACACTGATATTAAGTAGAAGTGTCAAACATGCCATTAGAAAAGTGTCAGAAGTAAAATGCTGAGACTACTGGATACAGTGAGCTCTCTAAGAAATAGTCTTCATTATATTAGTTGTGACCTTAGAGAGTTTAGGAGAGTTTTCCTCTCTTGCAAGCTTTTCTCAAGTACTAATACAAGTACGCCCCACGCTCCAGTAGCCCGTCCTCCATTTCTGTTAATTATTTTGCATTTCCTGTCTCTTTGCTTTGAACTTTATCCAAAAATTGCATGGCTTCTTTCAGCATAAATGAAGTGCTTAGTGAAGGACCTGAGCCAGGAGGTGCAAGTATCCAGAAGGCACTAATACCAGCTGCTGCTGCTGCTTGTGCCCTTTGTTTCCTTGGAAGCAGTGAATTCTTAACCAGTTCTATCAGCGGTGTGATGTCATTTCTGCTTCTGTTTCCACCCCTTGTGTAGCTTATGTGTACCTGAGCTACTTGTACTGTAGGTCACTGAGATGTGGGATCCCGTGCCTTTAGTCTGCCGTGACTGTGAGGAGGAGCCTCCCTCACTTGGCCTGATGTGACCGCCTGGGAAGCAGGGTTCTAGTAACATTCACAGCACACAGGAAAACGGGCTGTAGGAGCCTGGAATTTAAGCGTAGCAGCACAGCAATTTGTGGGTGGTGGGCAGTACTGTTTCATGCAGAAAACTGTTGTTCCCCAGAGAAAGCAAACTTAAGCACTGCTTTGATTCCATTGGTTGAAGAGGTCGCTGCTATCGTGTGATGCTGTTTCCAATCACTTTTCCTCAGTGGTATTTCTCGTGTGTTGAGAAGTGTGCTCTGTTGTGTGTGTGTGGAACTTGAAGTCGTGGAAGACTCAGCCTATCAAAGCTGTAAGGAAACACGGTTCTGTTCGAGCCTGTCCTGTACAGGCGATGCTCCAGGCTATGTTTCTATTGCAGTATTAGAACCAAATAACCTTTTGTGGCTTTGACCTTCTACCTTTTTCTTCTTGCAGACATAAAACCAGCCAACGTGTTTATAACAGCCACAGGGGTGGTGAAGCTGGGAGATCTTGGATTGGGCCGGTTTTTTAGTTCTAAAACCACTGCTGCACATTCCTTAGGTAAGATGATTCTGCTCAACATTAAACAAGCACTGCTGTACAGTTGTCAGCTGTGATGTTCAAAGGAAGTGGTATCTGTTATGTTATGATGACAAGTTTGGTTTGGTGGGCATGTACATTGTTCTCTGTGATTTCCTTTTTGAATGGTATTGGTACAGATGGAGTATTCCGATAGAAATTCTTAGCTATTTTTTGTTCTCAAACTCGCCCTTGATGGTTTTGTTGTTTTTTTCTCTGGAATGTCTGGCCTGTTAAAGGCGCGATTTGTAGCGAATGTAACAATTGCAGCTCTTCCACTCCAAATAGTGTGTTTGCTTGCAGCCTACTTACTAGAATTACATGTTACACCAGCACTGTTTTTCAGCAGATGCTGCTCAGCTGTCTTCCCCTGAACAGGGTTGGTGATGCTGTCTGAGGTGAGGGAGTTATTTAAGGCCCTCACAGCTTGTCTGTTCCAAAGAAGGGCTCCACTTTGAAATTCAGCTTCAGCTAAATAGATCCAAGTTTTCTTAATGCTTTCCACATATCTGAAGGTTGTTTTCCTGCTCTGCTGCCTGTGCAGCTGATTGTTCCTGCCGAAGCATAGTACTCTGCTTTCATTCTTACTGAATTGTATCCTATTTTCAGACTCTCATCTCTCTGAATTTTTAATTTCTACTCTAGTATGCTTTGGTTCATCCCAGATTCTTGTTATCACAAAGACAGCAGCATTCTCACAGCTAATGGATGTACCCAGCAGACTTGGTGCTGCGTGTGTCTTGCAGGATCTCTGGAGGTGGCCTTCTCTTACAACAGTGAACTGTTTTCCGTCCCATTTCGCAGACATGAAGTGGTTTCATTCAGGCAGATATCAAAGTTTACGTACTCTTTCCCTCCCTCTGGAGCCCCTGGCCTTGTCGTGGAGTCAGAGCGATACGAAGTTTTCTGGGCAAGCCAATGGAAAAAACAGTACAATCCATACAACAATTGATATGCACACAGTTTTTAGTTAACAGTGTTACCTTCTCACATGTTTGCAGAGAAGTAACTTTTTGCCCCATTTTAACATTACAATTCCAATAAGATTTCTAGAAAGTAAGTGCCTATAAAACCGACAGAGCAAACTGATTTCTTACAGTGAACCTCTGTGCGTGTTCTCACAAGAGAAAGTAAAAGCTCCAGAAAACCAGTGGCTGTGTGCTATTTCTCACATCCTTTAAGAGAATTCTTAAAAAAACGTTTCTTGTTTCATGTTTTCTCCTGTCTGCAAGTTGAGGTGTTTAGGAGAAATCCATTCCTTGAAGGAGAACGTAACTCCAGCATGAATCGAGATACAGAATGATGGTTTGTTAATGTGAAGGAACTACGTGGTAACTGCTTCATAAAAATGTTACTATTAGCATTAATTATAATGCTGTGGGAAAGTGTGCAGTATACAGAGCTCGTTCTTTGGCTTACAGTATAAAATCTTCTGTAGTTGTTTTGCCCTAGGTGCCTGCACTCGAGAGGTGGCTCATTTTCTAGTTGTGTTGACGTGTCTGTTGAGTCAGGCCCTTCCGTGTTCCAGCAGAGGAGGACCCTTTCCTCTCAGCACAGTCAGGGCGCTCACACGTAACGTACTCTGTTGATTTTGGAACACAGAACTTCTTTGTTCCCCTATTTGTCCTCACCCGTTCAATTTCCTCCACTGAGTGCAACTCTTGCTCTGTTGTTTCTTTGTATGAATACAGACTTAGTTGAGACTGTCTAATGGCACCGAAGCTTCTCAGTGCACAAAGAAGGAAGGTGTATGCTGTATTTTGTGTGTGCTTAGAAGAAGCCTAGGCATTTCTCCAGTTTACTTTCATAAAAGGTTAGATTTCTTTGCATCAAGTTATCCTAGGATACGTGCACTAAACTCACGAGGTGAAAATGGATCCTCTTTGCAGAAAGTTATAACCTCATCATCTGAACAGGCGAAAATCTGACTGTCTAATGATGTGATGTTATCTAGTCTGACTGCTGCACTTAGTACATTAATAAGAACAAATTGGGGCCGGGAAGCCGGCTGCACACGGCGGCCAGGCCCATGGCCGTCCCAGCACTGCACTGTACTGCTGGGAGCTCCTTAGGAGGACGTGGGAAGAGAAATGGGAAATGGAGCTCCCCCGCCCCTCCTCGCTCCAGCAGCACACTGAGGGCGGGCGGGCAGGATGCAGAGCGCTGCCGGGCAGCAGCGTGTGCTGTGTGGGGACGGGCACACTGCCGCTCATGGTCCTTGCAAGTAAAAGGAGAGCGTTTGCGGTCAGAAAGTACTGCATGCTTGAAGCTGTGTTTATGTATTGGTTTATCACCCGTTTGCCAGGCGCAGGGGCTGCGCGTGGCAGCAGGAAACCTTCCGATCCTGGTTTTTGGCGTGATGAAGACGTTTGTGTCAGTAGCCGTGAGGGATGGCAGCGCCGGCCGGGCCGGGCCGGGCGCTCAGCGCAGCCCCGTTGCCCCGGCAACCGGCCCAGGCCTGCTGCTGGCCGCTGACCCATGAATCCAGCGCAGGGCTGTGCAAATGGAGCCGGCTCATTTCCCTCTCCCCTTGCACTCGCCAACATCGGGCTGGCGTGAAGGGGAGTCCGGCCGCGCCGCGACCCGTCTGACAGGTGTACCACTGGGCCGCCGCGCCGGGGATGGGAGCCGCAATTAGAGCAAGGAGCAGAACGGACGTCAGGCGGATTACCAGGCGGCAGATCATATTTGTCAGGAAGGATTGCATACATAAAAATTAAGTGACAGTACATGCCGGCGTAATGAAAGAAAAATGAAAGATTTGCCCGTGCGCAGCTCAGGAGAGGCCGAGGAGCTGTGCGGTGTGGGGTGGCTGCTCGGGGCTGCTGGGCACCTCCTGCCCACGGCCGCTGCCTTTGCTGCATCCCTGCACTTCTTCCCCTGTTGTACAGCACTGTGTCCCAGAGCAGATGTGTGCAAGGCAAACCTTCCACCATGGGTCGGTGTGTGAGCCGCTGCACATCCCCTAATTCTTGTGGGATTTACAGGTGAAAGGGGAGCAACTCTGCAGTCATGAGAGGAACTAGTTTATAAATAAATTTTGTTGGTTTTTTTCCTTTATTTTTACTGGCTTGCTGTGCCAGTTTGTCACAAACCTGAAACAAAGTATGAGTACCTCAGGGTGGGGGTTGTTTTTTTTTTTTGAGAGACACAGTCAAGAAGTCTGCCTGGTATTGCAGCAACCAGTGTTCTTTGCATCACGTCTTTGAGAAACTTTGGCTTTTGGATACGTTCCTGAGGTGCTGTTCATGTAAGAAACAATTGCTGCGGGGTTACTGCAGCTATATTGCAATAGCTGTGTGTGAAAAGAGTGACTAGAAGTCCTGCAAGGTGTCTGTAGCTTAAAATGTAAAAGAGAGAACTTAAATCAGCAGGCCTCCTAGGAGCAGCCGAAATACTACGCAGAAAACGTTCTACTCTGTAGGAATAACTAGATTAATTTTTGTCTTCCTTGAGACAGTTAGCCTGTGTACCTCACACTGAGATTTTGAGGTACATTTTAATGACTTCAACTTCATTTTTATTTTGCTTGACATAATCTGCCAGGGCTGTGCTTGGGGTGCAGCCTGCCCATCCCCTGGCAGCCCCTCACAAAAGACACACAGCCAAAGCAGGGCGAGCACGGGCTGAGCTGCTCCTGTGGTTTGCCTGAGCTGGGCTGCTCAGCGTTCGGCTTGTTTCATTGTTTGTTCTCTTTATAATCCCAATGCAAAGAAAAGCTGTATCGCATCTAGCTTTTATTATTTAACATTTCTTCAGCAGTCTAAAGAAGCTTATCCTTGACAGCTGAGAACATGGGAAGCTTCGTGTCTTCTCACAGATTGCGGAGGACTGGGAACAGATTAAGCCTCCTCAAAATAGGACAGAATACAAAAATTAATGCTTGAAAGTTGGTCTAGTTCCCAAATTATTCTTCTATGAAAATATCTGGAAATATCCTCCAAGTACTGCAAACTTTTGGCAACTGATACTTGAAAACCAGACACCTTTTAAGTGATACTGAGACTTCTTTGGAGCCTGTGAGCTTGTTTGGAGAGAATGAGGCAGGTGGGAGTGGTGCACTTGCAAGCAGAACTGCTTCCCTTCAGTATTTGCACCACCAAGCATTATCAAAACCTACTAAAATATTATTCATAAGGTCATGGCATGTGTTATACTGTGTGTTGAGTATTAAATCTAAGCTAGTTGCTCAGGAAATACCGTGTGAGTATCTTTAAATTGTTTCAGTTTTGTTTGTGTTTAACAGCCGAGTTACTCGTGCGTGGCATTGCTTGCTTTCAAGCATTGTTGTTTTTTTTTTTTGTCATTTGTAATGAACGTGTTTCAAAAATGATGAGTATTTCCCAACATGATGAAGTTTGTTTTGACGTGAGCGGAGCATCTCTGAAACGATGGAGTGCTTTAATCAGCGCTGCCCCTTTGAGGCCCACGTTGCGCTCTGCTGTCTCCTGATTTGAAACTGGGAATGCTCTGTAAAGATACAATAAAGGTCAGAACTTGCTAGGTTCTTTCATAGGCAGAACTCTGTTGCCTGCTGTGAGAAAGTAAAGCAGTGGGTTCGGAAACACCTTTCAGCTCCGTATTAAAGATTAGCTGCAAGGTGCTGGTGAAGGCAAAGCGATCCTTCTCAATCGTTTTTGTATTTTTTAGCCAAATATGGCTGTGGATTTTGATTAGATTCAGGAGGTGCCTATATCTTACAGTGTTTTTTAAGGAACATACAGAGCCTGTTAGGAAGGTCGGAGATGTCCTGCACTGATTTTGGTTGCTGGCAGTGTGCCTGAGGTGCGGGAGAGCACTGCTGCCAGAGACCAACCTGAGCTACGTTACGTTCAGTGAATCAGGCTCTTTGTAAGAGAGATTCTTGAAAACGTGGATCAGATTTTCTCTTTATTTTTGCCTGTGAGCAGCCAAGTATAAATTTCATGGGAAGCATTGATCCCTGGCTAAACTGTGTTTGTGCAGGGGGAAGCTCCATGTAGAAAATAAACAGTTGTGTACGTGCAGACTCCGTCGCTGTCTCTTTCGCAACAGAACTCTGATCCTCTGATTTAAACTGAAAAATGTTTTCAAGATCATTGAGTGTAACCTTCCCTGTGTAGTGAGTGCCTTTCTGAGTTGGAGGCAGTGCAGCGCTGCACCTGGCGTTCCTGGGGCACATGTGGGGATTCATGCTCTGTGGCTGCTGGAGCTGCACTGATACTGTTTGTTTGTATGTTTGTTTGGAGCAAAGGTGTGCGAGTTTTATTTCTGAAATAACTTTGCTGCCTTTGCCTGTGTGTTTTCCTGGACAAACACGAGAGCCTGCTTTTCATCTTGCTCAGAATAATTAGTGCTTCCCTCTCTTGGATGTTGCACCAGAGCCGTTGTGGTCCATGTGGGTGTTGTAGCTGCACACACAGTGCTCAGAAGGTAGGAAGAGATGTTCTGAGATCTTTGAGGCAGGCTGATATCCGAGCGAAGTGCTCTGACTTCCAGGAATAGAACAGGAAGATGCTTGCTTAGTCATAATCTTCTCTACGGCTCCACAACCTTTGTAACTTTAAAGGCATTACTCTAGCAGCTGGTGATTAATATTGAATCTGAACAATATTCTGTATTTTCAGCTGGGCAAATGCCAAAGAAAGTTTCCGATTAATGGTCTCCGATTAGACTGTTCTTGTCAAATTGACTAATGTGATGCAATGGTGAGCCCTGACTGATTGCGTTGGAAGTCTTGTGCGGTTTTCTAGAAGATGCTCATTACAGGAGATTCCCACATAATGTTGGACAGGCCATAAAGAGAATTGGGCTTGTCAGTCTTATATCATGATGGTTATTTAAAAATTAATGCATCAGTCCTGAAACGCAGAGCCCTGCTTGTTCATATATTTGCTGACAACACTACAGTAATGATAGGTAAATGTGCAAGGTAGACTTCATAAAATCACATCAGGCATGGACTGCTCCGCAGACCTATTAATATAATGGAACAGACTAATGCACAAAAAATCAAATACGGTCTATAACGCACTCATCCGTGTTACAAACCCTGTCATTTTGCTTTGATCGGACGTTGTTTTAAGGCGTTATCTGGAACGACAATTTTAGCCTACCAAGCAGACCCCCACCAACATGGGAGGCAGGACCGTAACTTTAGAGCCCACACGTTGTTATTTGCTCCGAGCTTGTCACGCAGTGACCCAGAATAACCGATAGCAAGAGCAGCTACTGCTGCACCACACGGGCATCGGGCAGCGAGGGCTGCAATGGGCTCCTGCTCTCCCTGTGGCTGTGCTGCAGCCCCACACCGCTCCTTTACTTGCTGCCGGTGGGGGCAGGCTCTCTTCCCTCTAGTTGTCTCTTCCATCTAGTCTGGAAGGTTTCTTTCAGATTTGAGAAGAAGCACTGAGTTAAAAGTTGGGATGTGTCTTATGTGTTCACGTCTAATGGAGACTTGCAAACCAGGAATGTCATACAGTGAATCACTTTCTTCTCCAGTTGCGTATTTTTAAGGAGGAAATGAATCAGTGCAGCTCCTCTGCACAAATCTGGACAATGCATGTGTGTCTGTCAGTGATATATCAGTGCCTGTCTCAATGGGCTTCTGGCCCATGTTTTGATTTTGTGGATGATGAGAATACAGCCGAGTTTTGGACTCACCTATTTACTTAATGCAGCGCGCTCTGAGCTCCAGGAGCCCGGGGTGATTTTGCCTGGGTCTCTCACCGATGGCAGACCACCCCACCTTGTGCTGGGCCCTGGGTGCTCTCTGGGGGGGGTTTGCCTTTCAGGAGCTTTCCACTCCAGAAGTAATTTGTTTCCTACCGTGTGCAAACCCCTTAGGAAAGCTGGGGAAGGTGGTGCAGCTCTCCCCCCTCCGCCTCCAGCACCGTTGTTCATCTGCTCAGGAATCTTTCAGCTGTCTGCAGTCAGGGCTTTGGATGAAGAAATTGCAAACTGAAAGTTACAGGCAAAATAAACATTTGCCATCTTGTGCAAAAGGTCTTTAATTAAGAGATGGATGCGCTGGAATGCCAAAAGCAAAAAAAAAACCCGCAACTTGACAGAGGATGGGAAGGCATGAGAAAGGAGAGAGCATAGAAAGTCCTTGGATGTTTTAATAAATGATGTATCTGAGGATTATTTGATCTAGTTGAAACTGCCAGGATGTCTTGTATTTTCAGTACCACAACTGAAACTTATTTAGGACTTAAAAAGAACCTTTTTGAGGTAAGGAACTTATTAATAATTTCCTGCAAGTCCTGTCCAAAATGCTGTAGTAAATTTCTTGTGAAGTACATGGAAATCCCACAGCTTCTAATGGGAACAGAGCTGGAACTGTTGAGAAGTTTGGAATGACTCCCTCGGTTCTTGCAGATCTGTGAATACCTGCATGGTGTCAGGCTTGTCGCTGCCGCCTCCCTGCTCCACTAAATGGTGCTCTGAACCCCTTAGCAAGAGCACCCCATCTTCTCTGAAGCCATGCTGTCGTGCTGCTGTGCAAGATGTGGCAAATGAAGGCTCATTGAGGTGCTGTCATGGGATCCTTGCTTTAGCAGTGCACCTCCATGACATCTGCCTTGCCATTTCCTGCACTGCTGAGTGAACCAAAGGACAATGATCATTTGTGGTGGCTCTGCCCATGGGGGATGCAGTGGTGGCTCAGGAGAGAAGAAAGCTTTCCTCAGATTTCCGAAATAGAAGCGATGCTTTCAGCAACGTTTAGCAGTCATCGGGTGGTTGTATTTTTGGTTTGAGATGAGAATATGCCTTTGAAAGCACAAATTCTTTCCAAATTCTTGTGCCAGACTCCTCTAATGAGCTGTTTCTGCTAACCCTCATCCTTCAGCTACGTCAAAGTTCTGTACAGTGCAGGTTGCACTGTCTCTTTCTTAGATGGTAACTCCTCGTTTGTTCGTTTTCTTTGCAGTGGGAACTCCATACTATATGTCCCCAGAAAGAATACATGAAAACGGCTATAACTTTAAGTCCGATATCTGGTCTTTGGGCTGTTTGTTGTATGAAGTAAGTACCTCTTCTTTTCCCCATTTCTCTCAGCCACACAGCACGGTGAATCAGCACTTGAGTAGGTCGAAGTTATTTTCTCTGGTTTGTTCAGAAATGTTATGGGAAGTTAACTCCTGGTGTTCGTGGTGTGATCTGTGAGCCTGAACAACATGGGAGCTGTGCCACGCAGTGCATGCACAAAGTCAGTGCAGCAGTCATGGGAGGTGCTGAGTGCTGGGCACGAGGAAGGCACTTCTCTGTGTCCATTCTTTGGGTTGTGAGCAGAGCTGCCATTAGGGCGGCAGTTCGTAGCTGCTCCTGAATACCATTTGTTCCACAAATAGAAAATTCATTTGAATGTAAGCCACTGGTTTGTTTAATTGGATTCTGACTAATTGGAATATCTTAACTCTGAGAGCTTTCAATAAAGAAAAGCAGAGTTTTTACATAACGTGAATTCCCCATTTGTGTAACCGAACACAGCGGCGGTGTTTTCCAGCTGCACCATGTCCTGTAGACGAAGGGCACTCCTTGGTTGAGCTGCATGAACTTCTTTCTTAAAAAAAAAAAAAAAAAAAAAAAAAAAAGGAGAAGTAGGTGTTCTGTGTATGTAATAAGTTCATGTGTTTTAAAAAGACGTGCGGGGATTCAGTAACAGTACGTGGAACTTTGTGATCTTGTTCCTGGCCGGGGTCAGAACAGTACTGTAGTCACCAATCATTTTAAATGCACGTTATCATTTCTGAATTCCAGTGGAAGTGCACCTCAGCATTTGCAAAGTTTTACCTGAGAATGAGAAGCGCTGTGTGCTGAGCTGTAAAACAGCAGCTCGCGTCTGGTTGGGACACAGGGCTCCGGGTGCCAGGGTCATGCTCTCCTGACTTAAGTCCAGATCGTGTGAACTGATGAGATTTTGTTTCTCACTGCAATTTCTTATAACCACACGGAATGAGAGAATAAACAGGAATGCAGACTGTTTTGCAAGTGAGCAGCTAGGAAAGTAGTGGTAGTTAAGCATGTAATTCAGCTGGCTTAAAAAAACGCCTTTGGGGACAAGATGCTATAAAATAAACGCTCCTATCGTGGATCTCTTCCCGGCAGGAGTTCAGTGCTTGGCACTGTTTATCTCCTTGTCTCCATGAAACGCTCCTGCAGTGTGGGATGGTGCTGCTGTGGGTGCTGATGCACTGTGTGCGGTGCCGGGTGCCCTGGGGTGCTCACCCAGGGCAGGTGGGTGCTGGAACTCAGGGCAGCCCTCGGTGCAGTCTGCTCGGGGGATGTTGGCTGTCCCGGAGCAGCGTGGTGCTGCGTGGCTCAGCCGTGCTGTGCGTATGTGGGGGCAAAGGCAGTTTGTCAGATGTACTTGAGAAGCGTGAGCTTAAACTGAGCGCTCTGTGCGTGTCGTCACGTTCGTCTCAGCTGTACAGAAAGAATTTGAGAGTTTGAATAATTCTTGAAGCAACAGCGACAAGCTGTAGAAGAGCTGGTGTGTTCAGTGGAGGGTGGCTTTGTTTGTAATGCTTCTGATGAGATTGTGGGACAAATTTCTGATGAAAAGTGGGGTGACAGAACACAGCTGTGTACCTGGGTCTCCTGTGGCCATTTGAAAACAAGTGCGGAGACTCTTTTAAGCAGGAGCAAGGGGAAAGAACGCGGGCTCCAACCAAGTAGGTTAAACCACTGTGAAGAACTCCAGCTCTGTGGTATCAGACCTGCCCAGGAGTTCCCAGCGTAGGGTGCTGGGGTGGGGCCGTGCCCAGGTGCCCATCGGGAGGTGGCCCACATCTCAGCTTCTCAGCGGGCGCCCTGCAGGCATCTCCGAGGAGAAGGGACTCCAGATTTATGCAGAGAGAAATATTTAGCGTTGTGCTAAGATATGTTTTTGTTGCAGGCAATATGGTCCCCTTATGGCACAGTAGTCTTAGCACTCCTCATATTGCAAGGAGCTGAGTTAATTGCGCACTAAACGGTAGCAGTACTATAATAATGTGAAAGATTTGGCATCCAGAGCCTTTCTAAATGTACTTCCTACGTAGGTAAGCCTTCACTTTGTGAACGAGAGCTCGAGAGCTTGCACGTTCCAGGCAGGACTGGCCGGTTCCCAACTTTGTGCTCACAGATAAACAGCCATTTGACTTTTCAAACTTTTTAGATATTGGAAAATTAAAAACCCAATTCACGTATCTCTGGAAGAGCAGCGTTTTTTCTCCCCCCACTAATTCCTTGCCATGAAAATCTTTTTCCATTTGGCTTAGAAGTAAGGGAGCAGCGTTTGTTTGGTTGTGAGTCACTTCTGATATTTCTCCAGATAACTGCAGGGGATGTCACGCACAAATTGCCGTCAGAGACGTGCGTGTCCGGTGGAATGCATGTACGGAACAGCGAGGGGTTTGGGACGGCGTGTCAGATAGCACCGCTTAACTCTGACGTTGATAATCATGCAGTGATTGTTATTACATCTTATCAATACAGGAGGAACTGTCTTCGTCCCTCACTTCCTGTAGAAATCTGTCAGCGAGATCACTTCAGGGAATAGAAATAAGTTGTTAATTCCCAGAATGTAGCTGCAAGCGATGGCGTTAGCGGTTCTGGCAAGGCCATCAATTTAAACACCAACGATTCCTGCACGGGAATTTTTTTAACCAGTCGTCCTGCATGGTGGTCATTTCCAATGGGGATCTTGCTGTCCTTCAGTAATTGCTCTAATCAAAGTGCCGGAAGCAAACCCAAACGATGCTGCACCCCCCTCCCAGCCCCAGAAACACACATCGTTCCCTTTAATTCCTTCTCTTTTGCACATGACCACTTCACTGCACGTGGAAAGCCAAGTTGGTGGGAACTGAAAAATCCCTTTGAACCCAATAGGAGTTATTGATCTTCCTGCTGGAATCTGGGAGACGCAGTTTGATCTGTGCCCTCCCCAGTGCGCCCACCACTGCTTCTCTTGGAACAGTTTTGCGTGCCGGGTTCTCCACTTCTGTGTGTCTGATGGAGCAGTTTGCTCTCAGTCTCTCATTAGCAGTTTGTTGTTATGTTATGACTGCAGTAGGAACATGCCTTCAGTTTTTTGCCCTCATATTTTGTGTGGAGGCAGTGGGGCCCTGGGGCTCAGCTCCCGGCCTGCCCTGACATTGTGCCACCTCTGGCCCTGCCAGGACCCAGCAGACGTGTTCTGTGCCGTGCTTTGTAGGTTCAAGAAGTGCATTGTGCAGTGTCTATTCTCCTGAGCTCGTGGTTTGGGGTTCGTTTCGACCTCCTGGCCAAGAGCCTGCAACATAGGTGATTTTCCATGCAGAGATGCAGTTTTCCTCCCAACACTTCAGTGTCAGATAAACACCTCTGTACAGAGCTGAAGTTCTTTCCCGCAGGAGCCCACAGTCCTGCTCTCCGTGCCGTGTGCTTAGTCTGTTTACATCAGACATCTGTTGTGGGTTTGGAGATGCAAATCTGGATTAGTGGGATAGAATCCAAGGAGGACGAAGATGAGGCTGATGAGGGGAAGATTCTCTGGTTGGGCTCCCAAATCGGCTCGGGATGTTCTTTCCTAAGCAACAAATTTCCACAGGGAGAGGATGTTTGTTTTGAGCTGTGTAGTTTTTTTAAAGGCAGAGCTGCCCCACTCACGTTCATAAGGTTCTTCCTATTCTAGGTAGCCAAATTCAAAATTAATCCACTTATTCCTTGTAGCGGTTGATTAAAAACTGACCACTCATGGAGAGCAAGTGCACTGGCAGCTCTGAACATGGCAGTGACGGAGGAGTGCGAAAGCACAACGTGTTACCAGGAGCAGTAGAGCTGCTTTGAGAAGAGGTGATGATGTGTGAGAGGTTTCCGTAGCCCTGTGAGCTGCCCAGGGGCGTCAGACGGATTGCCCCGCAGCACAGGCATCCTATTCCTCACCGAAATCAAGAGGAGCATTTCTTCTGCATGCTTGTGAGTTCCCAGCTGCGTAGTGTCCCACATCTGCAGTGTTTTCAGCAGAAATGAGCACAGTGGTGGGGAAGCACGGGGAGCTGGCTGCGTGCTGAGGTCCAGAGCTGCATGCAGTGCAGGGCTGCGTGGCTCCGCGCTGCTGCACGGGCTGAAGAGCAGCAGTGCTGCTTGATCGCCGTCAGAGCACAGAACTTGCTCTTCCAAATCAGCAGTACTGAGGGCTATTGCATCTTTTCCATTTCTGAAATGCTGTCTGTGTTTTTCTCTCCAGATGGCAGCTCTTCAGAGTCCTTTCTACGGAGATAAAATGAACCTGTTTTCTCTTTGCCAAAAAATAGAGCAGTGTGACTACCCGCCTCTTCCAGCTGAACATTATTCTGAGAAGGTAAATGGGAAATTTTGTGCAGGGGAAGCGGTGGGGGAGCAGGGAAGAGCCTCTTCCTCCTGGGAGAGGAATGGGAGCAGAGCCCCACGTCCCGCATGGAGGGGGGGAGCGCGGTGCCGTGGCTCTGAATATCCTCTGCACGCTGAAGGAAGACAGAAAGGAAGATTTCTTAATGTGATTTCTTCACATGGAGAGGGTTTTGAGGCTGAGAGTCTGTTATGTTGGCAAAACCCCACGATGAACCGTGGGAAAGCCCTCTCCTTTGCTTCCCTTCACTTAAAATAACATACCATGAAACCGTGCTTAAATCCTCATCTGTGCAGCCTTCAGCTCGGTACAGGGGGAGAATTTTCTTTACTAGTTACTTTTTTAAAACAGGGAGAAGAGGAGAACAGCGTAATTAATAAGAAAATGGTTGGTACCCCAAGCTGAATGAGGGGGATTTCTGAAGTCTGGGTTTTATGCAGATGACAGCGAGGGATGGGGTGCAGTCACTGAACTGGGCTGCAATAAAAAAAGTTTAAGTGCTGCTGCGCATTGCTTGCTCTGAGGAGTTGTACCTGGGCTGCAGGTATGGGGGCTGTTTTTATTCGAGGCCTTTGGAGCTGATTTCTTTCTGATTTTTTTCCTCCTGTTTGAAAGGCAAAGACTAATGTCATTTTAGATGTTGTTCTATGTTTTAAGCTGCAGGCTGTGCAGGGCTGAGCTGCTGGGACTGCAGAGCCCGCCCGGACAGAGTTCCCCAGCTCTGAGCCATGGGCATGGTCAGGGCAGTGCTGTCCCGTGGGCCTCTGCACAGTTCACATCAGTTCCCTCCTGTTAAGGAACTCTTGCAAAAAGATAACTGGAGAAGTGTTGTGGAAAAGTGGATTATTTTTTTCCCAAGCTGCTGCAGCAGCACGTCCTGGTTCTGTGCGTTCACGTTTGCCGTGCCGCTGTAGCGTGCAGCTCAGGATATGCCTGCTGGCAGCAAGAATTAGTGTAAGTTGACAGATGTGTTTCCTGTCTTTACAATTACTGTCTGTTTGCTTCCCTCTGGCAGTGCTAAAGAGTGTGTGTAGTGTAGTGATACAGTCCGGGGTGAGAAGGATGGTTTAAAGCTCAAAGGCGCCAGGTCCCAGAGAACCAGACTCCAGATGGTGTTCATGCACTATTAACAGAATGCCTGACAAAGTCTGAGAGGGCTGTGCCTTTGGCTGTAGCTGTATGAGCTGCTGCTGCCTACGTGAACCACAAAGAGCTCGAATTTCCTGACTCTTAGGATGCCTCCGCCGCAAACAGCGTTTGTTTTCGTGCCGGTTTTAAAGGCTGGATTTTCAGGTGCTGCTGGAGTGCAGTGCCGAAGGAGAGGTGGTTGGTGTCCTGCTGCAGGGTACTGCTGGTCCTCGTGCAGCATTCTTTGGGTGAACAGGACGGAGCATTTTGTGAGGAGTGCCTCTCCGTGGCCGCCTCCTGGCTGTGGCCTTTTCTCCAGTCTAGATCTCATGATGAACTGGAGGAGCTGAGACTGATTTGTTTTCTGTCTCGGAAACAAACGCAGTGGTAATTGTTGGCACCAGTTGGGGCTGTGCGTCGAGGTCGGGGCTGCCAGTTCCTGCTGGGATGGCTTGGGGCCCCGCAGCAGCCTGGAGCTCAGGGCACAGAGCTGCGGCCTCATTTGGGTACGTTCAGTAATGCAGCTGAACTGCGTGCTTGATAGCTGTAGGGTCATGCTTTTAATTACCATTAAAATAATTGGCACTGTGGCTACTGGGAGGATGTGAGAAGATCAGAGGCTCAAGGCTGTTTCTCCCTGTGCCTCGGGGGTACGAGCAGCTTTCAGTGTCTGTATAATTAAAAGCTACAATCTTTCATGTGCACAATAAAGGGGGTAGAGAGGTGGGGGGTACTTCAGCCCTTCTGCATTTTATTTATTAAACATAATCAATGACCGCTCTCCGTCTCTCTCCTTCACAAAGGATCTCTAGGAGACACCGGTGTCTTAAGACACGCATGTACAGATTAACTCTGGTCCTTCCATAGAGGTGGGGTGGAACAGGAGTGTGCTGCAGTCATCCAGCACAGCTGCACAAAGGGCTCAGCCCCCGTCCGAGGTCACCCAGCCCCGGAGCCTTTGCCAGTAAGCAATGAACTGATTGTTTCTGTTGCGGTGTCTTTCTGTCTTTCAGCTCCGGGAGCTGGTCAGCATGTGCATATATCCTGATCCAGATCAAAGACCCGACATCGGTTACGTGCACCAAATAGCAAAACAAATGCATGTTTGGACCTCCAGCACCTGAACCATCTGCAGACACTCTCCAAGCCAGCACAGCTTAGTCTTACTTGAATTTTTTTTCTCAGATGAAACCGAGTGGTGCCCAGCGAGCGAGCGAGGGGGAGCCCTCGTAGCAGGATGCTCCATTACTTCTGCAGGTTATTTGACAAGGACTCTTCCAAGGTGGTCATGCTTTAAAGTGAAGATTCTGTGAGGTATTGCAAGTGATTTTGTTTTTTTTTAAAGCCAATAAGATGTTACAGGTGTAGATCATTTAAGGGTCTTTTCTTAAACTGTCGTGTGTAATCTAGGCTAGGTGATATTAACCAGGGTGTCCGCGTTCACACCCCTCTTCTATCTTAACTGTAATGTGAAATATTGAGATAATTCCTTCAGTGAAATCACTTTATACTAATGTAAGAATTACAGTAGATTTTGTGTCGTTTGTATAACTGCTCCTTCGCCTCTTCGCAAACGGTTTATAGCCAATTTCAGTTTGTACGTTGTGTATTTTAAAGCATCCATTTATGTGTTTGTATTAATTCCCTCCTTCAGCCTTAGACCTGGGAGGGCAGTGGGGGTGGGATGCGGTAGAAATGCATTTATTTCAATTTTTTTTTTTTTTTTTTTTTTTTGTAACTGAAAACTTAAGAGCTGAGTATTCTGCCGATGCATTTACTGTTAATTTGGCTGCAGCCACGGAGGTGAATTCACGTTCAGGTGGGGAAGAAGTGGCGGCCTTCTTTCCTCACACTCAGTGGTGCGTCCCTCCCCGCAGGCGCAGCCTCTTCAGCACAGCAGTGTTGTGGTGTCTGTGGGGCACACCGAGTCCCCATCGCTCAGACTCCATCTGAGGCCGCGTAAGGATCAGCACCGTCCGTTTAACTGTGAAAGCTGATGTTCAGAATGTGAATTTTTATAGAAATCTCAAGCGGATCAGATGGGGTCATCTTTAAATTCAAACTTGACGCCAGCCCAAGTCCACGGATGGAGTGGCTGTGTGTCCTGCGGTGCTGGCGGTGCTGCGGGGCACTGCGCAGCCTCCGCATCGCGGGGTTTTCTTCAAGACATGAGCACAGGCCTTAATGATTTTTTGTAATAGGTTTAGGGTTAGAGGGTTATATACTCGTAGACGCTTTTAGTGCATTTTTCTTAACCTGATTTTCTCTACTTAAAGGAAAATTGCAGTGCCATCTTCAACTGCTTCCCACCGAATCTTGGGTGTTGTGATAGGGCGGCGAGGAGAATCCTAATTGCTGTGAACGATGTTGGTGCCGTTAATGCGCGGTGCTGTTCTGCAGAGGCTTCTCAGCCTGCTGCTCTCCCAGAGCCCGCGGAAATTCACATCTGCACGAGGATGTAGGAGGGGTGGCACACTGCTCCCCACATTCCCATGCCAACGTGTTTAATTTATTGCCATCTTCTTTAGCAGTTTTTAGGTGTTAAGACTTCAGGCTGTCACCTTCCCACTGCAGGTTTCCTTTAAGGCGTGGGGGCCGGGCTGGCTGTGCTGTGGTGGTGCAGCAGAGGGCTCTGCCCACGGGGGAGCGCAGCGCACACCGCTGTCTTGCTACATCAAATTTATTAGTGCCTATCAGTAAATGTATTTCTAAAGGTAACTTTTTTTTTTTTTTTTTTTTGCAATTGTGCATTTTTAGATAAATAAAAAAAAATGATTTACAAAATAAAAACACCTTTGTTTAAAAAAGCAAAAAAGGTTTGATATTAAAGGGGAAATGATTGAAACGTCACTCCCAGCGGGCCTGGAGATGTGTGAGGTTTGCTAACAGCTCTCGTGGCATGCAGAGAGCAGTGCAGAGTTCTGCTCCCATGCAGTGGGTGCCACACACTGCCCTCAGCTGTCCTGATGGAAAACCTCACCCACAGAGCAGCTCAGCTGAAGCTGCTTTCCCCAGGGGTGGCTGCAGGCCCAGTTCAGCTGCTGGAGCTGAATGCAGCTGTGCTCCCTTCGAGCAAACAAGGCAATAACTTCACAGGTGGATTCTGTTAGGTTTTCTTTAGGATCACAGGGTACAGTGTAACACAACATGAGATGAGTTTATCTCAAACAGCGTGAGCACCAGGGAGGTTTGCAGAAAACCTCGGGTAAGTAATGATGGTTAAGGCTCCTCAGTTGTGTTTTCCTCTCTGAGCTAACGTAGAAATGAGAACATTTTACATGGGGCGGAGGCTGGATCTGCTCAGTCTGTCCCTATCTACAGAGAAGAGGGAAGAACGGCTGTAAGCAGTACGGTGTGGCTGTTAATACCCTGCAATAATAAAACAGAAGTGGTTGTGCACGAGGCCCACGCTGACAACAGGAAATAACGGAAGAGCACAGAAGAAGTGAGCACCACATGAAACGGTGACTGAGAGAACGGTCAGAACCCTCTTTATTTATTCTGTACGGGGCATGTGTTTCTCTCAGGGCAGAAAGGCTCCCAGAAGTGAAACACACCTGCTCAGGACGTATCCATGGTCTGCACGGTTTCATCCACCACCTCGATCTCCAGGGGCGCCACCTTTTCTGTGAGAACAGCCGTGGTTCCTTTCTCACATCGGTATCTGCCATACCTGGGAAACGAAAGCAGACACTGAACGCCTAGGACCGCTCATTAAAGTGCAGAACTAATTAGCTGCCCACGGTAGGGACGCAGCAATGCAGTGTGGGTGAGGCACTGCTGTGACTGCCAACGTAGCATTTGTAGGAAGTGCGTCACTGAAGGAATGCACCTCCAGCTCTCTGCAGGACACACCGCTCCTGCTGAGCATTCCCACTCAAAGAAAAAGCAAATATTTACTTCAGTTGTTTTTTTCAGCTCTGGATTAATTTTACTGATGTATCAACTTTGGGTTTCTGTGCTAAACACAGCACTGAACACAAAGTCAGCCTGAAACCAAGCCCTGCCTCACACACATCACCGCAGCTGATGGCAGAGGGGCTGCCACTCTTCTCCCACTTACACAGCAGAAACCATCTCTCCCTTACAAGGTTTAACACTGTCCAGGCTGATCAGACATAGGCACTGCTGCTCAGAATGGAGATGCAGAGGAAACAAAACAGAAAGAAATAGAATGTGGTTTTAACTGGAGCAGTGCATTGTGGTTTTGGCCACTGCGCCTGCCTTAAAAAGAAGGGAAAAGGGGATTGCAATAATCTGTACTTTTTTGCAGTAGAAGAGTAGTGAGGAGTTGCACAACCTATTGCAAAACCTCCATGTGCAACATGCACTTTTATGTCGAGTGCCCCAGGGGCTGATTTCACTGATGAGGCAGTGTAGTTCTCCAGGCAATACCTGCGAGCAGCCGGAGGTAACAGCGGTGAGCTCTGCTATCACTCACAGCTCATTCACGTCAGAATCTCAGCATTATGGGAAACAGGAACTGCTGGGCACAGCCCTGGGTAACACAGCTTCAGAAATACCAACCTTTCGCCTTTCCTGTTGGCCACATCATAGGGACGGAGAAAATCCAGCTTGTTCTTGCTTATAACACAGATATCGATGTTACTGCCGGAGCCCAGATCGTTGTATATGCCAGCTGCAATGGCATCTCTCACAAGCTGCTTGGCTTCTTCTTCCTGGACAAGTTAAGAAAGCTGTCATTGCACGAGTGTTGGCATTTCACAGAAATGTTTGTCCATGTGACAGTGGAAGCTGCGAGCTCTCACAACAATAAAAGAGAGAAGTACTACAGAGTATGAACAACAGCACTGAGAGCAGTGGCTGCCTTCCTCCTGCTCACGATCCCCCTCCCGCACTCACCACCACTAACACAGTTCCCCTATTTGCTTCGTGTTAAAGGCCTCAGCTCTGCACTGTGCTGCTGCACAGAGCCATGGGGCAGCCAGCACTGCCTCAGCTCCAACCACTGCCAGCACATACCCACATTCTGCACCGGCTGCTATGCAGGAACGTTAATAGCAGCGGTGCTCCTCTAACAGCTTAATTAAGGAGCTGGCCAGCAGCGGGGCTTCGTCAGAAAACTACAGAAATAGCACCCGGCCCTACCAGCCCTGCTCTTCAGAAACCAACCACCACCACGCTGCACTTGGAGCAGAGCTGAGCCGACCAGCAATGCTGGAGCAGCTGCTCCGTGCAGCACAGCTCCGTCCTGTGACACAAACACACACACCACAGAGCCCCAAGCACAGAGAGGGCTGGAAAGGCATTATCAAAACTAACCCACGGCAGAGCTGGAATAATTGCATGCTATTCTAGGTCAGTGTAAGAGCAGCACTGCAGCTCAGGGTGCTGCTCCCCCTGTAACTTAATTCAGTCATTTCTTAGAGCAGTGTAAAATCACGCAGAGCCATCGCAGTGTGTCTGTTCTGCCCTTTCAGAAGCACTGAGCACCTCCAAAACGACGGCCATGGTCACCAGAGCTCAGCTGTCCCCACACTGCAGCTCTGCTACGCAGTACACAGCCCCAAATGTCACCTCAGCCCTCGATCTGATGGAGTGCTGCCCAGCAAGTGAACCCACAGTAACTGTAATTATAGAAAGCCCTGCTACAGTGCCGTGCTTACTCCTCCTCCCCTTCCATAAGTTAGAAAGATGACCTGAACAGCCACGAGAGGAAAAAAATAAAATCAGAAATCCTTGATAGAGATCCTGCATACAAAGTTCCAGCAAAGACTGCTGTTTTACAGTCTGAAAATAGGGGGTTCTTGGGGAAAGTGCTGACGCAGTCCTGAGGACCGGGCCAGGAAGGAGTCACTGTAATAATTAATCTTAAAAAACCCTAAAAGTTCAGAGTATATAAAAGGAGCACTTCCTACTTTACGGCTGCAAAGACCAAGCTAACTGGGAATATCATTCTCTCGGGTCCACGCTGCTTCTTAAATGAGATTACAGCAAGAGTGATGTACTGCAGCAGCAGTCAGCGGTGACAAGCAGCGCTTTATAGAGCTATCTGTTTGTCTCCATCACTGCATCACACAATGTGTCCCACGACTCCAATGTGCAGCTCCATTTACCACTCCATGACAAACGGGCAGCGCTTGTAAAAGGCGCAAAGAGGTCCGGATCAGCCGTGTAATGGTCACCACAGATGCAGCGCAGTACTTGAGGGGGAAGAGCAGACCCCGAGTTCATTAAACTGACCACTAATGGAGCTCTCAAAGCGTGTCTTAGGAATAGCACAGTAAAGGCTAAAATAAATAACTCAGCGTGGAAGGCTAATCTGAAATGGTGTTTGATAAATTATTTATAACACAGACAATTGTCTGCATTTAATATTGGAGCTACTGGTAGCATCTTTAAAAGATGATTTATGTGTTGTAATGCCATTAAGCTTTATATGGGCCCACTGCTAGCTATAAAGTCTGCTGAGATTTAGAGAATGAGTTTTAAACTGTCACTGCAGCATCATAGTAGATAGAGACTGTATTAAATCTTTACTTTAAACCTGTTATCTGGAGAGTTGCATTTTGTAGACGCTCAGGAACTGATGGATTACCTCTCCACTGCTGCAACGGCGCAAGTCCCAAACAGCACCAATAAGGAACTTTTACACATTACTCTTGTATATGACTTGAATCAAGTTTCTCCTCTCACTTAAGCAATTTCCAGATCTCAAATACCACCGAAGCAGACTTTCCTGCAGCAGATGTGGGTACTTCTGCCTCACGCCAGCAGCTCTGACACACGTTACTCACTGCCTACAGCAGTGACACTGCTCCACCAGCAGCGTTCTGTAACTTCACAACTCAGAGCAGACATCTTTCCCTGATCTAAATCTGCAGAAAGCATTTTTTATTAAATTCTTACCAAAGCCAAATGAGTGCCTTCTGCAGGTCACCAGATCACCAGAACCCCCTGGGTATCCATAGGCCGTGCTGCTCTCCAGCACTAAGTCTCATCAAGTATCAGTACACAGTGAATATCACAGGGTGCAAAAAAAAAAAAAAAAAAAAAAAAAAAGCCATTATAAAAACTGACTTCTACAGCAGAATGAAATTTGTTTGAATTCTGTCACATAGAAAGTTCATCCTGCTTAAAGGAAGAATCCCCTGAGCTGCTGGTGGGATGACAAGGGGGAGAAATCAGAAGCTTCAGGAAGAACCAAAACAGTTAAAAATAAATACATAAAATCTATAGAGAAATAGTGGGAGCTGGAGGCTGGGAACGCGATACCTCTTGAAGGACATAAGCATCTACAGAAACATCATCAGAATTTGGAAGAGTAATCAGCTCCAGCATGGGAGAGGATGTGTAGGTCCATCTGGAGGGAGGAACTGCGGTAGAGATCAGTGCCCCAGAAGTGGCTGCATCACTCCAGCCTGCACTGCTGCACGGTGACGGGTCAGAAGGGCTGCACTGCAGCCGATGTGGGTCACACATCAGACAACGTTCGTTTTCCTACTGCTCTTGGTAAGAGCTTCTCAAACCAAATGTACCAAAGTCCCCAATTACTGATCTCAGCAACTCCATCTTCCCGCGTTCCACCGCCTGCCCGCGCCGACTCGTCACAGCTCCTCCCCACAGCACACAGCACACCACTACAATAAACCACGTTAATATTTCATACCAGTGTGAAATATGCTGGAGTATCAATTCAACATCTGCTGTCTTTAGGGTACTGGCGTCCCGCAGAGACACTTTCAATTTGTAATTGAGTTCTATACTGAATTAATCAGCAGTTTATCTTTTTTAGTAAAATAATGTCTTCCCCACTAACCTGGATTTACATTAACAATTTATGCCAAATTACCTGCCAAGGCAAAAAACGAACACGACTCAGAACTGCTATTTGGTAGCACCGGTTCCTATATTTCACTCCTCACACAGAGATGTGCACAACCCCCAGCTCCAGCGGAACAGAATTAAATCACGAGTTCCTCCCACAGTCACAGGATTTCTTTTAATGCTATTTCCGGACTCTGAAGAAAGAACTCACAGGAAAACACATTTAATCTATTGCTTAAGCCATGGAGAAGCTCCCGTCTTCCAGGTGCTCAGAACAGAACCAACTCAACCCACAGTGACCAACAGCAAATCCCACCACCCTCACCTCCCCTCTTCCCCACCTGGGCTGTCCTCACTGCGTGAGCAGCTCTGCACCACCCAAAATATCATCCAGAGTGCTTGGAGCCATCGGGCTCTGCAGCTGCGGGAGATGCATAGACCCCAACAATTTACAGCAGAACACCTGCTCCTGAGAAATGCATCAGAAGTTGTGACCTGTCCTACATCTCCCAGCAGTGACCATCTCCTAACACAGAGCCCTGTGTCTGACTTGCTTATCTACGCTGTTGCGCACAAACTGTAAGTACTGCTTGGCAGGGGTGAAGCAATGGCTGCCCTCTGTCGTGCAGCAAGGGCCAATCTAAACCAAAATAAGGTGGATTTTATCTTCACCCTGTGAGCAGAGGAGCAGAGGAACACGCTCCGATGTGCTGCTGGTACCAGACGGATCCCCTCGGCTGTCTCCCACCAGATTTCTGCACAGAAATTGTACCTTGATAAATCCAAAAGGAACACCTCAAACACACCTCCAGTTATTTCAGAGCCCACCCAGACATGGAGCAGTACAGAACGTTTCAAATCCAGCATCAGTCCAACATCAGCGATCAGTGCAAGGTGCAACGCCATGAAGTGACATCAGAAGGGACCGTCCAACATGCCACGCAGAAACCAAGTGAGTGCATGGTAACTGTAACCATGAAGCAGCACAGAAATGCTCTGCTTTCTGTCTGCTGAGCACAGCAACCCTGAGGAGCAGGTCTCCCAAGGAGAAAACAACATGGGTACATGCAGACAGCAACAAACCCCATCCCAGAGAGCGCCGTCAGCACAAGGCAGCGGACAGCTGCTGCCAACCACCTCCAGTCCTGTCACCACTAATGGAACAAACAAATACAGAACACAGAAATACCAAGCACTTATTTTTGTTCACAAAAATCACGATTTTTTGCCCCCCATTTACTTAATCTCTGTGTTTGACACCGACAGGGGTTCGAGTATCCCACACAGGCTCTCCAGCTTACCTCCCAGAGCCTGCCTGATCCTATTGTCTGCTGCCTGAGTTCAGCCAACAAACCTCCCAGCGAGCGGTCACCTTCCGGAGTCATTAAAGCCCGTGGTGTCAGCTGGCAGGATTAGCCCCCAGCCCGCACACCTGAGCCCTGTGGCAGGACACAGGCATTCTGATCACCATCACTAATGAACACAGCATTCATATGCAGCTTGTCATTGCTCTTGAGCCTCGAATCACACAGATGCAGCCTAAATAAGACTGATGAGACAACTATTGCTGGAGATCAGAGAGTTGTGACAGTTTCCAAAAATAGCTCGGTGTTATTGTCAGTAGTTAATAAATGAAAATAATGCTGCCGTACTGAGAGGCAGCAGGGAATGTAACAGGATGATCTGCACATCAGCTGCCATTTTCTCTCGTTTTTAAACATGTTTTTATAAGATTTTGTACTATATCTGATGCTTATTTAGGCAAAATAAATACATGATATGTGGTGAATGTGGTGAAATGGGCAGCTCTGCGGCCTTCCCTTCAGTACAGCACAGACCTCTGCTGCAGCAGGGAGGAAGGAGTCCCTTACATCACAGCTCTGTCACGGGGACACAGCACTGCCCACACGTACCTCAGCAGCAGCTGCACCAGGAACAAAGCTGGACCAGGAGAGCCAGGCCTGAGCACTGAACAGCCAGAGCACCTCCAGCCCTCCTCCCCCCTACAGTTTCTCTGTGAGCACACCTATGCTGACAGCCACAGCTGCCACCTCCAACCACTAACTGCTTCTCCCACAGAGGGAGACCCAGATCTGCCAGCTCTCCTGCTCCTAGGGCTGCTCCCTAGCCTGTGCTCCTAAAAACCTTACACCCAGGTGTACCTTAGTTCTGGTCTGCAATAGCACTGCTTTCTGTGGTTTCTCCCCCCTCTCTTCTTTTTAGATCCTCTTGTTATTGGCCAGGCTGGTAAGCTGAAGCTCAGCTCAGGAAGGTACCAGCAGCCTGCTCTCCACCCAGCTCCTGTCCATGGCGACCACACAGCCTCACTGTACATCCAATTATTCTTCTACAGACAAAATCTTCTTCTCAAAGAAGTCAAATATCAGGATAAAACGTACAATGCCCCCCATTTTCCCTAGGAATCCAACAACCACAATGCAGATAAAGCCTGAATTCCAGCATCTACCACTGCAGATGGAGTTTTCCCCCAGATCACGACGGCTGCCATATCTCCTCGCTGTTGTTCAGCACCAGAAGGCATGAATGCATTTGCAAATTCTGACTGAGGTTTAAAAGCCATGTGGCCACAGTCCTGAACAAAAAATTGGCTGCAACAAGAGATCTAAGCTCAAACCACTATATTAGATGTGCTGTTCTTCCACTTATGTTTTTTAAAGCAGACCTATAGCTGCCCACATGACAGATTAATATTGTTCCACAGTAGTTAGGTGCTTGGCATTACATTTTTGAAGCATCTACAGGCCTTCAGGGCTGAAAGTGTTCACATCTTCAGCAATCTATAATGGTTCCTCTAGAGGCCAGCACTTGCCTCATAATGAAACATGCCTCCATAAATCAGACTGCAGAAGTGGCACTTGTGTACGTCACCATCAGTCTTAGCAGTTTCTCTGAAGGATGTTGGGTAAAGATCATCTCCCAGCATTGCAACCAGGGAAAGGACCATCACAGCTGGCACGGATAAAGCATGTGCTACTTAAATCTGAAGACACACTAAGTCTGTGGAAAAAAAACACATCCTGCTGGTGTTAGCATGCCTCAGGCAGTGGTAGAAGCTTCAGCAACTCATCTTCAAAAGGCAGAGAGCCAGGGCTCTAGAAACCTGCAAAAATTGGCTAAGCCTGCAGTCTTTTTTTTTTTTCTTTTTTTTTTTTTTCCCCTTTTCTTTAAGTTGAGAATCTTCAAAGTCTACGATTCTAACTGTAGGGCACAGCAGCTGCCACTGCAGATTTGATCCTCTCAGCTTTTGGCAGCTCTCAACTTGAAATTCTCGCAAAAGAATTTTTCAAGTTGCTATTATTGCCTGTCACGGATTTATAAATATTGTGCACTATCTGCTGTGGCACGGCTCTCATGGGACACCAGTGCATGCCAAAAGCATAACAGAATGAAAAACAGTTCCTATTCTTCAAATAAATGCTAATTTTTTTTAACTGTGCTCACACGATGTGTTTGGTGATCAGCTTCAGTAGAACAGAATATATATCAGAGGGGAAAAAAGCTGATTGTCTTTTCCAGTAGTATTCAGCTGCTACTTTCATTAAGCTTGTTTAATTACATTCCAGATGCTAATTTGCAAGTCGATACCAGAGGGTGCAGGACAGTTTGCCTTTGAATCATGTTCCTGTGATGTGATGGTCTTGCAGCACACCACTCCCCTCCAGTAGCCCTAGCAAGATATTCTGACAATTAGCACACAAGAAAGCAGGATTGATCTTGGCAGAAAAATACTACTCTTCCATCCGTTGTATTACATTAATCTCCGGGAATTTCAAGTTCATCATCGCTGCCATTTCACAGCAAATTTTCTATAGAAGACACGACGTGCTTCAGATTTAATTCCACTAGAAATACCACACTATTTGGTTATGTTACTGGGAAAAAAAACTTGGCACAAAAGGTGAATATTTTCAGACAGCAGGCACAACACGAAGGGGTGCAGAATAGGGCTGAACTCGACCGCCTGAGCTCCGCTGGTGCCACGTTCAGATTATTACACTGTTATGAGACAACAGAACGCTGGATGAAAACAAAGGAAGGGTTAAGGTGCACACACATCTCAAAGATTAAATATCTGCCTCACCAAATCGGCACGCTGCATCCCCACGCCCGCTTCAGCAGTGAGTATCTGTTGCCATTTACGGCTGCGTAAGAAGACAATTTAATTAGGATGACCTTTCTAAGTAGGAAAAGTTGGAAAATTACCAATTTTTGGTGCCTTTTTGGTTGCTCTTACACAAAGAGTGACTTAAAATACAAGCTCCAGAACTAGCTGAGAATGAGGCAAGACTTTCAGTTCCACACACAGCTCTCTGACATTTGTGTCTCTGAAAGGGGACCATTATGCTGTAGCTGTTGATTCCAAGGATTTGTATTGCTGTTTTCAGTATCAGTAGCACACGTGTGCCAAGTGCACAGTCACACAAGAGGCTGCGAAAGAGACTGTGTCATTCTCACAGCAGAAGGGGAAAAAAGAAGAGTAGGAAGTCCACATGCAGTCAGTGCCTCCTCCTGTCAGCCACCTACAGCAGTGCTGTGCACAGAAGATACGTGAGTGCCCATTAAGAGATCAGTTTTTGGACAGCATTTCTCAATAACCTGAAGGCCCAAAGCCTGGTCTCTTCAGCTATTACCCAAAATACCAAGGCAACACAGACACCATCTCACTGCACTTCTGTAGTCACGTACACCTACAGCTTTCCAGGCAGGCAGTCGACACGGGCCACATCCAGGAAGAACTGAGCCACTGCTCATTGCTGAACCTTCAGCAGTCCTGCTGCTGGAAAACTGCCCCAGCAACCTGGACATCTTTCAGGTTTGATCAATATCAGCAGCAAAAACACAACTCACAACCTTGCAAATCTTCCACGGATCAGTTTTTTAGGCAGATAGGAAAGGTAAGAAAGCAGCTGCCAGTTCTGAACATACTCAATCAACCCGAAATCCAGTGGGTTTCTGTTGGTTTACAATCATGTATTCTTTTTTTTTTTTTTTTTTTAAGAGATTAAGAGCTGCATGAAGAGGGGACTGACCAAGGCAAGAGGCAGCAAAACCGACTACACTAAGGCTGTTAAGTTCCTGCGGTCAGTGTCAAGTTTTCATCTACATTAAAATCACATGAGCATTTCCATACACAGACTTGCAAGAAGTTCTACATTTCTTAAATTCTACTTCAGCCCGAATTTCTTACAGCTCTGCAGCAAGCCAATATCAATATATTAACGTGCTAAAGCACACAACTTCCTTTCCAAACCTCTTCCATCCTTAACATCACGTATTGTTCAGAAAGAAACACGTGTTTTAAAAACATTTCTTACCTCCATGTCCGGTTTGTATTTATCTTCAAAAACGGCCATCGCTGCCAGAGAGCCAGAACCTGCAGCAACACAGCTGGGATGTTTATTTAGGCAATGTACTGAGACAACGTAGATGCAGAGGTTTGGTTCTCTTTATTTACCCGGGGGGGTTTTAAAAGAAGAGCTGACAAACACAGACGTGCTGCACCCAGCACACACAGCCCACCACGTCCCCAGGGTCCCTGCCCCGCTCTGCTCCCATGGCTCCGGCCCCACTGCGGCTGTTTGTCCTCCAGCAGTGACAGACCAGATGGAGGTGGTGAGAGCAGAGTCCTGCGGCAGGTACAGCACCACAGCACAGCCCACCTCACCCACAGCACCCCGTGGCACGCAGCACCAGCACGCCTTCTATAAATTAACACAGAAAGCAGAACAATGTCGTTTAGAACTGTAACCCTGCTTTGTTCAGAACCTTCAGGAACATCTCGTCTGTCTGCGGCCCTCACCATATTTCAGTGCAGTACTTTTGGGGAGCGAACAAAGTTACCTGCCATTTTTTACTCCAATTAGAAGATTTTTTGGCATTTATTACTTTTTAACTTGTTTTGCATACTGCTATCTGTTTAGCTGGGTCACAGAGAAAGCCGTATTTTCTATTTAAAATGATTTGTGTACATCGCTTGACCACCTCAATGGTTTAGTGAAAGAAAAAGGCAGCGATTAAACAGTTTCAAATGAGGTGTCCTGCTGATTTTATCAAGTCTGCTGAATGTATAATGAAAAAGGAGAAGCTGACAGCGACACTGTTGAGAAAATACAGACTACCTTATCTGAACCATTTAAGGAGGTCCAATTATAGATCAAATTTAAAGGGTAGAAACAGCAGATTTACAGACACAAATCAATGAACATGGTAATCCCAATGAATATGACAGATACTCCTGTTACAGAATATTGCTGCGGTTGAGGATCATTACCTTTACAGTACCAAATACATCACATCTAAAAGCAATAGGACGCTCTAAGTGTGTACTTGTATTACAGGCAATGACTATTCATTCACACCTCCGAGCAATATGTGACTCCTTTTTTTAAATGCTGAAGCTGGGAATAAAAAGGATTTTTAAGTGGGTAATAGCAGAAATGAACTGCTTATAAAAACAGCTGATATCACAGAACAAACCACAAATAAAGGGTTGTGCCGATCCCTCAAATGAGGCACGGCCCAAAACAAACACGGGACTTAAGACATGCCTCTTTTTGCAGAGTAACATTGGAATACCTCTAACAAAAGGGAAAAAAGAGTTCCAAGACCAGATCTCAATTTTAAGGCCATGTTCCTAAGGCACCCCACAGAAGGCCTACTGTAAGCAGAAGGGGAAACCCTGGAAGCAGAGCAGAAACAAAGCCATCCTCACATAAGGTGTCTGAGACCACAAAGCCTCACGTATTTTGCCAGAATGAACACCTGATATTGGCTGACAAAGTCCTGCACCGAAACCACTCAGCTATGAAAAAGCAGTCTTCATTTCTTAGGACTTCCAGTGTCCAATAAAATAACCAATAATACTCTGACTATTCCAAAATAGCACAGACTGGAGTTACTCCTCCAGTTCCTTTTGACAAGCAGTTCACTTGGGCAGAGCTCAGCAGGCTCCAGAAGGGGAAAGGAAAGAAGCTCCTCATGCTATGGTACATGAAATCAATGCCACATTTACTGTCAGCATTAAATAAACGCAGACAATCCCATAACAGAGGTTTCTAGAGCGTTATCAGAAGCCTTAATTTATTTAATTGTACCTATATGTAAACATTTACATCTAAAAATCCTTTTTCTTCTACTGGTTATAAACACTAAAGATAGGACTTACAGATTTGCAGAAGCTCCACTAAACATCCTCTGAAAGAAGAGATTTTTGTCACCCGGAACATCACAATGGAAACTCTCTGCTACCAGCACCAGCTGTAACAACTGCCTCTTCAGAAACACAAATACACAAACTGTCCTGAGCTTCTCCACCAAAACACATCTGCTGTTTGACAACAGCCATAGGAGCTGCTCTGAAGCACACTTACACCACACACCCACCTGCAACACCCAGGGGAAGGCTGGACCCACTGCACGGATTCCAAAGAATTTCCTGTGTGTTCTCTGGAAGCTACACCTCCAGAACAGGAATATTCAGGAAATATCAACTGAGCACCTAAAGACCCAGAAATACTGACTGCTACAAAAACAACCATAAAGAATCCATATCCAGACTGAAACCCAAAGTTTACTCTGAGATCAGCATTTTTCAGTCTGATAATCACCACAAATGAGAGGACTTAGGAGCCTGTAAGAGTTTGCTTTCCTTCTTCAAAAAACACTGGCTAAGAGCTCAAACTGAATCACTCAAAAGCTCCTGTATGTGACTGAAATGGACTTCAAAAGCCTTGTTTGGTGTTTACACAGGGAGCTGTACCACTTCAATATCTAATTCACAGGAAAAGACAGTTGATACCTACAGAACACCCAGCTGACTCCTCCCATCGTGGTCTGCAGCCACCACAGCTTTCCCCATCAGAGAACCACCACCAGGAGCACTCCTGCTGCTCAGCACAGCCCGTTTCCATCAGGCAGGACCTGCCTGCTCCCCTGGCAGAGATGTGCACAGCCTGGAGAGAGCAGCGTTTAGCACTCCTCATCCATCAGTGTCGGGGCTCCCTGACAGGGCACTTACTCACAGGCACTCATTGCTATTCAATTTGCTGCTTGCTCTGGGTAGGAACCCGGCCATCTCCACAGCCCCATCGATCGGGATCATTTTTCAGCCCTCTCTCTGGCCGAGGGGCCGTGTCTCAGCGGTGGTGCTGCTTGCACTGCAGGACAGCACTGCCAGTGGATGAAGAGCTGATTTATGAATATGGAGCACCGCCGGCACCAGGGGACCGGCTTCTGCCACCAGAGACTGCTGCAGCACACTTACTGCTTCCGAAAGCTGAACTACAGACTTCAAGTAGTTTAATTTTATGCATGCATTTCATTACAAGTCTTGGCCAGAAGCTTTCCTAGACAAGCCAAGCAATCAGACAATCTTGCATCGTTTGCTGAAATCCAATTTTGTCCTTTGTCAGCATAAACAGTTTAATTTGATGTTTTCACTCCTGAGTAAGCACCGAGTATCTTTTAAATCTGCCTTGCAAGGGAGGACATCACTATCCCTCTACAAACGTATTCCAGCAAAGAATTTTCAGCACATTAAAAACAAAAATCCAACACCCCAAAAACATTTTCTATTTCCAGAAATTAACTGTTCAAAGATGCACGTGCTGACTTAATGAAGCACCCCTAGAATACTGAGGGGGGGGGGGGAAATTGTCATCTAAATAAAATAGAAATACAGTTCCTATTATGATCTTTGATTTGACCTTTGATACATTCTATGCCTCAGCTCAGTCTTTCATTGAAGCACATAAGCAAATCTCCTTTCAGTAAAACAGAGCCAGCACACGGGGAGCAGAAAGGTAAAGGGCGCCGTGCTGAGAAGGGCTTTGTGTGGGATCCCACATAGAAGGAACGTGCAATCACCAGGCAGAACTGGCACAGCTGACAGCAAACCAAAGCTAAAGCTGCAGCAAAATTAATCCCATGGAAGTCTGCTCCCCACCTAATTGAGCTTCCTCTGCTGCTTGGGTTTTTTTGGAGAGGGAAGGAGGAGCAGGCAGGATTTTCAGAAATATCACACGTTAAAGCTTTTAAAACGTAGGCACGAGAGTATCCACGTACACGACAGCAGCTGTGTGACTGTACTCAGGCAATTAACTGCTAGCAGTTGGCAGCTTAAAGTCAGTTATGGTTTTACAGTTTTCTCCAACACTGGGTAAAAGGCAATTACGAGAATCAGAGATTTACACTTTTTTTTTCCTATCAGAGCTAAACAATGGCATCACATAATGTGACTGCTACATGGATTTCATTTGCCAAGGCAACAATTCACCAATTCCTAAGGTAATGGCACCATCTATTGGTCAGCACCACCTCTGCACAATTTCTAAGTGATCCACATTTGTCATTACCACACAGACAATCGCATCGTTCTGTTTCACCGTTGCACACTTTTAATAGTTCAAAGACATGTAAAGCTTTAATTGCTAAAGGCTGTGTGTTAAAACAGCTCTGTTAATTTCCAGCACAAGTCAGTTCAGAGGCCACAGCCTCTCACAACAAGTACTACACTTCCAGGTACATAAAAGTCTACACTTGGCTGTCCCACACAAAACCTCATCTCCTCAACCTTTGAGGCACAGTGTAAGACACTTCTCTAAGCTTTGGAATATTGTAGGTTTTTGTTTCCCATTTTTCCCATAACACTAAGTACCTTATGTATAGACCTGGTTCGAGTGTACCAGAATCTCAGGGTTTCCTCTAAGCCTTCTCAGAGTTTCTTAGCATACTAAGGTGATCTCAAGGGGAGACCTTCAGGAGAACATCTTCCTCTCTAAGTAATGAGGAATACATTAAAGCTCCAATCAAGTCAGTTTGCATGTTCTTTCTAACCATTAGCAGTGAAAGCACTATGCATGGGGTTATTGTTTGACTTGTTTTTTCTTCATTCTCAGAATCCCAACCGCTGGGAGTAATACCAAAGAATGGATCAGCAAAGGCATGAAGGGATTCAACTCTTCTATCAAACTACAGGCAGAACAATTCTTACTTAAGACAGACAAAATTATTTCTAAGATCCAAGTGGGAATTTCTGGAATAACAAGCTAGTTCATGTGAGGCAAACCTCTGTCCCGGGATATGAAGACCACAGAAGTTGAGAAATCAGCTGAAGAGGAACACAGTACCTCGAAAGAAGACAAAAAAAGCGACAGGAAGAAGCAAGGCAATCGTGTAGATTAAAGACTGGTTTGGTTCCTTAGGCTCTAAGGAAGCCACTGTTGGTATTCCTGAGCTAGGGGTGAAAACTGTGTGTTCAAGGAAATATTTAACCCAATGCAAGCTAAAACACTGCCTGCCTCTGGCCAGCAAAGCACAGTGCTCAAGTCATGAAGATTTAACATTCTTACGCTGCAGTGCACAGGAGACAGCACTTACCCATGGTAACGTAAGGCAATTTGTCAGTTGATCCATGGGGATATATGCTGTAAAGGTGAGGTCCGGTGACATCTACACCTCCCAGAACCAAGGCAGCACCAATGTAGCCTTGATACCTAGGAACATTCACACATGAATCTGAGAATCTACAACAAAGCTGCGGGGCTTTTTCGTTTGTATAAAAGCCACAATGCACACATTTGAGAATTTCTCCATGATTATACCACATACATCTCTGAAACAGAAAGACTGCTTTTACTATCTGTGAAATTAATTAAAATACGATCTACTTCACTGTCAGTCAGAACAAGCATACAGTGGACAAGCAAGGAGCGTAGTTGTTATGTTTGTGCTAACCAGGGGATAGTTCTGTTTTATAACATTACATGAAATTCCTGTATCTGCGATTAAGTTTACAATTAAGGACTTTGAATAAAGCATCTGTTCATTTCCCCTGTAAGATCTCTCAGTTGCTTTAACTTTTTAACTCGCTGCGTATTATGACACACTTCAGAAAAGGCAAACTGCCTACCTAGCAATATAGCACCAGAAAACTAAGATGAGTTATTAGAATCTATCTACTGAACACAGATCTTTTGGAGTTTTATTTGGTTTTAGGTTTTATTTTACTCTCCAGGAGATTCTCCCATAGCTTGAATAGTCTCGAAGCGTACACACTTACTCATTCTTCCTTCTCTTTCAGCAGCATTTTTTACTTCTATGAAAAACAGCATTAAAAACAATCCTGAAAGGTTTGGAGAATGTGCCTTCAGCTTAACAGCATCTTTTAAGTCATGTTGCTGATGGGCAGTGCAACTCAACAGTTTGCAATCTGACAAACAAGCAGATCATTCTTCCTTAGGACAAGTGCAGCACAACTTCCAATGCTATCAGTGCTACACAGCTTCAGCACTGATTTTCTAAAATATTACAGGCTTTGTTTCTTTCGTCTTGGTTCAAAAAACAACTCCTAAATCTTTCCTAAAGTCTTGACAGGGAGGTTACACAGACTAAGCAAGGATGTGCCACTGCAGAAAGAAGTGGCAGCTGATGGCCTTAACAGCATGGCTAATATATAGGAAAGCCTTCGGTCACCTGAAAAGCATTTGCTTTAGCATTCGATTAGCTGTGACAACACGTGGAAGTCGTCCTGTAGACAGCGAATGGAGCTCCAGATTGGAAGCAATCAGCTGAGTTGTCATCTCAGTGTCTGCAGCTGTGCCGGCACCACAGCAGCTGGAAGTCATCACAGGTAGGACAAGGTGAGCAGGGGAAGGGAAACAACCACAGATGGCCAAAATGGAGTTCTGTCTGCTATATTCAACAAGTTTCTTTTTTTATGTTTTCCCCCTGACTTGTCCCACTCATTCCACACCTGTAACTGCTTTGTCCTTCTTCTCCGTCACCCCAAAGCCACATCTGCAGTTTCTGAAGCACAACAGCATTACCACTGCACCCACAGCCCCAGCACTCCTTCCCTACTTTGCAAACCCGAGGAAATCAAGATCCCATCGGGCCAATATTTCCAGAGCACAAAGCAAAAACCAAACGAAACACTAAACAGCAAGCAGTCCTTCCTAACAAACGCAGACTAACGCTTTAAGTCACACCTTGATCCCCATCTGCTCCCAGCACCACAAACGCTCCCAGCACTCACTAGATGTTGGAAGAAATGTAGTGTATTTTCGAGCAGTTCTTGTCAGCGACGACCATCCCTTCGGTCGCCCTCGTGTCGGCTCCCAGGACCACGCCGTCCTGCGGAGAACAGAACGAGGTCTGTGACGAGGCCTGGCCCTAGGCCCGTGCCCGTGCCCGTGCCCGCAGCGCGGCCCACACTCCCACCTTGAAGACGACGCCCGCGATGGTGGTGCCGGTCTTACGGGCCGCGGGCAACCGCTGCCCCTTCTGCCCGAGCTCGGCCTCCAGGAGCGAGTTCCTGCAACACAGAGGAGGCCGCGGTCCGTGGGAGCCCCGCGCCCGCCGCCGCCCCGCGCCCCGCCCGCCCCGCTCCTCACCGAGCGCAGTTATCGAAGCTGAACCCGCCGCTCGGCGCCCGTAGCACCGACACCGCCGCCATGTCCGTGCTGCTCCGTCACCGCGCGAGGAGCGCTTCCGGGCTGCGCGCGCAGCCGGGTGGGGCGGGGCGGGGAGCGGCGCGGCGCCGCGAAATGGCGGCGGCGGTTTCTCGCGCTCCGCGCCGCGCTGTCCGTGGGGCGGACCGGGCGCCGCGCCGCGCCGCGCTGTCCGTGGGGCGGGGACGCGTTGGCGAGCGGGGCCCGGCGTGCCGCAATAAAATACTTTGATGTGTGTGCGGTGTTTGTGAGAAGGTTTGGTTGCCTGGATTGAGGTGGTGCACCATGCGTTGAAAGCGCGGATTGCCACGCGCCGCTGAGGACCACCTTGAAGATGAGCGCACAAAGAACCTGCGGCCCGTGCTCTCTTCTTCCCCCTTCTCTCAACCCTTTGGGTGACTTAAACTCCCATTTTTCTGCACGCCGGTACACCGCTTTGGATGGGAAACTGAGAGACAGAGTATTCTGCTGCCAGATGCTCTTTTTTAAATTCTAACACAGTTGTTTTTCTCTTCACTTGATGAAGTTAAAACAAATAGTCTCTGGAGTGAATTACAGGCATCAAAATTGGATTGGCATACAAACTACGGAGCAGTTGGTGGTTGGGAGTCTGGGGAAAAAGAAACAGCAGGTTTTAGCTAGAGGGGACAACAGCTTTATTTCCCTCTTGGTCCTTGACAACCAAGCAGATGTCCTACAATTATTGTTTTACCTTCTAGTCATGCAGTGCCTTTTCCTATCCTCCCAGGTATGTGGCTGGTTCTCCTGCAGATGTGCAGGTAGGGCTCTTCCCTCATTCACAGCTGTCTGGGTGCACCACGAGCTCCAGCTATGGCTGGTTAACGCTGGCAGAGATTCAGATAAACACTAGTTTCTTCCTCTTAGCCTGACACAATACGTGTTTGTAGTCCCACGTATGCAGGTACAACTGATGGTCTTAAGAATGTTTTCTGAACACCTTACATAGGCTTTTTCTCACCTGTTGCCTTGCAAACATTGCTTCTGGTTTGATGCCCTTTACTGTGTACACACAGATGACCTGCCTGAGTTTTCTGCAGTCCTCCAGAGACCTCCAGGCAACAGAATGTCTGATTCCCTCATGTTTAATGCCTGCAGAACTCATGGGAGGCTGTACCAGGTCCCTGCAGCACCCAACCCTGTGTATGGCTGTGGCCAGACGCAATGCACTTTGTCCAGAAGCTGAAGTCACGCAGTGCTGTTGGGCTCAAACCCTCACCATGGCCATCTCACGTATGTTCCAGCAAATGCATCCACGAGTTCCCCAGCGAGCCAGCAGTGACTATCATGTCCCAAGGTGAATTTGTGTTAGGAGTAGAGCCAGGTAGAGATAATCACTGAACTGGAGAATAACTGCACCATGTGTCTCTCCTGCTCAAAACCACTCTAATTTCCAGCATCTTGCCTCAACCACGATCTGTTAACAATCCACAGGCCAAGAATCTGTCAGAGGAATTTAAATACAATTCTGACAGATCGGAACGAGATAGATAGACTAAAATTTTACTAACCTGTGGCTAATCAAGCAAGTGCTCACCCAGGTTGGGACAGAAGGTGGTCTGTGAGGAATTTCTGCTGTGTAACTTCTTGCTTCTGAAAGCAAGAGATCAGGAGGTGTTCAGACTCAGGAAATTGAGAGTCGACCTAATCCCAGAGGATTTATTTATTAAAAATGGAAAGAAGAGATTGAAGCTTGGAGATTGGCACAGTCAAGGGGTGATGCACTGAAATATGGAGTGAGTTTCCAAGATCTTCTGAAGAAAATAAAGCTATTTTTGAGTAGGGAAAAGGAGCTGTCAGAGATGCAGAAGCAGAAGGACATCACCCCCCTCCACGAGGGGGAAAAAGGGAAGTGCATGGGGACACCTTTGCTTGCTGTTAGCTAGATGCTGTAGGATGCTAGAGAGGAAAGTCCAGTGCTTATCTTATGGTATTATCTAGCATTATGGTACTCAAAAAATTGTGCTGTCTATCACTTGTCAATATTGTTTAGGACGAATGCCTGAAATTCTCGTGTTCTGTTGACAGTTGCACAAGTCCTTCTGTTAGTAGTGTCGGAGTAAGTTTTCAGCTTTATTTAGGCTCTGGCAGAACAAACTGGCAAAACTACACAATTGGGAAGGAGGAAGAGATCTTCAGCTCTGAAGAGCTGTTCTGCAGGGAGGTGCAGGACCCCCACCCAGCTCGGGGGCTCCAGGAGGTGCGGTGGCCATGGGGTTCCTCAGCATTGCCCCCGCCTCACACACTGCCTGCTCTCATGGGTCTCCCAGCACTGGTTCTTGGATGCATGCATTGATGTTGCACCTGGAATTAAGGAGAGGATGGGTGAGAGCAGAAAAAAGGGGAAACTTCCTCCCAGCTGCCTGTGCCAGTCTGTCCAAAGCACTGCTCCAAAACTGAAGAGACACCCGCAGCTCAACCCTACACAAATGCTTCCTCTTCCTCAACATCTGTGTTCCCCTAAGTTGATGTAGAGCTGTTTATGGCAGGTGTTTGTAGTCCCTCCCTTCTTTCTTGTGCCTGGGATGTGTAGCTGAAGTATAAAGGTGGTTTCTCTATGGCCAAGTTCCTGCAGCAAAACCCTGGGCCATCTGCTTAGCGGTGTGCTGCGTGCTGCTGTACTGATAGCTGGAGCTCTGGTGTTGCACAACGGTCACGTATGGAAAGCTTTACCCTTTAATGTGAAAAATGGGAAAGACAGATGCAATCTGTGTCTAATGTTGTTCTCAGTTATTCCTCTCATCTTGCAGGAGCTCTCCTGCTGCTGCCCTCCCTCTGTGTGAGCAGCAGGGCTCCTGGTGCAGACAGCAGGTGCGGGGCCCCTGTCCCTGGGTCTCAGGGATGTCAGATATCAGCCAGACCTTGGGGATGTTTGTGAACCTGAGCTCATGCACGTTGCTCAGCCCCATTGCTTCAGAACAGAACTCAGAGGAATGGTACATTAAAAAGTTTTTGCTAAATGTGATTACAGGTTAAAGAAGATCCATAGCAGGAGTCTGGTGAAATCAGCAAGGCACTTTCATGAGAGGACCATGGGAAAGGTTATCAGAGAGAGATTTAGTGTTTCACAAAGGATCAGAACCAAACGCCCTGCCTAGGTGGTAGGAGGATGAGAGATTTAGGAGCAGTTTGCAGCTTGGGCAAAAAACCAAAGATGAATAATAATGGCAGCTCCTATTTCTTTTCCTTTAAAAGTTCCTAGGCTACACAGATTTGTTGTAAATTATGACACTGAATAACAAACCTTGCCCAAGCTCTGCTGAAAGGCTCTCTAACATCAGCAGCCGATGCCCTCCTGCGTGGGGACACAATTGAGTCTGCTCCTCCAGACAATGCACCTGTCACTGGAAAACAGAGAGCTGGCAATTAGCAGAGGAGGATCTGCGCTGTGCTTTCATCCCAGACAATGAGAAGGGCCTGGAAGAGCACGATTAAAGTTGGCATGTCCATAAGAGATTGTTGAAACAATCCTCACTGAGACTTTTGGGCATTTGAAAGCACAAAAACAACAACAACAACAACAACAACAACAAAAAACCAAGTTAAATCTAACTCTACAGACAAGTCTAGAAAGCAAAATAGCATTGGAACTGGATCATTTGATTTGGATCTTGTGACCAGTTCTGAAACTGGAAGCTGCCCAACTCAGCCTTTTAGAGCTCTGTGCTGGAATAGACAGAGTTTGGCCAGCAGGGCTCAACCTTTTTCTGCTGGTGGAGTTCTTCCAGCTCTTCGGCATCAGAAAAGTCACAGAGGTAAATTAGGAAAATCTTGCCACCAGCTCCATCTTCTCAGGGATATGATTTATGATTGGTGCATGCTACAAAGTTATTCCAGTTACAGATCTCAAACTGCACTCTCAGCAGCACAAAGGCACAGATATTCCGCCCAGACCATCACACAGCTTCCTATTTTGAGCAGCTCAGGTGTGAGCTGTGTGCTGAGGGCAGGCTGGTGCTGGCAGCAGGGCACAGAGGCTGCAGGGAGAATTGTGTTTTGCTGTGTGAGGGAGTGAGCTGGCACAGACAGTGCTCCTGAGACCTGCATGCCTGGGTCACTGTGTCCCCTTGGGCAGGTGGGGCTCTTGTGAACTCGTGCCCTCTCCCCTCACTTCCTGCAGTGTGTATCCCTGACATGCCGGACCCTTGATGTGAAGCTTGTAGCATCAGGAAGTTTGGTCAGCCCTGATGTGACAGACTTGGAAGGAGAGTGGGAGAGAAAATAGAACTAGACAAGTAATGGGATTGCCACACGTGTGGGCGTCTGGCCGTAAAAGCAAGTCAGTGAAGACCTTTATAGTACAGAATAAAGAAGCTTGTTTGGAAACTTGAGGACTTAGCTGGAACAGGCATGCTTGTGTCTTCTGCAGTGCTGTGAATGTGAAACTGCATACACAATCCGAAGTCCAAAGAGCAAGTTGTGTATTTGCAGCCTGCTGCTTGGCTGCATGACTACAGAGCAGTCCCTGGGGTGAGGTATGCATGGATGTTAAGTGAGGATACTTCGTCTTCATCCAGAGCAGGTGAATGAATTGTGTAGATTTCTGCAGACACTGATGCTTCCAATAGCTTGGTCTGTGTGAGAGTTAATGTTCACAAACAAGCAAGTTAGTGAATTGAACTGTAGCATTCATTTCAGTGTGAGACATGGGCACAAACAGCAGGTTGGGAAATCTTCAGATTGTGAAAGTAATTAGTGGGCAGGAGGTAGGTCTGAATCTTCTCTCTGAGTGCCTCCTAAGGCAGAACTTGACAAGCCCTGTCCCTAATGAGTCTAATTCAAACAAAATTCAGGATGCAATAAGCTCAGCAAGGAGGAGCTGGGTCAGACAGGTGACCAGCTTTGTGCAGTAAGAAGTGGGGAAGAAAAACAAATACCAGAGTAGAATAACATCTACAGCTGGGCTAGGGAGACGTTTTGAAGGATAACTCTGCAAGGGACAGGCTTGCAACACGACCTAGTGATCTTTGACACACACATCACTTTGTTCAGTTTTTCAGTGCATCTTATTTGGAGGCATGGCTTTCTACTCCACTGGGCAACTATTTGATTTATAAAGATTAACATGTTGCTAGCCCGTGTGCTGGGAAGCTCTTCCATGGGTTGTGTGAAAGATGTGCCTCGAGGGGGGTAGATTGGAATTTACTAGCTGCTAAGGACAACAATGCCTAAAATGCACCTGAGCTGATTTTTTTAATTGATGACACGTATACAGAATTGCAACCTATTTATAAATAAGCTAACCCAGAGTGACAGCATCACCCAAACTGCACAACATGTTTTGCCCTTTGCTCATCTGCTTATTAAAGAGATTTGCAGGCATTATAAGTACCCTTGGATTTCACATCTTAGTGCCGTGAGGTCATCCCTCTACTTGCCAAGGTCTTGTTGCACTGGATGGACATCTCTTAACACTAAGAACTTTGTTATTTCTAATTGATTTTGAGATGTGTGGAATGAAGGCTGACTTTAGGAACTGCAGATGCCTTAAGGAGACAGCTGACTGTCTTGAGTATTTGCTTTGTGTGAATTAGTGCAGATACAATGATGAATTACCAGAACTGGCGGTGATGACTCTGCTGCCATGGCAAGAAGCAAACAGATTGCAGAGCCAGCATGTGTGTGTGGCTGCAGGATGGCCGCCAGGATCAGAGGCATCCAGAGGAAGTTTCCAGCAGCCAGACCTGGGATCCCACTTTCTGGGCTTGCCTGGGAGCCTGAGCTTCGGGGCTCTTCAGGGCAGGTGTGGTTTTAGGTGAAAGGACAGTGAGGTGCCAGATGTCAGTTTCCATATGGTTGAAATGCTGCTCTTCCTTTGCAACTCCTGCAAAGTGTTTGCAGCAAAGCCCGCTAGAGCTGACCTTGATTTCTTCCAAAGCACAGAAGTCTGATTTGAAAGTCCAGTGTGTGATTACAGGAATTATTTCAAGTTTAAACCTAAAGACTGTGTGCAGATGAGGTTGCAAGCTCAGGCATCGTTCTCTGAACACTGGAAACTTCTTCACCTCTCTGCACATGCACAGAGGATGCTTTCTGTAGTAGAGAGGAGCGAGGCTGGAGGCTGTGGTCTGGATTCTAGTTCTGACACTATCAGGGAGCTACAGTTAATGCCATCGCAAAACGTTGGTTAACTCAACCTGAAGCACGGGCACGAAGAAGGTAGTTTGCTATCTGCTGCGTAACTAACTCCTGTTGAACCTTATCTAGCCGTAAGTTTGAAAAGCACTTTGCACTTTTTCATCTGAACGTCCGCAGTCTGGACTTGGACGCTTTGCTCCTTCCATCACCGAGCGCGGCCGGCGGAGCTGCGGGGGCTGCAGAGCCCCTCGGTGCAGCGCTGGGCGCTGAGTGCCGGCTGTGTGCGCCAGGGCCGCTTCCCAACTGGCGGCGGTGACTAAGCAGCCCCGAGCAGCTGCCTCAAAGGTCCATTCTTCTGTGGGAGATTTATTGCGGCAAACAGAGGCACTGGGATGTGATAATTGCCTTCATTCCCGGACGAAGACCCTGAAGAACAAAAGGCAGTTGCCCGTGAACCCATGGTGTGATTCAAGCATCCGCGGAGAGGGAGGAGTGGGAACTGTGCGCCTGTTGCTGTAGCAAAAGTGAATGGGCATTAATCAGAAGCGCAGCTCGTCCCTCCGAGGCGGGTTCAGCGCTGCCCATGGCGCTGCCCGTGGGTGTCCCGGCCCTGGGGCTGCCTCGGGCCCGGCACTGAGGGGATGCCAGCGACGTGAAGCTGGGGAGCATCACTCCGGGACTGCCGGAGCTCCTGCCTGTGTGAGCTGCCCCGTCCGCTCTGCGGCTGCCTCTGCCCCACCACTCATCCCTTTAGAGCCGATTTTCTTCACCCGGACCTCGTGAGCCCGCTCCTGTTCGACGCCAGCTGCTGCAGGGAAACCCGGTAATTCCCCACTGCCTCTTTTTTTTTCCGCCAGGGCCAGGGGCCAGCTTTCCTGCAGCATCCCTGTCGGGGACTTCCACGGAGCGGTGCCGGCCTGGGAAGCCCCGTCCAGCAGGAGCGGTGGGGGCGCGCCGCGGGGCCGAGCACTGCTCCGCCCGGGGCTCCGCACCGCCACCGCCGTTCGGGCACCGGTGCGAATCACGGGTGAGCCCGGCGGCTGGGAGCGATGCGGGGCGGGCTGCGGGGAGCGGGCTGCGGTGTCCCTGCGAGGCGGAGCGGGGCCGTTCCCCGCAGGGCTGTGCGGTGAGGCCGAGCCCCGCGCTCCGCTGCCCGCCCGGCTGCCGCCCCGTCCTCCTCCACGGCTCCGGCGGAGCTGCCTCGCTCCCCCACACCGCATCGCTACCACATCCCCCCTCATTTCTCCGTCCCCTCTCCGAACTTCCCCGGTAGCGCCGTCGGGCGGGGAGATGTGCTCTCTGCTCGTAAAGTCGCTGCTGAACTTAGGAAGACCTATTTGAGAACGTTGTTCACAGCACATCTCCTTAGTCCCTTAGCAGCAAAGTGCTTTTACTGCGGTGTTACTGTACACACAGTACAGCGAGAGTCCCATTGAGGGCGAAGAGATTACACACAGCTCACAGTGTCACTGCTGAGACAGCTGTAGGACTCGTTTGCACTGGAGGTCTCGTTGCCAGTTCCCATGTTTGTCTCTTTACATACCCTTATCTACGCCCTTGCTGGCTTTCCGCGGCCTTGCGCTCCAGTTTCCGGAGCAGGATGCCCGGGGCAGTGTCACACTGCGGAGGATGGGGCTGCAGGTCGGCAGGAGCTGCGCCGGAGCTGTGTTCCCTCAGACTTTAAAGGAGATGTGAAAAGCTACCTGTGAGTTGGCACTGCTTAACGATGTAATTTATGATGGCTCTTATTTAGTTAATGCAGATGAAGAGGTTAACTTGCCCGTATCTGTTTTACCATTAATTATTCTGTATCCTGGAAACAGATAGAGAACTGAGAATTGTTTTGGTGGGATAGTAGCCAGGACAGGTGCCCCAGAGCACCATTTTCTTGGTTTTAATTCCAGACTTTCTGACAGTAACGGCCCTGCTCCGAGGATGGTGTTTCTGTGGAATGCCTCTGTCCCTGCAGTGCACCTCCAGTAATATCTTGTTTGTTCTAGCACGGGCTGGAGGCTTGCCGGGTGGTCAACATGGCAGACTTGAGTCCTGATTCTTGGTTCTTCAGCTTTCTGGTGAGTTTTACGAGAATTCTAACAACGTGAATGAGGCAGTGTCGGTGCTTTATGGGAGTGTTACAGAACGGGGTCTCCCACAGGTCGGCAGTCTGTCCAGGAGCCTCTTTGCCTCTGCAGCCCTCGCTGAGAACCAGACCTCCAAGGGTGAGTGTTCTCATCAGAACTGCTATGTTTTTACAAGCAATATTCAGCACGGAGTAGCAGTGCATTGAAGGTGTTCCACTGTGGAAGTGAAGGTGAAAAAAGCATTTTCTGATTTCCTATTTTGTGGCTGAAGTTACGTTTGCATGGCCAGCTGTGCTGCCTTCTGCCTGTCACCATGCACCCTGCAGGCTGGCTCTTGCTTCCCAAGACACATGCTTTACTCTGGTTTTTTTCTTCAGGTTTTGCTCCTGTCACAATAGAGAGCTTGAGACACGTGTACGAATATGTGCCCACTGCTTTGGACTGGTGGCACGCAGATAGGTTCTGTGACCAGCGCTTTGCTCAGCTGCTTTTTGAGCCCCCAGACAGCGAGCAGTCGTCCTTCAGCAAACTGCTGCAGTCCCACCACGTCACAGGTTCTGTATGGCTGAACGAAAGGGACGGGGTCCTGCGCAAACCGAAATGGAGACGTGAGTATAAATGGGCTTATTTGGAGACACGTTCACTGCTGGATGTTCTTCACCCTGGAAAATCTGAGCAGAAGGTTGCCAGTTGTTTCCTGTTGTCACTGTGGTAACGTGGAGGTCCTCCTGCCACAAGCTGGGACAGGCAGCATGGAAGGCACATCGTCCTGGCACATCAGCTGCCCAGCCACTGCCAGACTTCGCAATGCACTGCAACAAAAGGCAGTTGCAAGGGGGCTCATCTGCGCTGTCCTCCTTTACCATCTGCCTGTAAACCAGCCTGGGCTCTGCTTAGCCTCTGCATGTGTATGTCTTCAGAGCAACAATGCTAGACACAGGATGAAGAGAATGGGGTTCCCCAGCAGCAAGGTTCTGCATGGCAGATACCTCAGAGGTTTTATTTGTCTGTTCTCTTGGTTTCTATAGCATGGGATGCTTGGGAACGCGCTGTTAGTGCCAGATTAATTGTTTGTAGTGCTGAATACACCTGCATTTCTGGAAATCACACTTGCTGGAATAATTCAGCCTCAGCTTTCATGCCTTCCTGAACCTCTCAGACTCAGGGGAAGCTGAAGCATTTGTGTGTGTGTACAGATATCCCTGAGTGCAGGGCCCACGTGCTCGAGAGGGACCCAATGAAAATGGTGGTGTTGTTGTAGTGGAAGATGAAGAAGAAGCATAGACGAGTCTTGCTCATGCCAGCTGGAATTTCTTTTTCTAGGGAACCATATTGTGCCAGTCCTGGTGTTTGGAGACAAAACAGACACAAAATATGTGAAGGTGCTCTCTGACTTCCCAGCGCTGCCTGCTGTCACAGCCTGTGCCCATCTTCAGTGGGACACCAGGACTCAGGAGATTGCTACCATCTTCTCCTACGCTGTGCCGGCTTTTATTAACGAATTCCAGCTCCGTGGCTTTGTTGATGAGGAAGGTTTTGTTAGATTTGCTCTCATTGTCCATGGGCACCATTCCCCATACCTGCCTGTGTTCCGTGCAGATGGACAGTGGCATCACTTCTGTGTGACATGGCAGCAGGAAAATGGGACCTGGGCCATCTATGCTGATGGTAAAAGGAGGGCATCTGCCAGCGGTCTGTGTGCTGCAGGGCTGGCTGCCCCCCAGGCCATCTACGGCCAGGGCACTTTAATAATCGGGCAGGATCAAGATTCCCTGGGGGGCACCTTCAAGGCAAAAGAGTCCTTCAGTGGAAACATCACAGACTTGCACATCTGGCAGAAAGTCCTGAGCGTGGAGCAGATTGAGAATGTTCGGTCGTGCTGGATGGTAGAACAAGAGCTTGTGTTTGGGTGGAGCCTGAATGCTCTGGAGGTTGAAAGCACTGTTGAGGAAGTGACTGCACAGTTTCTTTGCCCAGGTAAGTCCTGCCTTCCTCTGCAGGAGATCAGCAGGCAGGGACGATCTGAGAAACAAATCCTGTCCTCAGTGAGGGAGTTTTGTGCAGTTCGTGGATAAGACAGTCTCCTTTGGGAAGGAGATTGCACAGATAGCTGCTCTGATGCCCTGAGCTAATGAAACTCATTCCCTCTTCCATGAGAAATGCTTACTTGGCAGTGGTGATGTTTCCGGGGACTGCTTCCGTGGTCTTCTGGGGGAGGTGTCTGTCTCAGCCATGTTGGTTTGCAGTCCTGATGACACATGAACTCAGGGCCTGGCATTGCCACCTCCTCCCATTTTGTCTGGACGTTAGAAGCACTTTGAGCCCAGTCCCTGCTCTGCTCCAACAGAGCAGTGGGACTACTTTCAGAGCAGTTCACAGCTTTTGTCTTCAACAGAGCTCACGGGTTGCTTACGGAAAACAAGATCTGCTTGGGCATGACGCGCTCTGGGAGTGGTGGGCCTTCTGTTTGTGTGTGTTTCCACAGGGCCTGTTGAGGAATGTCGAGTTTTTGAAGTTGGCAGCAGCGGATTCCGACACACGTCTTGTTTGCAATCTTTGCCTTTTATCTGTCGCTACAGAAAGGGTACAGCATCTGTTATTTATTCATTCATTGGTTCCACAGCATTCATTCCTGGGGGTCCAAGCTAGGGTCACAGGCAGCAATGGGGGGGGAGGAGGGACAGTGTCTGCTCTGAAGAGGCTGCATGGAAAATGTGCCCTAACAGTGACTTGTTTTGTTTGTATGTGGTCTAATGGGTTATACTGTTACTCTCTAGTAGAGTGTTTCTTATAGAGTTACATGGCTTCTGGAAGTCATGCCGCAGGGTGCTTCCTAATCCCAGTTTCTGCAGGCTTGTTGGTGTGGGGCATAGGGAGGAGTCAGAGAAGTTGCACTGACCCTCCAGATGGGATCTTGTACTAGAAATAAAATGCAGCTGGGAAGTCTACTTGTCCTGACTGTCCCACAAGCTCAGCCAGCATCTGAGGAGCATTCCCCAGCTTTTGAGCAGAACATATGTCAGCCACACTGCTAGACAGCACAGCTATGGTTATGCTTTTGTTTTCTTCTCAGATGCATATTGGCAACTGAAAAAAGCTCAGCTGGAATCCAGCCATTTGCTTGTCAGCCACGTGAACACGCTTGCAAAGAGGATGGTGGTGAGTCCTGCAGCAGCTGATGGCTTCAGGGCACTGAAGCAGGAGCTGTTGAGGTAGACTTGCTGGTATCTGCTGGTATTTGATATCACTTTGCTAAGAATTATTGCCTGTGGCCCCTTCCGAGCAGCTGTTGGAGAGTGTGACCAGCACAGCTGTAATTTATGCTGTGATTGTACAAATTGTGGCTTCAGGGTGGATGAGGTTGAGGAGGACAAAAGAGTTCAAAATGTCAGGGCAGAGCTCCTTGCCCTGAGGTGTGCCTGGCTGGTGGTGGCAGGGTTAGGGTGTGCGGTGTTTTGCTCAGGGTCCCAGCACGCTGCGTAGCTGATGATCAGGCAGAGATCACAGCTCTGCACTCACCTGAGATATCCTTTCCTCAGCAGATTCCTGAGAACATCTTCGCAAGTAATGTCCGAGACATGAACCTCTCTGTTGCTCTCAGTACTCTTGATGTCCTGGCAACTGCCCTGAGGAAAGAAAAGACACCTGTGGAGTCCTCTGACCTCCTCACGGTGCTCCAGTTACTAAAGCAAGTTGCTGATGTGGAAGTCCAGGAGCGAGAGGAGCTGGAGATGCTGGAGCAGTTGGGCCAATATTATGTGGAAGTGACTGAGTTAATCCTGGAAGAGCAGAATATTGAAACATGGTCATCCGTCAGCCAGGTGATGTGCCAGCTGTGTGCCACATCAGCTCATTTGCTCTGTGTCATTGTGGTCTTTGTGGCCACAATTACTCACAGCTTTCTGATAGTGGCATAAAACCAGCCCTGGCTCAGTTGAGCTGGTGCAGATGTATCTGTGAAAGGAGGAAGGACCTGAGTGTTGTTGCTGGGAGGTCTACGGCTGTATTGTGCACAGGGGTCTCCTGTGCTGGGGTAGTTGGGGCAGTCACCTGCTCACCTCCAGCCATGAAACCTTCCCAAGGTCATTGTATAGCTGTGCCGAAATTCAGGAGTCCGGTCTGAAAACAGTTTGTTTGTTTGCTTTCTGTGCTAATGGCTGTTTATGAACACTGGCAAGTTTCCCTACTTGCAAGTCTTTCCACCACTGCTGAATGAACTGGGAACATTTTTCTTTGAAGAGGACATACATAGAAAAGCAAAACGCACAAAAGCACTAAGTCCTAACATCTCTTTTTCTGCCAAAGACCGAGCACTTGAAAAAACTATTGTGAGGTGTGAGAAGTGTGAGCTGGCAGTTCGGGTGCTGACTTCTGTTGTTCTCTGCATGTTTCCAGGCTGTCAGAGGGCCTATGGCTGTTGTTGAGCTCTGCGACAGAGTGGTGTCACTCTTGGCCCCGCTGCTGACCTCAGGGAGGACAAAGATCACAATCCAGCATCAGAATGTTGGTAAGAGGCACTGGTGAGGTGCAGAGCACAGGAAGGCCTCTGGCAGGGGCTGGCTCAGGATCCACCTGCTGCTGTGCCTCTTGGCTGAAGTTATAATATCCTAACATCATTTTACTGCACAGTAGCTCTGGAGGAAAGCTGCACCCTGTTTCTGTTCCTAATTTTGCCTCTGTGTATGGGAATTATACTGTTTGGGTACTGTTCATTCAGGATATTCACCCTACATCACCCTACACTCTGCTACAGGGATGGAGGTCAAGAATCTGGAGCTGAGCAGTGAGCAGCTGAGCAGTGAGGCATACCTGATCCAGAGCCCTGAGGAGGACAGACCTGACTTCATTGAAATCCCTGTGGAAGAGATGCAAAGACTGAAAGACAAAGGTATGCCATGAAGTTCTGTGTTTTGCTGGTTCTTCCCATGGCACTTCTGCAGCACGTTCAGCAGGAAGGGTCTTTACTCTGCCCACAGCTGTCTGGGGGTGCATAGAGAGGAGATGCTCTCCAGGAAAGGGACGGGGCAGCGGGGAGATTATCTGCAGCTTCTCTGCAGGCACAGCTCAGAGCTGGGAGAGCAGTGGGGCAGTGGTGTTGAGACATGGGCTGCCTAGAGGTGCTGGTCCTGCCCTGTGTGCCTGCACCCACCCCACAGTGCTCTTCCTCCCCAGGTCTCCGCAGGGTCACAGTGAAGAACATGTGGTTTGGTTACGGCTCCCTGCAGCGCTGCCTGCCCAGCCCAGGCCACAGTGCTGCCTTCCAGGACTTGGCTGCCTCTGATGGAGGACAGAAGTGAGTGAAGCAGAAATTCCCCTTGCACCACAGGGGTGGGGAAGAACTTGTTCTGAAGTCCGTGTTTAGTTTCTCAGTGCCCCTCCTTTGAGGTGATCAGCACCCTGCTCCGTCCCATTCACCCTTGTCTCTGGATTTCCGGGGAGGCAAACAGAAAGGAGCCCGGCTGGAAGGGCTCTGTGGAGGCAGAGCTGCCTCTGCGCATCCCGGCCCGAGCTCCACGTGGACCTGTGTGCTTCGTGCACCGCAGCGTCCTTTAGGAAAGAGTTTCTCTGCTGGATCGGGGCCGGGGCACAGGCGGGAGCCGGGATGCTCAGCCCCGCCGCTTCCCGGAGCTCCCGGCCGCCAGGGGGGGACGGCCGCCCGCGCATCCACCGCTCGGCCGTGCGCTGCAGCCCCGCCGTGCCGCTCCGAGCCGCGCTGCTCTGTGCCGCCCTGTGGAAGGCACGGTGCTGTTTGCCGAGCGCACCCGGCGCTGCTGCGTCTGTGAGCAGCACGCTTTCCCTCACAGGTACCTGAGCACTGCCGTGGGCACTGCTGTCATTTCGTCCACCGTGCTCAGCGACCACCAGGAGATAAGCACTTCTGTGCGCTACCGCCTGCAGCACCACACCCAGGTACCGTCCCCACCTCAAGCAGGAGCACGGCGCAGCCAAGCCCCCAGGCAGTGCCAAGGCTTTGCCCGAGGCCTCCAGAGCTCTTGGGCTTAGCGTGTCCCACACCCAGCTCTCACCTTGCCCTCTGTTTCACTGGGAGATGTTGTGCTGACAGCCCTTGCTCTGCTACATTTGCAGCCGAGCAAGTGACTGTCACCCGTCTGCGTCGTGTGCGTGTGGCTGTGCAACCTCTCCTTTTCCATCTCTCCTGCAGGACCTGCCTGATAAACTGGCGGGGCCCATCTGCGCCTTCTGGAACTTCAGCCTCAGGTGCCTTGTTCTTGTTCAGGTTGCCAGATTCACAAGTTTTTTTGTTTCCACTGCAAAAACAAACATAACTGCACCAGTGTAATGGTAAAAGTAAAGATCCGTAATTCTCTGACATCTGCTGGAATAGAGTTCTCTCCTTTGGCAAAGTCACTCAAAAGCAAGTGACTTTTAATGAGGTATGTACAATCAAAATGGGAAGCCTTGATTGTGATTGTTACCTACAAGAAAGCCTTGTAGTTACACAAGCATTCAGGACAGTTTTCCTGTGCAAGCCTACTGAATGAGGCAAACCTGCTGAGACACAGGCCAGGCCACAGGAAAAGCTGTCTCCAGTGCCCTCTTCTTCCTCATTTCACCTCCACGTGAAATCCCCTCAGCACCTTGGCTTTCTGTTAAAGCGTGTCGTAATTTCAGTGTGCTTTCTCTTCCTTTTGCTGCGTGTTAGCCCAGATGCTGGTGGGATGTGGTCAACAGCTGGCTGCTCGGTGGTGACATCGCTCCCAGACTCCACTGTCTGTTTCTGCAACCACACCACGAACTTCGCAGTGCTGCTGCAGGTGTACAAGATGGAGGTAACTGAGCAGCCTTTCTCCGCTGGTCTGAGCAGCGGGTGCAAGAACTGCAAGCAGCACACTGTTAACTTGTGGGGGTTTTGCCTTTTGCTGTTTCATGACTGGGGCAGAGGACCACCAAGGAGGAGCTCACGCTACAAACCTTGACTTTTATTGGATGTGGAGTTTCCTTCTGTGCCCTGGTTGTTACCTTCATTCTATTCTTGGTAGTTGGGTAAGAAATGTTGGCCTCTGTATGTCTTTTGTTTGATATTTTGCTTCAGTACATGTAATAGAAAGTGCAGCTTGTCAGTGTCAGGTTCTGTAGATGGGCAGGGGAAAGCAGGGGAGCTGCAGCTGGTCACTGCAGCAGAGGGAAGGGAGAGGCTGGCACTGCCTGAGGAGGGGATGCAGTACCATGGTTTCCATGGAGATATTTACGTGAACTCTGCACACACCTGAGTGCCTGTGGAAAGGCATTTACCAGCAAACAATGTTTCCCATAAAAGCTGCTCTGGTAGAGCTAATTTTTGTAAAATAAACAGAGCAAAGACTATTTCTTCAATTGCAAACCTTTCTGGATCACTCGGCAAGCACAGGGATCCGCCCTGAGAGCGTGGCAGCACCAAGTGCTTGTGCACCGTGGCAGTCCCTTGCCTCTTTGGACTGCCATCTTTGCTGTGAGTAGTAGAGAGATTGCACATCACCCAGACAGGTCTGCACAGCCAGCAAGCCCCCACCAGAACACCCACACTCCTTCCTTTGCCTGCAAGTGAGGGCTTCGTGTCTCCTTCCTCAGTGTCCCTAAGAGTGAACGAACAACTGTGCACAAAAACCTGATCTTTGCCTTAGCTACAGCAGAAGCCCTGCTCATGTTCAGCGAATTGGCCAAGACCAACCAGGTAAGCTCACCAACACATACCCTGTTTACGTAGCAGGACCAGTCCTGCTGAGCTGTTACTGGCAGAGCTAACAGGAGTTTAATTCCTTCTATTAACATTTCATTAACTACATGGAATTTGCATCTAGGTAATATGTGTGTCTCTGTGGTTGCATCATGCAAACCATCAGGAAAATCCATCCCTTGTTTCTGATGAAAAATTTCCTGAAGGTGTTAAAGCAATTGTGGGACACCAATGTATGGGTGGCTGTTTTCTTCCTGGGCACACATTCTCAGAATTTTCCCAAGGACTTCTCTTCCTGAAGGAGGATGTGGTTTATCTCCTCTCCAGGTGCTGTGTTTCATGGTCACTGCCTTCCTTCATCTCCTGTTCATGGCAGCTTTCTCATGGATGCTGGTTGAAGGGCTTCTTCTGTGGAGCAAGGTGGTGGCAGTCAACATGAGTGAAGACAGGAGAATGAAGTTCTACTATGCCACAGGATGGGGTATCTATAGATCCCTCTGCACTGGGGACTCGGAAAAATGCATCGTTTGTTTTCTATGGCAAAAATTTCAATAGAAGAAATTCCCCCAGCAGTGGTGCAGTCAGACCAATACTTGCTCAACACAAGAGCCTGCTGCCACTGTTCTGCAGAGGCTTTCTCATCTTTGTGTGAGAAATTGCCAGACTCAAAACAGAAGCTAAAAAGCATTTGTTGTTTTTCCTAAAACCAAGGGTTCAACACAAAGAACCAGAGGAGGAAACTCATGGTAAATTCTTGTTGGAGAGAATCACTACTGTGATCATAATTAAAATATAGATATGTTCTTGACTAAGCAGGCTTTATTCCAAGTGAGTCCTTAGGGTACATAAAATTCATTGAAATAAACAGATCTATATCTCAGAGAAGCCTGTTCACGTCAGTGCTCTTTGAAAAACATGAACCTAGTAGGATATTGAGCAGGTAGTTCCAATATTTTGTATTGTTTTATGATTTCGATTGTCCATTTTGTTAAAACAGCAGTCTGAGGAGTAAATTGCTTTGATCGGGGCTCAGGACTTGTAATGCTTTATACCTAAAAAAAAGACGCTGACAGCATATAAATCTGGTCTCGTAGAGCTGGGACAGATTTCAGCTGCAGTAAATTCACATTGTGCACAGGGTTTAAGAGGCTAAGCTGGCTCATGCTGGAGCATGTCTGGTCATGGGGGTTTTGAAGCAATTATCTAGAGCTCAGCTGATCTGCTTGGGTCATATTCGCTTTTCCTGGGTACTAATTTACTTTATCATTTTATTTTTAATTTGTGCAGGCCTTCCAGTCATTATCGTGGGTGTGACCCTTGCAACTTCCTTCAATAACTATGTGGCAGACAGCTACTGCTGGCTGAACGTTCAGACCAACGTCATCTGGGCCTTTGTTGGGCCTGTTCTCTTCATCCTGGCAGTAAGTGCCAAAGCCTTCCTGGAAGGCGTGATGCCTGCATGTCTGGTTTTAGGAAAGCAGTGCAGAGTCAGCTGCAGAAGTGCTGGCACTGCTAAGATGCTTGCTCACTGGGCTTTCCTTGCAGTTTAACAAAAATTCTCCCATAAAAACTTCACACATAGGTGCACAATAGAAATAAGTCTCTTTATCCAAAACAGATTTTTTTATACTAAAAAGTTAATTATATTTTGTTGATAGTTCTTGTATTGACTGTTAGACTAGGAATGGTGATAAATGCATAGGTTAAATGTGACTTCACCTTAAATAAAGGTCCACTTGTCATATGGGAACACCTGCATCCTTGAAGTAGTTATCAGTATCACAACAGAACAACACAGCAGCAGAAAAAGGTTCAGTGCTGAAGGAGACTAGAGCAGCCACTTACCAAGACATTCTGTGGGAGAGGTTTTGAGAAGTTTTTACAGACCTGATACTTGTGCAGATAGCTCTATAAAGCATTTCATTTTTCTCAGGAGTTATACGTATCTCTTCACGCTCCAAAAATTAGTAACTGACTTCCCAGAGAAGAGACTCACCACAGTGGAGTTCAGATCACTGAAGCCCATGGTCTGCTGGCTCTTTCCTGACAGGTGAACACCTTTGTGCTTTTCCGGGTGGTGATGGTGACTGTGTCCAGTGCTCGCAGGAGAGCAAAGATGCTGACACCGAACAGCAGCCTGGAGAACCAGATTGGAATACAAATATGGTGAGCATATCACAGCACTGGCTGATCAGAGTATAAAACAATGGGAATACTGTTAAACTGAGGGGGATGCGATGGCAGGCTGTGAGTTGGGGCAGTCTGGACAGAAAGGATTTTCTCCTCTAGAACGACTGAGCATCACTCAGAGGTGGTTCCTCGGTTGGGCTCTTTACCATTGAGGACATTAGAGCTGCTGAGCAGCTTGCTGTCAGGCATGCAGACATCCTGTAAAACTGTAAACACAGGGAAGCGAGGGAACAGCCTTGAGTGTTTCCAGGAACCAAGGGATGTGAAGTGCTTGATTTCCTGGAATTTCATGGAGATCTGAGCCAAAAAGAGGAGTCCTCTCCACAGAGCATTGGGGTTTGCAGTCATCCCTTTCATAGGGTTTGTACACATTTAACAGAAGCTGTACCCAGTGCAGGGGCTTTGGTTTATTTACCATAACAAAAAAGCATTTTCTATCTTCTCTGGACTCGGTGCATTGAAAGGAACCCTGGTGGCAATTACATGAGGAAGGAGAAGCTGTGTGGACCTCTGTAATCAGTTAATGTAGGGAGACCTCTAAAAACTGCTGCTTGAGTCACTACTTTATCATCTTCTGTGAATTTTTATTGTTGTTAGCTGGCGCCAGATACCCCTGCTAGACATGCATTGTTCCCCTCTATCATAAATAAATTTCTCTAAAACTACAGAGGCACAAAGATAGGGCGGTGTAGGAGGGCAGGGTGACATCCATGTGCCTGTAAAACAACTATAGAAGCCCTTCTTGTAGCAGCAACTCCAGGGGAATAGCTGTTTTCTCATGGCTAATGACGTCAAAGAGCCCCCTTCTTACTAACTCTCAATGATAAAAAAAGAGCTGGGCTGGCACATTGCAGGCTGGGAATTGAAGCGTTTGGTTTTTCTCCTCTAATTTTGTTTGCAAAGGAATTTGTTTCATAGCTACCATCTTGGGTGCTGCTTGCTCAGCACCTTGTCAGAGACACTTGCTGGGGGTGTAGAGCTGGCTCCTGGGCGAAGACAAGGAGAACTCCCTTCTAAACTGTAAAATACAGGGCAGAGTGCTCCAAAAGCCATGATGCTCTGCAGCCTAGAGCAGTGCCAGTGCAGTGTTTCTGCTTTTAAACGTGTCCAGGTAACTCTGAGCTCTTCATTCTGACAGGGCCACAGCCAAACCCATCTTGGTGCTGCTGCCTGTGCTGGGACTCACGTGGGTGTGTGGGATCCTTGTCCACCTCAGCATCGTTTGGGCCTATGTCTTCATTGTGCTCAACTCTCTCCAGGTGAGTCCCCTCACCTCACAGCCAAGCAAGGCTGATGTTTCTCATGCTGCACTGTAATCCGTCAGCCCTACTAGCTGGGAATCTTTGTCAGTTCTGAAGCCCAACCCAACTTTCCCAAACTGCTGTGCTATTTTGTCTGAAAAACTTAAGCTCCTGCTCCCAAGATGTGAAATGCACCCCAGCACACCTCACTCACATCATGTTCCCTCAGCACCAGTCACTGGAGTATCTTACTGGTGCTTTCCAGTTCAAATCTTGTTTCTTAGATTAGTTTATCTGAAACATTTACATGGTTTAAAATGACACTTCCAGACTAGCATGCTTGTAGGGAGCTTCATTTTTCTTCCAACTTTACCGGTTTCTTCAAAAGAAGAAAACTTTAACCAGTCTGTAAGTGATTAAGAGAGCAAAATAAATAAATTAATTGGTTACATTCTGCACTGATGTGGAGCAGTTCCTGTGAACTCTGGAAAGCTCAAACTCAAGGAGACGTGGTGACAGAATATCATAAGGGCTTGCTGAAGTCACATAACATGGGCTTGCCATCTGCAACTGAAAGCATCAGCCACCTGGCAAGTCAAAGCTTTCCAAACCTTAAAAGAAAGCAGCTGTAGATGGAGCTAGAGAAGCACTGAACTCCACTGCTCCTGCTATTTGCAGGAGAGACAGTTGTCCCAAGGCAGAAGATGGGCACTGTCAGACAGGTAGCTCCTGGCAGCAGAGAGCCAGGCAGAGGAGGATCTGTGTAGCCTGGGCCCAGCTCTAGGTGCTAGGACTGCTCAAGTACAAATAACACCAGAGCTTACCCACACAGTCACTTCTGTGCCTTTGCACTGGATAGTCGCAGATCTATTTTTCAGAGTCCCTTGCCTAGTTCCTGAAGACAAATTTTACTCCACTGAATCCAATTGAAGAGAGAAATTGGGTACTGTGCTCCAACCCATTGAAATTCTAAAAATTCTCTATCTTTTCCCTTTGGATATCGTAACGCAGTGGAAAGCACAGCAATGGCAGCAGAGTAGCAAGGTCCTAGGCTGCAGCAAGTGGGAATTTGCTCAGATACAACAGTCATAAACACAGAAACAAAGGAAATCAGCTGCTTTCCCTCAGAAGGCCTCAGATATGCAGGAATCTCCAGTAAGATACCCTTAACTCCACTGCCGACCCTTAAGTGAGGTCTGGGCAGGGGTGGGACCTGGCTGCACTGAGATAGGAGATGTTAGCCGGATTTGTTTTTTTTTCCTTTGCTTTTCTGTGGAGTTGAGAAAAAGCAGGGATAAAAACATCATATTTTTGCTCTTTTGCTGGCTGGCATATTGAGGGCAGCTTCTATACATCACCTTGGGATTTCCTCTAAGGCCGGTGTGCTTCTTTATGTCCTGAGGTTGTGCTGGAAAGTTTTGCTGCTGTAGTTGTTTGTTTGTTTGACTGCTTCCTATTTATTTGAGGAAAAGGAAGCCTATTTTCAAGGTTACTCTGTACACTGACACTGCACCTGACAGCTCCTCCTCCAGCAGGCACAAGAACTCAGCCCAGGGAGAAGCAGCAACATGAGGTGCTGGGCCCCAGGGGGCTGCAGTGCTGTGGCCAAAACCCAACCAAGATGAGCCACCAGTCCCTGTCCTGCCCAGTTAAAGAGGCAAGAAACCTGTAAATTGATCCGTGCAGCCCTGAAGCCCCTCTGCTGCCACCATTAGAGGGGGACTGGGGCCATCCCAGAGCTCCTGTTCTGCACAACACTGCTGATACTGTGAGGGCTTCACACCTCTGCCATTACAGGCGAAATCAGCCGGGTCAGCTCCACAGGGCACTGGGCTGTGAAATCCCAGTGGGACAGCTGCAGGAAAAAGCTGTTGGACCCCTCCCTGAGTGGAGCCAGAGCTGCTCATGATGGCGGCCCCTGAGGAAGATGGCAGCTCTGCTTTGCCCTGGGAGGAGGCAGAGTGGGCAGCAGTGGGGCAGCAGTGGGGCAGCAGTGGGGCAGCAGTGGGGCAGGAGCAGCTCCTCTGGTGCAGCCCCACTCCGTAGCTCTGCTTCCGCCCGCTGCTGCAGCTGGGCCTCCTCTTCTTCCTTGCTTTCCTCCCCGCTGACCTCAGCGCTCCCTCCCCCACTCCACTTTCCTACAGAATGATTATTTCAAGGAAGACCTGCCTCGGCAGCCCGGCCAGAAATCTGCTCTGGAGGAGTGACCAGCGTTGCTGTCTGAAGGACAGGTCGTGGCGCAGCGCCAGGGTGTTGCTACCATTACGCCTGCCAAGAGCTCGCAGATGAAGAGCGAGGCTCATTGAAGACAAGATGGATTACTTTTCTTGCTGCAGCTGATTTATCTAGCTGCGATAACAAACACCCTACAGATATAACATAAATCTGCTGGACCAGATAGGGCTGCCTTAAGACCAAAATCGTTGGTTTGGAGCTGTAATTAGCCCCTGGCTGCAGCCTCCAGGTGGTGCTCGCTCCGGGCTGTGCTCAGAGCCCTTCCTGCAGTACAGCCCATGTGAGACTCAAGTTGTGGGTTTGAACAGAGCTGCGGCTCATGGCACAGCATCTGATTGCTTGTCAGTCCCCAGTGCTTTCATACAGGAACACGAGTTTGGTGGGAAGGAGAGGGTGGCCAAGGCTGTGCATCCCAAGCCGTGGGGTGCCAGTCTGGGAAGCCTTTGTCTGGGCTGGAAAAACCTTCCTGGATCGGTACCCCCTAAACGTGCATCAGAGGCTCCTGCTGGCACACTGTGGTCTGTCATGATGTGGGACAGAGGAACTGCTCGTAGCATCACACTGTGTTTTGTGGGAGGATGGCCTAGGTCCCCGTCCCTGGTCTCAGCGGGAGGAGAGTGCTTCTTCCTGGACTTCAATTCCCCTTGTAACAAATTCCTGGAGGTTTCTGTTTCTGAGATCTGAAGGAGGTGTTTCTGGAGGGATTTTGCATGCACGAGTGAAGAGGAGTGTGGGAGAGTGTTGGGTGAGGGGAGCAGAGGTGCCCAGCTGGAGCTGCTGTCTCCCCCTCCATCACTCCAGGGGGACACAAAGCAACTTCTGCCAAGTGCCTGAACTGCTGCTGTGAGGTGAGACAGAGGGAGAGGAAAAGGAAGAGGGACTGGGACAGCTCTCTTTTGGACTCTCTGTGAAGAACCTGGGGAATGCTCACCTTTCCCCAAGTTGTGCCATGCCTGATGTCTTTGCCTCAACCATTCTAATGCTCATCAAACTCATTTCCTCCCATGGAAAGTAGCATCAAAGCAGCTGTACATCTCTAACTTCCTGCGTTCTCTCCTTTTCAGGGCCTTTACATATTCCTGGTCTATGCAATCTATAACAGTGAGGTAAGAGATACCCCTGGCTGGGGCTCTGTCACTCTTTAAAGTAGCAGTGAAGCAGTAGCTGGGATTGTAGTAGATGCAACAGAGAGCATAGCTTAGCCTGTGCTTCTGGGATAGCTACTGCTTTTTGCCCATGACTTGCTGGAGGATCTCTTGCTCTGCTGGAGTTGCTGTGGCCCTCTGTAATGTCCTTGCTCCTCTTCAGGTGCGGAATGCCATCCAGAGGATGAAGGACAAGAAGAAAGCACTCTCTTTCACAGTAAGTCACAAGGAAGCCTTGCTACTGCCGTTTGTTCATCCTTCACCCATCAAAGGAGTGCCCTAGCTATGTATGTTTGGACTCCTTTAAGGAGATAACGTTGAAAATAAGTCTTATTTTTCTTCCCACGTGTCCTGTGTAGGAAGAACAGCAGAGGCTGGCTCCCTTCTTTGTAGTCATGTTGGACAGTGCAGACCCAAGATCATCTACCTTGATTAGGCAGCAGCCTTCTGTACCAGAGTGGGATGGGAGCCCAAGTCCCAGGGGCAGCAGTGTAGATCAAACCGATCTTTAAAGATGGATCTGGATCCAGTAAATATACATGTTGCAGTTTTCACTGTCCTGAATTTCTTCCCTGTCACTGCAGAACTGCTCTCATCCCATCAACTACTTATCAAGTCCAAGAAACACCACCTCCTGGGAGACTGGGAAGCTGAGTCCTGCAGCAGAGAGTGCCTTGTCAAGCCCTGTGCAGAAAGACCCTCCTGTGAAGAACATCACCAACAGAGGTAAAGAGAGTCGTCACTGCTGTTGGCCCAGACTCCACCATGAGAGCACAGTAAAATGTTTACCCTAAGGCTTGAATATCAGTACACATTCACTTGGCATGGTGCTGAACCCATTTGCATCCTCAGAAGGATCCGGGCCGTCCCTGAGGGCTGGCTGAACATGAGCAAGGGGTTCTCACAATTGTGTTGTGCAGCATTGCCTTCTTTTCAGGCGAGAATCCATGTCTGTGTCTTAAAATGAATTTCCTGGAGAAGAGTGAGTGAAGGTGATGATGGGAAATAGGTTCTTGACATTTTGGGAAAACAGGTGTTGCATGATCCTTCCAGTTTGTGGCTGCAAAAATTTACTTGCAATTATGGTTAGTCCCTTTGCTTTGGTGGAAGATATTTAGGAAATGCAAAGCACCAATTTTTTTGGTAAAACATGAATATTTCTATTCCAATCTCTGAACAATCTGTGTTGCTTCACCCCCTAGGCAACTTTGGAGGCAAAATTCCCATGGGGATTTCATCAATCATGTCACCAGAGAGACCGGTAGGTAATGTCTTCTCATATTCATCCACCTTCAGCCAAACGCAGAGCGCAGTGGGGACGAAGCCCCCAGAGCAGATGTTTTCAAGATCACTGCCCTCTGAGCTGCGGGGAGCTGGCCCTGCTGCAGCCTTGCTCTCAGCTGCACTCAGGGCTCACAGCCCCTCTCCAGGAGGGGAGCATGACAGGAGGGTGGTCTATGGCAGGGAATATAAATGAACAGGAGCTAGCGAATTTGAGTACGTCAGGCAGCGAGCAGAGATTGGTATGGATTGAAGCAGGAGGCTTCCCCAGGATCAGCAGATTTAACACGGGCAGCAGGGTTTGCTGTCTGTGCAGCAGCCAGGTTGCATCCATCCAAGGAGGGCAGCCCTGAGTTCTGCAGTCATTTCACTCCTCTGGCAGAAGCCTGATACAGAGCTCAGCAAGGTCTAAAGTGGAGAACAATTTAAATTTGACTACTCTGATACCTCTTCTATCTTCCACTATTGAAATGATCATCAGTCCTTGTGCACTTGACATACAAGTGCTGTAATTTCCTCAGAATAAAATCCAACACTACTTTCGTATAAGTCTCTCACTGAAGGATCTCTCTCTCCCTCTCTAATATTTATCCTTTGAAAACCTGTGTCACATAGACAGCTCTTATTTATCCAATAGATAATACTTCTATAGCTGGCATATCATTTTGAAGCCACTCAATAAAATCCATATTTTCTTCTCCCATGATTTATACTGCAGTTAATGCCGTTCCTCCTTCATGCTAAACACTGACCAGGATTCACAGGTGATGCTTTTCTCAGCCAGCCAGGTGCTTGCTGTGTAAACTGGGAGCAGGGCTAAGCTCTCTGGCACAAAATACGAGACGTGGGCTAAAGAGATTAGCCCAGAGGCCTGAGTTTTCTAATGCAGGGAGTATTAGGAGGCAGATTTCCTAAATGCCAAGGCCATGGCATTTCCTAGCAAGCAAAGATAGAAACTGCTTTCCTCTGTATGAGGGTCACCTAGGACTTTACTGTGTCGTTGCTGCTTAAACATTTCATTTTCAGTGCATTTGTTTCCTTGCTAACAAAGGGGTGCTCAGCTGTGTGCAGAAAGCCGTGCTGGTGCCTTGTCTGGGGGGGCAGACATGCACAGCACTGCTCCCTGTGCTGACCTGTGCCCCTGTGGAGCTGAGCAGCTCTGTGCAGCATCAGCCCTGGGCAGTGGGGTTGGCAGAGCCCTGTGCCCGGCGTGGTGCCATCCCTGGCTGATGGGCACTGCTTGCTGCGTTATGTAAGTCAGTGCTGCTTTCCTGCTCCCTGCCCAAGTGAGTCATGTAGCTCTCTGGAGGAGCTGTGAATTAAGAATGTCACTGGCAGCTGCACAATAGTTGGGATGAAGAGAAGATGCTACTTAAAAACGTTTGAAAACACTTAAAACGACAAAACACCAAGCAAGTGAAGATACAAACACAGACAAGATGTTCTTTGTGTTTCAGCTTTTTAAAGTGTTGTTTGGTGATATTTATCGCTGTTGGGCTGGGAGCAGGAATTTCACACCTCGGAGCATTAACCATCACTCAGGCACATGGAATAAGTTTGTGCGTGGTCTTCTCCGTGCATGAGGAATTTCTCTCTGCTCTGCTCCTGGTTTTTGCTGTCCCTGTAGCAGATGCCCAAGCTGCAGGTCACACTGGGGCTGGGGCTGAGCAGTGGAGCTGCTGAGAGGTGCAGCAGGTTGCAGGGAGCTCACGCAGCACGCTGCCCATCCCTGTAGGGCTGGCTGCAGGCTCTGCAGGAGCTCGGTGCTGTGAGGAGCCCTGCTGGGCCTTGGTGGGGGGCTGGGGGCTCCAGCCATGCAGCAGACCCACCCATGCCTTCTGCTAACAGATGTTCTCCCCTTTTTCAGGCTGTAGAGCTGACAGCGTTCAAATCCTCAGGTAACATTTCCTTCTTTGTCTTCAGGTGCTTGGCTTTTTTTTTATGCCAATGCTGCTTTCTCTGATTGCACTGTGGAGCACATACCGGAGGGTGGAGGGCAGGTTATTTTTGCTCGGACTTTAGGAAGTATTTTATTTCCATCATGCCTCAGTGGCTGCAGTCCTGGCAAGGCTGCTGAGGGCTCCGTGTGTCCTGGACAGGGCTGCAGCAGGTGAGGAGCAGGGGGTGCCTGGAGGCCTTGCTGTGCTGCCTCTCCCTGCAGCACCAGCAGCTCAGCTCGGCCATGAGCCCCTGCAGAGCCATGGGTGCTCATCTCACAGCACTCATGTGGCTTTTCCCAGCATCCATGCAACCTTCCCGCAGCCTCCTGGCCGCATCCAGGCTGCTTCCAGGGGCAGCAGCAGCTCTTTGCTGCCACAGATTATTGTAAAGCAACAGCTGCTGCCGGAAGCACGGGCGGGTGTTAGGAACGACTTGCTCCTGGAGAAGGGAAGCCAGGAAAGATGGGGTGTTCAGACAGGGATGGATTTATGAGCTTAAATGCAGCCATTTAGCTTCTTCTGTTTCAGGTTGTAGAAAGGCCAATGTCACCATGAAGGTGGGTAAAATTGAAAACAAAATCCCTCCTAAGCCCCAGACCTCTGCTGGGCTGCAGTGCCGGGAGGGGCCGGCAGCAGCTCAGCTCCCCGCCCGGCTTGGGCAGGTCCCCAGCTCCTCTGTGCACAAGTGCAGTGTGTTTTGTTTTGTTTATCTGTCACTGATGAGTACTGCAAGCGCTCTCACTGCAGTCTCTGGATGGGGTCACTCAAGCAGACAGTGCAGGGAAGAAGCAGCAGGGATGGATTGATACTATTTTTTCTGCATTGTTACATCTTCTTTTGTCGAGGGATGCTGTGCATTAGCAGGTTCTGATTTTGCTCTGTGTTAAGTGTTTAAGCAGGGCAAGCTTAGACTGTTTTCCAGAAGATGCCACCCAGAAGCCTTACAGCTCTCCTCTCCACAGTGGACACATGAATGAGGCAGACAGCGGTGTCTGGGTGTAAACATGCTGCAGTCTCAGGCTCAGCACTGCCCACACTGAGCACTCACCTGCTCTTGCCTATTTTAATGAGCCACATTTGTAATTAAACTCCAGCTGTGTAAAGAGGTGGGCTGTTTAGCTCATTTTTGCTTTCCCAGGTAAGCCCCCAGCAAATGCTTAAAAAAAGCACACACCAAAGGAAGGATGGAGCTCCCACAGTGCCTTTGGGGTTAGGAGAGCTGGCGGGTCCCCCTGCCCCAGGCCGGGCTCTGTGCCTGCCCTCTCCCTGTGTCAGCAGCCACACAACAGCGGTGGGAGCAGCAGCTGGAGCAGGCCCACACTCACACAGCTCCCTGGAACCTGGAGAGCAGCTCTGCTCGCGCCCAGGGCCGCAGCTCGGGCCGTGCTTCAGCCTGAGGGTGACGGAGAAGATCTCCTTGAACCAGAAGAGCCCTCCTCTCACACTTGTGTGCATGCAAGGCAGCCAGCACGGCGCTGTGCTGCTCTGCAGCGAGGCACAGGACTCAAAGATAAGTGCTTCCAGCCATTAAACATATGAAGTACAAGGCAGCAGTGCCCAGCTGCAGCAGTGCTGCGCTGACCCCAGGGCACGGCAGCGTTACACGTGGTCGTCACAGCCTGTTTGGCAGCACAAAATGCTGTGTAGCTCCTGGGGAAAACAGCTGCCAGGGCAGCAAGCCGCAGGCCTCCGTGTGTGATGGCAGTTGAAAGACAAAGCTTCTCAATGCTCATTCCTGTTTGTTTTCTCCCCGGATAGTTTAATGCAAAGAGATGTGTTTTGCCCCAGATGTGTTTATTTGAATACTTCCAGGCAGCAATAATGCAGGTTGCCATGGTGCCAGCAGCAGGTCTGCAGGAGGTGATGCAGAGATGCAGGAGGATACTGCCTGCCCAAACTGGGAGGGCACGTGGGCAGGAGTGCGGGTGAGAAGCTGCCTCCCCCATTGCCTTAACTGAGTGCTGCCATGCTGTTGCTCCCCGTGCAAGAGGCACCAGTGGGGCTCATGCTGCAGGGCAGATGGGCTCATGGCAACACTTCAGCGCGTGTGAGGGTGAATGCAGATTGAGCCCAGGTAAAGGCCGGGCCAGGTTCAGCAGCGCACAGCGCATGGTGCAGCAGTGTGGCTGCAGCACAGGCAGGCAGGGGCTGCACGCTGCCGCCACAGCCCTCCCCCTCTCCCACCCCCAATATTTGGTCTCCCCACCCCCCAAGGACTCAATTCACTCGGAGGGGCCGCATGCTTTTTGCAGTAATGAGCTCCAGCCCAGCTGTACAAAGATGCACGTTGCGCGGAGCACTCTGCCCAGATTCATTACACCCATTATGTAAGAAGGGGATGGCCGGGGGGGTTCACATGTTTGCACAAACAATGAGTGCCTTCTTCCTTGTCTTGGTGAACAAGAGCTCCAAGAGGCCTCCACATCCTCCATCTCTTCAAGTGATGGCTTCTTTGTTTCCCCACGATAATTTCATTATTCGGTTTGAATACATTTATATGTTGCTAAGCCACGCATAGCAACATGGATCTTGTCTCCATGGCCCAGCCTTTCTGTGATCAATACTGAGTATTTCTGCAACTCTCACAACACCGCCTTCGGTGGGATTTCTTTTAAAATAATGGGGAAATGGTTATCTCAGGGATCTGCAGCCAGCCGGGCACTGGCATGCCTTGGGTGCGAGGGAAGTGCTGACCCACTGGGCTGCCCTGTGCCTCCCTGCTGGGCAGAGGGGGCCCTGTGCCTTGATGGGGGGAAGCACAGCCCGTGCGGAGCCAGTGCTCTCTTCCATGGCACTGTTGGTATTTTCATTAAATGTCGCTGAGCCTCTTTCATCGGAGCATTCAGAGCTGACGATGCCCTGTGCAGCGTGTATGGTGCACTCATTGGTGAGCAGATAAAAAAGAGGGCTCCCTGCTCCCTGCCTGTGCCCCAGGACCCCAGCAGGGCAGAGGGGAGCCCCCATGGCCCCTCTCCCAGCCGCCACGGCTCAGCCCATCTCTCTTTTGCTTTAGGTTTCTGAGTGCCATGACACCGTGGTGGCTCTTCAAACAGCCAAGAGGACGGCAGGTAGAGGAGCTGCTTCTCTCAGAGGGCTGTTAACCCTGTGCTTCTTCCTAGCAGCATGTGCAGACAAAGCCACAGCAGGACGGGGCTGCAGGGAGTTCTCATGGGGCCACTGGGCTCCGTGCGCTGCCAAGACACTCCACGCATCCCCAGCTCCACATCGCTGCCAGCGTTGGTTCTGCCACCACCAGAGCTGGTTTCATTTGGAGGATGTGTGGGACACGCTGTGCCCAGGGCTGTGCCCACACAGGGGAGAGTGTCACTCCGCAGGGCAGGACGAGCTGGACTGCATGGGAAGCACAGGCACTGGGGCAGACAGCAGCTGGCTTCAATGCTTGTCTAAAACAGCTGACTTTAATAGCTTTTTTGGCTGTGTTTTGGACAAAAAAATCTCCCTTCTCCCAGTTTCCCATCTGGCTGGTTGCTTCCCCTCCAGCTGGCGCTATGTCCTCCCTCCCTCCGTTCTGTTCCTCAGACTGCTTCTCCTGTTACTTTCTAGTGTTTAGAGCACATGAAATGTGTGGTTTTTTGCTGGTTACGATGACAGTAAATGCTGATTTTTAAAGGCAGCTTTCTCTCCCTGTAATTTGTCCCTGGGAACGGTCCCGTGGCCACGTGCAGCAGCTTCACAGGCTGGAAGTGGTGCAGAGCTGTGGTGCAAGGCCCTGTGACACCACGGGCTGGCTGCCCCGTCACGCTGCGTTCCCTGCTTTCAGCACAGCTTGTGCTGGTTGCCTTTTAGTTGCTGGTGGAAACCGCAGCCCTCAGAACAGCTCCGTAATGGCCAAAAAACAAAATCTGGGTGCAGAAACACCACTTCTGGTGTCAGCGTCTGCAGCTGCCAGGGCTGGGGAGCCCACTGATCGATGCCCTGGTGAGGTTTTGCTCCCTCCCTCAGCACATGGCACTGCCCACTGCCTCCTAAATGCTATAATTCTCAAGCTTACTTGCAAAGCACGCTCAGAGTCGCTATGGCAATTCACAGCAGCACTTGGAATCAGGTCCTGAGTCACCAGTGCCCTCCTATTGAGCCACAGCAGCAGTCCCCTGCCACGGGGCAAGGGCAGTGTGCCCTGGGGATCCCATGGGATGGGGGCTGGGGGGCTGAGCGCTGCCCTGGGGCCGGGAGGAGGGGTGGCACCAGGAAGGAGTGTCAGAAATACAATCAGAAAAGACAACGTCTGCCTTCTTAAATGAACTGCAAAATTTATTACAGTGGTTTGCTCCTGACATGGAAGTTAATAACCTCCTGCCTGGGAAGGAAGGGAGGGGAGCGAAGGAGGAGAGGAATGGGAGGGAGGAAAGGAGGTGTGTGTGTGAGAGAGAGAGAGAGAGAGAGACACTTAAGGACACTTCTCATTTTCTGAAAATAAAATATCTTTTACCTCCCAAACCATTTTCTCCAGTTCTTTAAGTTCACAGAAAGAAGGAGGGTGAAACTGAACCACAGACTTCAGGAGGAAAATGCACAAACGTTGAAAAGCAAAAACAAACATGCTCTTCTGTATCTAACAAGTTGGGGTTGACGGTGGGCGGCACGGCCTCTCCTTGAGCCCCAGCACTGCACAGAGCTGTGGTACGTGTGTGTTCCCTCCAAATGGGACAGTGGAGGTAACACCTGAACCAAACCCAGCAGCAGAGCTGGGGAGCCATGTGCTGCTGGGCACCTGTGAGGATGCAGAGCAGGATGAGGCTGCGATGGAGCCTCTGTGCTGCCCTGCTGAGCCCCAGCCCTGCACAGAAGGACAGCCAGCATCTAAGTGTGGCTTCAGCGCTCTGCTGTCACCTGGGGACAAAGACAGTGCTGGCCCTTCTGGTCCCTCCTTGCCCAAATGCTGGGGGTGCCCACAGCATGAGGCCTGGCCCTGAGCATCTCTGCTGCCCTGCACCTGCAGAGCCACCTCCACCAGCATCACCTGTGGGCAGTGAAGGGATGGTGCCCAACCCTGTACCTTTGCTGCTCCCCAGCATCACACAGGCACAGCTGGTGGCCAGAATGAGCCCCAGGAATCTGCCATGGGTGCCTGCTCCTGCCTCTGCCCCTGCACCCCATTTCTGCCTGACTGCGGGGGAGCTGAACTGTCCCAGGAACACATCCCTGTCCCCAGCACTGGCGCTTGGAGCCCCTGCACAAAGCCTTGCAATTCTGGGAATGAGCTCACTCCAGACATGGGTGGGATTTGGGCACTGCAGCTGCCAAGGGCCATAAAAACCCAATTCCTGCCATAGCACTGGTAAGTGCTAAGAAAAAAGGAGCCAGCTGAGGGTCAGCAGTGCCCTGCTTGGTGCTGGGCAGGCAGTGACTCTGCAGCAGGCAGGAGCAGGCCTCTTAGCCCCAGGGCTCAGCTTTGCTGCTGCAGAAATCCCCTGACACTGTGCCAGTGCCAGGGGGAAGAGAAACCACAAAGCCTGGAGGGTTTTCAGCTCAATTCTTCCCATGGCCTATAGACCAGGGGTCCCAGACGGGGCAGGCTGAGCAGTGGGAGGGCAGCAGTAGAGAAACAGAGTGAAGGGATGGCAGGAGAGGAGCAGGAAAGGGAGCAAAGCCAGAACAGGCTTTCCCCTGCTGACATCACAGAGCTGGGTAGGCAGTGGGTCGGGCACTGGCTGTGCTGGTGGGGCAGTCCGGCTGTCACACGTCCCCATGACCATTAACCGTCCTTACCACGTATTAAAATAAATCATCTGGGACCTCCCACTAGCACGGGTTAAATAGCATCACTGAGAGGCGTGGGGTGGAGAGGTGGCCCCAGGCGCGTGTGCTGCCCCATGGCCGTGCGGGGCCCTGCAGAGTCTGTGCAGGAACTGCACTCAAGTCCTCTTGGCGTGCAGCATCTCGATGAGGAGGTTGTTGCAGGGCACCTCTCCACTCAGGTGCTTGTGGTACAGGTACTCCTCTGCCTGCATGCTCAGCGCCCGGACCTCGGCCAGCCGCAGCAGCAGCTGCCGGAACTTGTCCGTGCAGTGCGGGTAGTGGCACACCGTGTACTCCAGCAGTGCTGCGTTGGCCTTCTCCTGAGCTTCCTTAGCCAGCGTGTGGTTCTCCAGGTACTTCACATCTACAAGAGAGTGAGATGGGCGAATGAAGCGGCTCCAGGCGCAGGCTGGGTTTGCAGCTCAGACACAGCTTGGCAGCACAGAGCCCTCAGATCTGGGCAGCAAAGCGGCAGTGTTCTGCGGTTTATGTGGGGCTTTTGCAGCCTAGAGGAAGGAGCAGAGCTTGGCTTTGGAGCCCAACAGGCCACAGCTGTGCCAAGGGCTGAGCAGCTCTCCTGGGGGCAACACGCAGTGCTGGTGGTGGAGGGGCATGGGGGGGGCTCAACCTCCATAACCAGGGCTGTCCGGGCACTGCACGGCGTGGGCTGCAGCCCTGCGGGGTGTGCCCAGCACTTATCAGATCACCCTTTCCCTTTTAACTCCTGCGACACATTTGCTCCTATTGTGACCGTCTCCCTTCTACCCGGGGTTGTTGTTACGAAATCTCTTTATCTGCATAAGGTTATTGTGCATGTCATTAAAAAAAAAAAAAGTTATATTGATAAATGTCAAATCTATCCCGAGTTGGCTCAACAATAGCTAGTTCTACTCGATGAACTCACCTGGTTCTCTGAAAGACCCTATTCACTGTTTAATTGAATATTTGAATAATCTTTTCATTCCTGCAAGGAATAAAGAATGTTGTCCAAATAACATTGACTCACTTCATTTAGCGACACTGCAGCAGTTGCAAAGACTGTCCTGTGACAAAGCCTCCCATCACACATACAGATATGCCTGGGATTATTTCTATGCCCTCAAGTGTTCTTCCTATTCACAGCTCCTTTTGTTTGGGAGAAGCTGCTGATAAATTGCAAACGCTTAAGGGAATGTGGGCTATAAAAGCCTCTCTTCCTCCCCTCCCCAAGAGTAGCTGCTTCATGAATGTAAGTCATGAAATCGAATGATAGGTCAATCCATTAAGGCTCTATTAAGCCCTTCTGTAGAACAAAGCTAACCTGTGCCGTCCTCATAAATATTGCTATTTTGAGAAGCCCTAATTTTAATTAAATCTCTTTACCTGCTCAGGAGAGAAATCTATTTAGAACTCAAATGGCAGCTCTTGTGAGTGGGGCTTGGCTTTGATTGTGCTGTGGCAGAGTGGTAAATGTGGAAATTCTCTTGTTAAAGGCAATTACATCCTGAACATAATACACAATCCCATCCTCTACACCTGAGCCTGAGAAGGGCAAATTACTCCAAGTGAGCTCTGCAATATGGAGAGAAAAAGTTGAATTTGGGGCAAAATGATGTCTGGGAAACCACTGCTGTTTTATTCCACACCCTCCCTGAAAGCTGCTGCTCCAAGGATGAGGGATCCCAGGCTGAGAGCAGTGCTGCAACTGCCAGTGCTTGGAAGGATGCTGTGCTGGTCACTGCCACGTGCAGGAGACAGGGGCTGGGGACAGAGACAGGGCAGAGCTGAAGAACTGTTGGGTCACACTCCTGCAGAACCCCCAGGGGCAGCAGTGGGGAAGGTCCCCCTCCCCAGATCCTTCATTTCCCAGCACTGTTTGTGCCACACTTATCACTGTTGAAACAGCAAGTTGCCATATCTGGTTTCTCTGGATTTCAAAACAGTTCCAGAGAAAAAAAAAAAAAAAAAAGAAAAAAAAAGAGCACCTTGGGAGGAGGAGATGCTGCAGCTGCAGAGGGGGACAGACGTGTGGCTCTGGGCTCCCAGGGACCTGATGCTGCCAGGGGGTGTCCTCAGCAAACCCCACTCAGTCTGGGATGGGACAGAGACACCCACCGCTTCCCAGCACCCATGAGCTGCAGGGACCCACCCACAGACTCTCTCTGGGCACAGCTGGCACGGTGTGAAGCCAGACAGTGGCAGAGGTGTGAGGCAGCAGTACAGCAGACAGCTGAGCCCCTGCAGCTCTTCTTGGCAAGGTTAGAGCACCTGCTGGGACAGCCCCAAGCAGGTGGTGGTGGTGGTGGCAGAGCACACGAAGGCAGCCGGGCAGCAGCACACCACGGGCTGCCCTCCGTGGGGCAGCGTGTCACATCCCCACGCAGCAGCAGTGGGTGCAGCCACGGGGGCAGCAGGGCTGGGCCGGGTGGGCTCTCAGCTGCAGCTCTGCGTGTTTTGTCTGGGTGAGGAGCGACCGTGTGAGCGCGCCGGCTCTGCCGCCCGCCGGCTCTGGGCAGCTCCTAATCAGAAGCGCCGTGAGCCGCTGCCTGGGTGCTGCTGACGCACATCCCGGGAGATAGTGCCGTCCCCTGTGGCCGCTGCTGCCAACACGGCCGTTTGCGGGGCACTATCAGCCGTTGCTTTCCCTGCAGCAGGAGGGCAATCAAAACAGGCTCTGCTCGTGGGACTGGGGATGCGGCATCCTCCACAGCCACAGTGGAGTGGGAGCAGCCCCCAAAGCTCCAGGTGCACAGAGCAGGGCAGAGGAGAGGCCTCAGCTCTTGTTTACAGTGCCACACCAAAGCCTCTTCATCCCCCCCCTCTGCCCATCTGCGGGCACAGCCACTGCCCTCACTGCCCCCCTCCCATGGTCCCCACTCACCGAGGCTGAAGAGGATCAGGAATTTGAGGCAGACGAACTCCTGCCGGTCCACCTGCAGTGAGTGCAGGTGCAGGACCAGCTCCTGCGCCCGCAGCACCAGGGAGTGCAGGATGGAGCCCGCCTGTGCTGCCACTGCTGACAGATCCACCTGCAAAAGGAACAGCATCAAGCACACCCAACCAAGCGTGCACCCACCACAGAGTGGCGGGAGGAGTGAGGTCAGAAGGGAGACAGCAGTCCCCAGCTCCGCACTGTGGTGCAGCCCCACGCTCACCTCCTGCCCGGTGACCAGCAGCACGCTGTGCTCCTTGCCGTGCTGCAGCTGCCGGTACACGTGGTCAAACACCAGCAGCTCGCTCCAGCAGTTCTGCAGCAGCTTCATCTGGTCTCCCACCTGCAAGAGAGCAGAGCTGCACTGCTGGCACCAGCACCCAGACGTGGTGCTGGGTCCCAGCTGTACTGCAACGCACCCCAGTGCCTGCACCCACCTGTACAGTTAACAGAATAAACAGTTAGAAGTAGCATTGCAGTCAGGATGTATGACTAGAAAGATTATTATGGTGGAAAGAAGTAATTGAAAACAGACAGAATGCTCACCCGTGTCCCAGGCTCACAGTGGAAAAACTCCAAAGGAGCAATCTTCAGAAAGAAAACCTTCCCCAGCTGTGGTCAGCCCTTAAATGGGGTCTGGGAGAGGTGGATTCAGACTCCACCCCTTCTGGTCACACAGGTGCATTGCCTTCACCTGTGCTCCCATGGCTGACTCAGTGCTCGCCTCAGGTGATCCATCAGTGGTTCCCATACACCACTCCACGGGGCTGGGAGTGCTGTGCTCAGTGTGGCACAGCGTGGGTGCAGTGGGAGGTAACAGAGCATCCACAGTGTCAGAAAACTGTGTCCACCATCCCAGCACAGCAGCGAGTGTGGCCACTGATGGGCGCCCCTGCAGGAGGCCGCCTGCCAGCAGGGACAGCAGTGCTTTGGTGCAGTACAACAGCCACGTGGAGTTCCTGAGGCACAACAAACCTCTGCCCAAGGGGGGTCAGAGCCATGGGGCTACTCCCCACAGGGACCACAGGTTTGTGCACAGGGCCATGGGAAGGGGGGGGCTCACAGCAGGAACCCATGGTGCACGCTGCCTTCCCAGGGGACCCCTCCCTCCGCTGCCCAGCTAAAGAATCACTTCTCACGAATCTGTCCCCACTGATGGAAGCCCTGCACACACCAGATCCACAGAGTACTTCCCAAACCCTCACCCACACACGTCTGTGTCCTGCTGGCGCTGGCTGCCCCTTATCAGCACCGCCTTGCCTCCGCACAGCAGGAATCTCACAGAGCTGCACACACATCTGTAACAAAACGGGCATTGGCCATGTCCTGACGGGGTTGCACAAAGGCTCTGTGTCTGTGGGCTGCTCTGGGCTGTTTCCAGATTGCAGGGACAGAGTGTCTGTCCTCCCACAGCAGCTGTGGGGGAGGCGTGGGCAGCACTCAAACCCCAGCACCCCTACAGAGTGCCCGGCTGCCTGCACCTTCACACCCCCACACACAGCCATGTGCTGCTTGGGTGTGCACAGCTGCAAGAAATGTGCACGGCTCTAAGTGTGTGCGGCTTTGTGTGCACAACCAGGTTTGCAAAGAAATGCCCTGAAAACGCTCCTGCTAAAGAAGTTCGATCCAGGGAGGCAAAATGCCCAGGCTTCATGGAGTCTCCCTGGAGAGCAGGGCCTGGAGGCAGTGCCAGCGGTGGGCAGCGGGTGGGCTAACCCCAGGGATGGGTGCATGAGGCACAGGGCCAAGCTGTGCCCAACCCAGGCCTGGCAGTGCTGCAGGGTGTAGGCAGCACCAAAGGCACCATCCCCACATCTGAGGATGAGGTGACTGCAATCCCCCCCCCCCCCACAGCAGCACCCGTAGAGCTCTGCAGTACCATTGTGCTCTCTGCTGTTGATGGAAGGAAGACAGATGTGGTATCATAGAGCTGGATAATGCCATCGTTTGGCTGAAGAGGCTGCAATAAACCAGTGCTGGGAGATTGCAGAAGGAATAGAAATCGGATGAGACAGAGCTTTATGGATCCCGTGCCAGCTCCTCCAGGGGCCACTGGGATGTATTTTGGGGGTGAACGTGTGAGCAAGGCGCAGCAGGGGGCAGTGGGGTCTCCTGGAAGCGGTGCTGAACAGAGCACAGCTGCACGGAGGGTTCTGCCCAGCTGCTGCACAAAGAACTGGGGAAAAACTCACCCTGCTTCGGAACAAGTGGGAGATCTGCATCCTGCACGTCCCTGGTCCTGAGGCGGTGCAGCAGTGCAGGGATGTGGGCTCCCAGCACAGCCCTGCTCCCACCCCACCGCACGCAGCCGCGCTGAGCCCTGCACTCAACCTCACAGCGTTGTTTTGTAACCTCCTTCCTGTGCCTCATCCCTCGCTGGGACGAGCTCCAGGAGGGACGGACTGAGGGTTTTGCACTAAAAATGACTTAACAAAAAAAAAAAAAAAAAAAAAATCTTTTCCAAAAGGAAACATTTAAACAATTTTGAGATCTTCTTTCTTTCCTGGAACAATTGCTCCACTGCCTTCTCCCCACCTCTACGGGCAGTTCCAGCACATCCCCACCACACCGCCAGCCCTCAGCTGCATCCCACACCGCCCAGCCTGAACCAACCCCCACCCACATGGGGCAGTCACAGGCATCCCCCCACAGCCCTGTGCCCACAGCCGAGGAGGGGCTCAGAATGCCGGCTGTCCGGAGCGGTCGGTCCTCTGGTGAGGCAGCACACATCCTGCTCGCCTGCAGAAGTTAAGTGACCTTTATTTTTTGATTTAACCCATTCACAAAACGCAGCAGTGAAGCGCTCCTCGCGTGGGGTGAGCACTCATGCAGCACTGCTGCTGCAGGAAAGGTCTTTCTGAGATGGCAGTCAGTCACCAACAGAAAATTCCATTGCCCTACAATAAGTGGGGCTGCCAGGGGCAGGCAGGGCCCCCAGGAGTCCAGGACCCCAGTGTGGGGCTGTCCCCATGGACACACCCTGACCCACAGTACGAGCAGCTCCTGAGTGTGAGCACGAGATGTCACCACTGCTTTTGGGAAGTGCAAATGTAAATTAACCACCAAACACCACAATCAGAACTCTGCACAAGCACAAGGTGTGAGTGGCCGGATGCAGACCTCCCTCCCTCCACCACCACAACAGGCAGCACAAAGCAGAAACCACTGAGCACAGTGCAGGGTCACCTCCCTGCGGGCACAGCCGTGCTCAGCCCCGGGCTGCTGCCCCTTCCCTGCGTCACTGCGGGAGCACATGGCCACGGGAAGCGGTCACATTTAGCCCAGTGCATGGGATGCTGAGCATCGCTGCTGCGTCCACCGCCAGAAGGAGATTTTAAATCTGCCAAAAACGCGCTGGCTGTTGGCCAGGAGATGGGGTCACCATGACCCATGTGTGCTACAGGCAGAGGAGCAGCCGACTGCATATGGAACCAGCGGGAGCTTCCAAATCGCTCCCAAGGAGCGAGGGGAACTGGCCCCGGGGACAGGGCCCAGCCACTGTGCCCCTCACCACGTGCCCCTCACCACGTGCCCATTGCCGTGAGCCCGTGTGCCCATGTGCTGGGCTTTGGGCAGCCTCAGGCTGGAGCCGTGACTGTTTGTTGCACATTCCTGGCTGCTCATCCCAACCCAAAGGTCATCGCACAGTGTCTACATGACATTTATATGTGCACGGAGCAGTATCACCTATCTAAAGCAGTTCGTGCCAATATTGGTATATAAAATGAACCTCAGGCAGACGCATCGTGCGTGTACGAGTGTGTGCATGCACATCTCTCTCTCCTCATATATATATAAAAAAATTACATCTGAAAGGACAAAGTTGCCTGAGACTCACAACCCAACAAAATATATTTCACCCCCGGCCCATATTTTTCTTCCTGAAGAGCCGCTGCAAATCTTCCCTCAGCCCTGACACATCTCATCTAGACTCAGTTAAAGTTCGTATTTATGGGCGTCAGCGCTGACCTCTTCCACCTCCGCCCGCGTGGCCTCGCGCCACGGCTCTGCGGCCGGCCCTCGATAAACAGAGGGCCCCCAAATCCCCCTCTGCTGCATGGCATTATTAGTCTTGCCTCCGAAGGCCAGCGCAGTCCGTAATTCTCCGCCTGGTGACACAAGATGAACGCGGCGACATCAGTCTCGCGGCGGATTGGCATGGGGACCCTCGTTTGTCAGTGGCAGACTGACAGAATTACTGGCCCTTAAATGAAACGATATATCTGGGAAGTTAAATCTGTTTTCAATCTGGCTGCCCCGCGCCGGCGGGCGGACGTGGTGCGCGAGCTGATGTCAAGAGGCCGCTCGCCCCTCTCCCCCCGCGTCCTTCCCAGGGCGCGGGCAGGGGGGGGTCCCCAGTGCCCCCAGCAGCACTCATCCCCTGGAGGTGGTGGCAAAGGATCCGCTCTGCAGCGACACATTGTCAGCAGGAACGGGAATGGGATTGGGATTGGGATGGGACCCCCTGGCCGGGGGTTACCCTCAGCAGGCTGGTGCAATGCTGGAGCAATCCAGTGTGATGCTGGTGTGATGCTCAGCACAACATTCAGTGTGATGCTCAGTGCAGTGTCTGGTGCAATGCTCAGTGTGACGCCTGGTGCGACACCAATGCTTTACCCGACTCCTTGCAGCCTCTAGCTGCCCTTCCCTGGCTGGTGCAGGAGCTGCCACCTTCACTTGGCCATTTCTGGTGGGGGGGGGGTGGTCCATGGTGTCCCTGCCCTGAGGAGCCCTGGCTTTGCAGTTGGGTCTGCCTGTGTTACAGCCATTGATCCCTGAGGCTGCACTTTCACACTGTGGTCACAGGCTTTAGGGCAAAGCCATCAAGTCAGCACTAGCAGGAGTTCATTTACTGCCCTGCACTGTGCAGGGGAAGGAGCAGTCGTGGGGCTGCGGAGCTGCCCTGTGCCCAGGTGAGAGCTCTGGCCCTCCTGTCCGGAGCCCTCAGAGTTGGATTCACATGGAAACAGCCCGTTCTCATGGCGCGATCGGAAAGACAATAGCATTACAAGGCTACGTGGCCATGCAGCTGAGATCCACATTTACATTGTTTATAATATCTCTCGCAAAACAGCAGCCACCCTGTTCCCAAAATCCAGGCTGGACACTGATACGATTGAAAGGAGCCCGGCCCAGCCCCGCAGAGCACCTTCCGGACACTGTTCTGTGCAGCAGGGGCTATTTTGGGCGTGAGCACTGCCCTGCAGCCCCTGCATGGGGCCCGGTCTCACGGGGCCGGGATGGGGCAGCGCAGGGAGCCCCGCCTGCAGCTTGGCTCTTTTTGGCCTCATCGCAAAATGCATCTCCTGGTTTTGCACCAGTTTGGGACCGTTGGCCAGCTCAGGCTATGAATGGAGATGGCTGAGTGCGGCCGGGCTGGCCCAGCCCTGCTCCGCCCCACTGCTGGCCCCAGTTCTTGTGGGGCCGGGAGGTGTAAGGGCCCTCGCCCCATCCCTGCTGCCTGCTGGCAGACACCTGCCTGACAGCATTGATTTTCCTCCCAAAGATGAAGGAGCGAATTGTTTCAACCATAATTCCTCAACACTGCGTTTTTCAATTATATCTTCAGCTTGACACCGCGCTCACTCTGCCCGCGACTGCATCCACACCCCTCACAGCCGCGATGGATCAGACACGCAAACCCTGTGTCACCAGTGGGGACTGCTCCGGTGCCCAACCGGGACCCCCCACCCTATGTTGGCACACCGCAGCCCCCGCCCAGCCCTACCTCCAGCTCCTTGAAGAAGATGCAGCTCCGCGCCCACTCCACGATGGAGAAGAGCGTCTGGTCGGCCATCTTGCACATGAGGCCGAAGGTGCTGAGCTTCTCGTGGCGGCCCTTGCCCTGCTCCTGCTGCAGACAGGCCAGGATGCGCGCCTTCACCTGCGCCTCATCGGGCTCCAGCTGCAACAGCTTCAGGATGACCTCGGGGATGTCGGGCGGGGAGCTGCTGGGGTAGGTCTCCGGGTACGCGTAGGTGGGCACGGCCTCGTGCGCAGTGCTGTAGTGGTCGGGGTACTCGGACTTGATGGCGCGGTTGGGGAAGGAGGGGTAGTGGTATCCGGCGAGCGGCGTGTGGCCGGGCACAGTCATGGCCAGGGAGGGGGTCCCGTAGGGGCCGCGCTCGTAGTCGGCGGGCGTCAGGGCGGCGGGGTTGGGCGGCAGCGTCTTGGCCATGGCGTGGATGCTGTGGATGGTGGAGGACAGCCCGTAGTCGTTCTGCACTGGGGACACGATCTGCGGCACGGTTTCCAGCTTGAAGCCGTTGGCGCGGATCAGCGCTTTCTTCTGCTGCTTTAAGGCACGGTCCCGTTTGTACATGGGCCCAAATTTGTTCCTCCCGCCGCGCATCCGGTCCGCACGCACAGCTGTGGGCAGAGGAGCAGAGCTGCAGTGAGCAGAGCGGGACCAGGGCGGGGGAGGGATGGGGACTGATGGGGCTGGGGGTGGTGGGACCCCTGCCCGGAGAGCTGTGTGCGGGTTGGGGTGTGCTGCACCTCAGCATCTCCAGCAGCGGAGAGGGAGGAGGACGTGTGGGTTAAAGAGTGAGGAGCAGAGCCCCAGGATCTCGGGCAGATGAGAGGCCCTGACACTACGATCATTTTCACAGCCCCCGAGCCTGGAGCAGAGCTGAGATTGCACTCGGAGCAGCACAGCCTGTGCTGCCTTCTGCGGAACTCTCCCATGTTTTGAGCCCTGCCTGCTGCCTGCTCCCCACCGCCCTGCCGCAGCAGAAGCTGCTCTGAACCTCGAGTTAAACCCAAGAATGTGTCACCCAGGCAGGTGCTTCTCTGCAGCACAAGCTTGGCCCCGGCACGGCGGCCGCCAGCCCACCCGCACAGCCCAGAGGGGAACGAGCCAGCAAGCACCGCGTGGAAGGGAACGGCCCCTGGGCGGGTTTGCAGCCCACGAGAGCGGGCTGCTCTGTTCTGTGCCCCTCTCGTTCCTCTGCCTCCCTTTGCCCCGTGCCCCACGCGTGCTGCGAGCCCCCAGACTTCCCCCACGCAGGCTGGAGGGGCGACAGCGCGGCCGGGAGCAGCGTTCGTAGGAAAGCAGGAATGTGCTCCCCGGGGAGCTGCTCCGCGTTCTTTATTCATGGAAGCAGCATCTCCAGCCATGCAGCGCAAGGATGCCTCTATAGCGGGGTGCCTCCGCTCGGGCTGTGAGAGCCCCGCTGCCTTTGGGGTCCCAGCCTGCACCCCCGTCTGCACTGCGGTGAGCTGAGAACAGAAACCTCCCCCGCCCTCCAAATAATGTCCGGCTTTTCCCCCCGTGCTGTGAGGCCGGGCAGGGACCGGAGCCCCTCCCTGCACACGCGGGAGATGCTCACACAGAGCCCACCCTGGGCGGATGCTGATCCCCTCCTTTGCTCCCGAAGCGCGAGCACAAAGAGGGAAGGGGCTTTCCCGTTCCCTCCTGCTCCACTTTTCCCGGATCCGTTCTGAAATCCCGCTAGATTTTATCCTGTCTCGCTGGACGATTCCCCGCGTAGCTCAGATTCCCTGTCCGAAAGACACCGGCTTCAGGGCAAGGTGGGCTCGTGTTTTCAACACAAAAGAGTCCCACGGGAACGCCGTTCTCCTGCGGGTGCCTCCTCCTTGGCGAGCTGCTGCGGTGAGCAGCGAGGAGATAAACAAAACGGGGTGAGCGGGCTGCCGCAGCCCGGCCAGAGCACGGGGCGAAAACCGCCCGAAACAGCGAAGCGGAGCGCGCGTGTCCCCACCCCGAGGACACAAACACTGCCTCCCATCGCTCCCAGACCTGCCCCGAGCCCGGAGCCGCCGCAGGACACGGAGCAGCCCCGGCTGCCCGCCCTGCTGGACCCCCCACCCCCCCGGGCAGGGACCGCTCGGGGAGCGGTGCCGCTCCGCCACGTTCCCGTGCCCGGGGAAGGGGAGCCCGAGGGTGCGGGTACAGGTGGGGGATTTGGGGGATTTCCGATCCGCCTTTGGCAGCCGCGGGTCCGCAGCGCTCTCTGCTCGCTCTGAGCCGGCAGAAATCCCAGCGTAGGGCCCGGGGACGTCAGAGCCCGACCGGCACATCGCTCGGAGCTGTCACCGCGCTGCACGGAGCCGAGCAGACAGAAGGATCTGATTTGCGGCGGATCTCCCGCAGTTTTCGTGTCAGTTTCGTAATATTTAAGGTTTTCCTTAGGTCTCGGCTTCTGGAATCGTGCGATTAAGGAGAACAATAATTTCTAAGCTATTTCCCAACGTTCTGCCAAGCAAAGGCAGTCCCGCAAAGTTGAAGCCTCGGCAGCCAAAAGCCAGGAGGATCAAAACAAAAACAAAGAAACGAAAAGCAGAACACAGGGCGACAAAACGAATTTTTCGTTAACTTGGGGAGGAAAAACGGAATCGGAGCGGCCGCGGCAATTCCCGGCCCGGGGACACCGGGGACGGCGCAGCCCTCCCCCCCCCTCCCCCCACCCCCCCGGGCCGCCCCGCGGTACCTTCCAGGCGCATCCCCACGGTCAGGCACTTCTGGAAGCGGCAGTAGGGGCAGCGCTTCCGCTGGGTCTTGTCGATCTTGCAGTTCTGGCTCTCGGTGCAGGTGTAGTGCTTGTTGTTCTGCACCGTCCTCTTGAAGAAACCCTGCGGCGGCCAACGGCGGCGATGCGTCGGCACCGGCACCCCGCATCACCCCGCATCAGTCCCCATCACCCTGCATCAGTCCCCATCACCCCGCATCAGCCCGCTCCCGCTCCCGCTCCCCGCTCCCGTCCCCGCCGTTCCCCGCCCGGCTCCCGCCGCTCTCCCGTCCCCGCCGCCGAGCGGTGAATCGCCGCCAACGAAAGCGGGCTGGGGGCGGCCCGCGGGAGGCTCCTCTGCCCCGGCCGTGTCCCCCCACCCCACCCCCCCCCGCTCCCCGCCCGGCCCCGCTGCCCTCAGCCCGGCGGCGGCTCGTACCTTGCAGCTCTCGCAGGTGAGCAGCCCGTAGTGGTATCCGGAGACCTTGTCCCCGCAGACCGGACACAGCTCGTCCAGGTCCTCATCATACGAATAGTCCATCCCCGCCGGCGGCCCTGCTGCGGGACGGGCGGCTCAGCGGGGCCGGAGGGGCGGCACCGGGCGGCCCCGAGCCCTGCGCCGGGAGCGGAGCGGGAGAGAGCGGAGCGGCGGAGCCCGAGCGCAGGTGCCGGAGCCGGAGCCCTTTATAGCGCCTGGAAGAGCATCTCCATGCGGGTGCGGGCGGGCGGCCAGCCCCCCGGGGGATGGGGAACCTCCTCTGGGAGAGCGGGCGGCGGGCGGCTGGGGCCGGGCTGGGGAGGAGGGACCTGCAGGGACCCGGCAGCCCGGGGGCAGGGCGGGACGGGAGCGGGACGCCGTCGGGGGCTGCGGCCGAGGACGGCGGTGGGCTGGGGAGGCCCGGGCTGAGGGCGGCTCCGCTGGAAGGGGCTGGGGGCTGCTGTGTCACCAAGCACAGGACGCTGCCTGCAGCCCTGCTGCCCGTGCAACGGCCTCACCGCCGCGTCCTTAACCCCAGCTCTAACCCAACCCCAGCTCTAACTAATCCCCAGCCCTCAGCGCAGCCCCCAGCGCTGCCAGGACGGGCCGCCTTTCCCCCACAGCCGGCAGCCGCAGGAGCTGACCGGAGCCCGGCGCGAGGAGCGTGGGGTGCGCGGCCACCGGGAACGGCAGAGTGCCCCGCGCCCCGTCCAGCGCTGCTGGTTAATTAATTGGTTCACTTTTAGGGACAGTGAAACAATCCCTGGCAGATCGGTGCAGAAGCACATTCTATCAATCAATTAGATTTGTCCTGCGCGGAAGTTTCCTGCTCACAGGTGAACACAGACAGCTCGGCGCTGTCGAGCCCAAAATATGGCCGGACTGAGGCAGAGGGCGGTGCCAGCTCTGTGTCCCACACCAGAACAGTGCCCAGGGGCACAGCATCGCTCAGGCAGGAGGAGGTGGATGTGCTGTGGCTGCCATGCGGGTGTTTGGCCATGGGGACAGCAAGGATCCACTTCTGAGCCAAGCATGGAGCTCACCCCACCCCATGGGACCAAACCTCTCTCCTCAGAACACCCTCTGTCCTGCTGCTTGCGTGTCACTGCCACTCGAGGCGGAGCGGCAGGGCTGGCATTGTCTGCGGGGCTCAGCTCATCACACGCACCTCATCCCGCACGCCCCATCCTGCACATCCCATCCCACACGCACTGTCCCACTCCGCTCACCCCGCGAGGCTCACCCCGCACACCCAGGGAGGCCAGCGGTGCCCCGGGGAGGAAGCGGTGTTGGCAGGGATGTGCGGCAAACAGGATGCGGGCTCAGCGGAGGATCACTCCGGAGCCACCCAGCGTGGAGCCCACACTAAGAATAGCAGCAGAGCAACTCCTGCGTGGGGTGCTTGGGCCGGGAAGGAGCGCTGCTGCCCACGGAGCCTCTCGGCAGCCCCACACCATGGGGGAGCCTCTGTGAGCCCCAGAACCACCGAAAGAGGAGCCCAGGAACGGCTGCGGAGCTCGTGTGGGTCCCAGCCACCCCCAGGTTTGCTCTGAGACGTGGGGGCTGTGCCGGGGCTGGGACACACAGCTCAGCACTGCCCATACTCCCAGAGAGTTTGGAGGCCTCAGCTCGCTGCCTCCTCATCCCGTCATCTGGATCCGGCACTGCTGCGCAGCGCGGCCAAGGCTATGGCGGGGCCTCGTTCTGCTGCTGCAGGGCCTGGAGAAGGGACCCAGGTGTCACTCGGCATCCCTGGGTGTCTCTCCATGTCCCCAGGCAGAGTTTGCACTGGTGCCTCCATCCCCTGCTCATGGAGATGGGAAGTGGAGGCCCACGCATGGCTCCCACTTCCTTGCTGAGCTCCTCAGCCTCCGCCATGTCACAGAGACCCCACGAACCACGGAGCACGGGAAGGGGCCCGGGCAGCCATGGGGGTCCTCACTGCCGAGTACTCACCACGATGCGACTCAGCGCTGTGCTGCGTGCGGGGCCGAGGTCACAGGAGAGCTCCTTCCGCGTCGATGGCGAGCAGCTCCAGCTCGAGGAGCCTCTGTGGGTGCCGGGCAGCGCTGCCCACCGCGGGCGGGCCGGGGGATTTATAGGGCTGCGGCCGCTGAGGAGGTGTGGGTCCGACTGCGCACACCGCCCGGTGCAGGACAGCGGCCAATCTCCTCCCCACGGGGGCCAGGCTCGGCCGAGGTGGACCAACTTAGTTGCCTTATTGGTTTCTGTGGCCACGTGACCATGCTGAAAAACATCATAATTAAGCTACAAAATGCTGCCCATAAACTAGCATTAGAAAGTGACAGGGGAGATAAGTGGGACCTCTGCGGCAGATAAAGCGCCAGGAGAGAGGAACTGCGGGAGGTGGGGGCACGGCGGGCAGGGCAGCGCACCACTGCCCACGTCGGGGCCGCGCTGATTTACGGTGCGAGGGAGGGGGTGTGGGATGGCCATGGTGGGGCAGAGCCCGGCAGCGGGCAGCCAGGGTGCGCAGCCCTTGTGGAGCTGGGGCAGCACAGAGCCGCGTGTGGATGAGGTGTGGGGAGCAGAGCCACTGCTCCATGGGTTTCCCACCTCCTACGCTGCGCTGGAGTGAGGCCACTTTGACACCTCTCCTCCTGGAGTGGAGATTTGCTTCCCAGCAGTGCTGTGCTCCACTATTTTTCATTGTAGTGTTGCCCTATGGGTCCATGCCCAGGCTCAACCACTGCCCCCAGCCCGGCGGGTTGGCACAGGGCAGTGGAGAGGGCAGGGACAGGGCCCGGGCACATCCCATGGGCAGCAGGGAGCGCAGAGCTCGGGGGAAGGAGCGGGAGCTGCAAGCTGCACTGCCCGGGTTGTTTTTTCCGTGCTTTGCAGCTGAAGAGAGGAGAAAAGTAACGAAAACACAGCTCTGTAGAAGAGCCAGGCCTGGAGAGGCGGCTTCCGCCCCGATCCCCAGCAATTATCAGCCGAATGCCAGATGTTCCGATGCAATGCCAATGTCAGGGAAAATAAATCTCTGGCAGGTTCAAGGTCCCGCCAGGCCGGCACGCAGTGGCTCACGGCTCAGCCCCGTGTGAGGCGGGGACGGAGCAGCACAGGGCGGCCGCAGCGCTTCCTCCCGCTCCCACCGGGCATTGTTCCCCCGGGCAGTCCCGGCCTCACACCGCCCGTCCGCTATTTTGGAAGCGAGGTGTTTGCGGGGGTAACTGCGTCCCCGCGGCCTTGGGCACCTTCCTCTGCACGGACCCTCGCCAAGGCCGCAGCCCAGCTCCAGCGGCTCCCGGCCACACGGGGTCCTGCGTGGAGCCGGGTCCTGGAGGGTGGGCACCGACACCGCCTCCGCTCCTGTGTTCTGCTGGGCCCGAGCCCCACCATGACCGCCATCACCGCCCCAGCTGCTGCCGTGGGCACTGCAGATCCGTGCGGCTGCAGCCTGAGCCCACCGCGCCGCACCACCACTGCAGGCTGCAGCCGCGCTTCGGCTCCTCGCTGGTGCTCAGCCTTGATGCTCAGCAAGGCGTATCTCCTCCTGGGATGTTATCTCCGTCCACGCGGCTTATCGGCGGCAGGGCAGCCCTCCTGCCTGCGCCACGTTCCCGGAGCGTGCCTGCAGCAGGTGTGGTCAGCACTACTGTTGGCCGCCGTTGGCTGCCTGCACCGCCCTGCCCGCAGTCCCTGACTCTGCGGCCCGCTCCGATAATGCGCGCGGCAAGGACTTTGGCGATAGCGCTGCCGATGACATTACCTTGTCCCCTGCATTCTTCCGATGCCACGCACGCCTGCGCTCGGGGGCGCGGGCAGGCCCGGAGCATGGCGGTGTGTGCAGATGGTGCGCAGGCAGTGCCGCGAAGCGCTGGTGGTCTCCTCCCGGGGGGACTCATTGACATATCAGTCACATAGTTCTGCATAATTGGGACTTGGATGCAGCCTCTCTTTATGTTTCCTCTTGGCAGTTGCCAACAACATGAAGCACTCCTGGGTCAAAATGACAGCCTTTTGTTTACTATTCCTGCTTATGTGCCTCATTTTCTTCAAGGATAAGAGCTCTTTATAGGAATCTTTATTGTGATGAGGTTAGCGGAGAGAAAGATTTCTCTTCGGCTTTCTTTCTCTTTCACAGCTGATTAGCGGGGTCACCCTGCGGGGAGAGCAGCGTAGGGCTGGAGCCCAACGCCCACCCTGGGGGCTGACAGCCGCTCTCCGCCCCACACAGCCCCATCCCAGCACCGGGCACTGGCGGGGAGCAACGGGCAGGAGCCCACTGGGGCACAGTGCCTCTGTCCTGGCAGCAGTGGCTGTCCTTTGTCCGAACCCCACACAACGTGGGAGCAGCTGGTGGCAAGGTGGGAGCCCAGAGGAGATAGGGCGGTGGTGAGGAACGAGAACAGAGGTGCCCCCAACCTGGAGCTATGCCTGCAGTCCTTCGCCCACCATGCGGGGAGCCCCATCCTCACCCCGCTCCCCGCCCCGGCTGCGGGTGACCCTCCGGGGGACAGCTTCTCTCTTTAAGAGGAAAGTGGCTTATCCTTGAAAGTTACTTTGCGAAGGTCAAGAGTGGGACTGTGACAGAATAGCCTGACAAACGCATCTCCCAAAGTCCTTGGGCCCGATAATGTATGTCCCGTGCAATGTTGACACTGGTGATCCACCAAAGATCAGGTTAACAAGTTTGACGTTGGTGACAGCGTGATTTGTTCAGCGCTGGCTCTGGATTCATGGAGCAGTTGGCCTTCGGTGATAAACTATGGCACTCGGCGCACGAGGCTGCGGCAGTTGTCACCAGCCTGAGCTTGGAGATGAAAAGGAAGCAGAGCTCTAATCAAAATACAGTGGTCAGCAGAGGTTCAGCTGGAAATTAAAACGTGTCGGTACTTTTCCCACCGCAGCAGTCCCCGTGCTGCCGCACATCCCCGGGCTCTGCTTGGTTCTGAGCAAACCCAACCCTGAGAGCACAGCATCCTCTGCACCGCCCCACACAGCACCAACCTCAGGGCCCCTTGGGGGAATAAATGCAGGCAGTGTGGGGTAGAGGCATCGGAGCCGCTCTGCTGGGAGGAGGAGCACTGTAAATAAGCAAAATGAGCACAGCTACCCCCCACGTGCCTCTGGCCCATCCTGATACCTGCTCTTGGTAAGGCACAGGAGGTTGATGCACCCCATAAGACCCCATGGGACTGAGACACATCCCAGGACCAGCACCAGCCCCGTGCCAGCCCCCAGTGCTGGAGCAGCCACTCCCCAGGGCAGAGGATGAAAGCAGACAGCAGCCTAGCCAGCAGTGCAGAACAATTCACATTTATTAGTTCATACAGCTAACACTCGCTAAACATGCGTTCAACACTTATTGGTCACATTTCCACAGGTAGTCAAAGTCACAGAGCGGAGCAGCGGAGCGGGGACAGCGCCGTGCCCCACGTGGGCTGGGGGACACCAGTGGGGCCGCGGCGAGGCTGGGCCGGCTCCGGCTGTAACAGCATGCCATGCCAGGAGACATCCTGCTTCCCTGATTTACACAAGGGATTGTGGGAAAAACACAGAAACCATCGCTGGGAACGTCTGCGGAGGGTCCTGAGGACGAGGAGCACCCTGCTTTGGGATGCCCTATGAGCCAGGACACAAAGCAGCTCAGGGCCGGGCACCAAGCGAGCCGAGCCGGCACAGCACATCCTGCACTGCACCGCACCAGGACCAACATGGAGCTCAACCCCGCGTGGCACCGCAGCACACAGCGCCTGGGGACAGCGGGAGGTGACGGCACAGAGCACCACTCCACCGCTGCCCCTCCAGCACCAAACACCGCAGCATTTCGTTTTTCACACAGTCCCTTTGAGATGATAAACAGGATGTCACACGAGGTAGTTTTGTCATGGAAATTGAGTCAATAATGTTATCAACTATTACAAGACATTTTATAAATGGAAAGAAAACAGTGAATCACAAAAGGCTTTGTTAAGGTTGATCGTCATCTGGTTTCAATTTCTGCTTCTTTTTGCCCTTGGGGGCATTTCTGCCACTGAACCGTGTTGCTTCTTTCATAGACCTGTTAGAGGTCAACTGCGCAGTCTCTCTCGCTTTTGTCAAGTTTTTCCATGGCAGAGGTGTTGCCTGCTCTGCCCCTCAGCTCTGCACGGCCGCTGTCACCTCCGCGCACCGCAGCAGCCATGGGATGCCGAGGGAGCAGCTCACGGCCCCACTGCCCACACGGCCCCAGCTCAGTGCTGCTCTGCTCTGCTGCACAGAGCCCCATCCACGGGCCTGAGAGCACCAGCGCTCTGAGCAAGCACAAAGCTGCACCAACTGGAGACTGAAATGCTCTGATTGTTACACGACCGACAGACGACACAACGGGACTGTCCGCCACGCTGTGCCCTGCCATTAATACCCAATTTTAGCTTTCTTGAGAGCATCCGAACACATCTGACACAGGGCAGAAAAAGGATGGGGTACATCAGTTGGGTTTGGTGATCTCAGAGGTCTTTTCCAACTGAAACGGTTCCACAGTTCTGTGAGCTCAGGGCTCCTTTGGACATGGAAGCACAGAGGAATGTCCCACTCCCCGCAGAGATGTGCATGGAGGGGAAGTGCAGCCCCCACGAGGACAGCACGGTGCCCTGTGCTCCCACGGCACCGAGCAGCAAACCCAGAACCGTGCCCCACAACCTCCAGGGGTGGCTCCATTCAGATCTCTGTCCTCCAGACCAGGCATGAAAGAAGCAACCACTGCAACATCAAAACGTAGGGTTTCTCTGGGTCACGTTTAAATACTTATCCCTGAGCTGCTGTGCGTTGCAAACAACACACTGAGAACCCAGAGAAACGCTACGGCTTGATCCTGACGGCCCATGCATCGCCCCCGATTCACACTTCATCTAAAACTTAAACATCAGCTTCACATCTAAAGAAGTTCCCCACGTTTCCCCCTTTCTCCTGCCTCCGACGTGGCAGGGATGATTGCCGCTTATTATCCTGAGAAATACAGAAATAACAACACTTCACAGACACCAAGCTTCGTAGCTTCAAATCAAAACCAAGGAAGAATGAACAGTAAATAGCACATTCACAGAAGATTTTTGTTGTTGTTGTTGTTTTTCGTAGTTTTAAAAAACGTAACAAAAAGAAATTCAAGTTTTTTGTTTAAAAAAGGTTGGTTTGAAGGACGACTTCCAACAGTGAATCTGCGTTGGCTGAACAGAGGAGCACAGCAGCCGCTCCCCATCAGTCCCCTCCTCACAGCAGACGGACAAAGCTCTGCACTTCAGACTGACAGAAGATGCTGGAGCTACAGCTGGGTCCCACCGCAGGGACACAGCTCTGCTCCTGGGACAGAAATCTCACCCCAGGAAAGCAGGGGAAGGAAAGCGGTCATCAGAGCTCCTGCTCGAGCCCTGGGGCCTCACCCCGGAGCTCAGACCCATCGCTGCCACTGCAGCAGCAATTTCTGCTCTATTCTGTCCGCCACCGATGAGCTGCGAGCTGCCAAACAGCAGCAGGGGACCTACACGGAGCTGCTCTGAGCAGGTGAGCCCTGCACTTCAGATTTATGCCCCAGATCTCTGTTTGGATTAAAAGAAACTCTCCAGCTTTCCATTTGCACAAATACTACGAAGGAGAGGAGGGGTCAGTCAGCCAATTTATCTCTCAAATCGGGGATAAAAATTGACTTGTCATGGCAGAAAACTCTACCAAAGACTATTATTGTTGATTGATTCCTCTATGACAGAAGGTCAGATAAGCAACAGCGGATAGATACCAAAGATAATGAACTTCCCCCTACCAGCATTAAGCACAAATAAAATATGAGTCCCTGTAAACCGAATGTTACGTGAAGAATGGAACAAAAATTCCAACCTTTCCAGGGTGTCCTTCAAACCAAATTCACAAATACATCTAGTGAGCGACCTAACGTCTCTACATTTCTAGCTACATTCCTACCTTCTCATAATACCTGAGTTTGCAAAGCAACACATTCACTTTACCCTGTTTAAAAAATACAAGTCATCAGAGGACTCGGTGCAGAAGGTATTAAGAATGACTGCCCAGTGAGTTACGTTCTGGGTTGGTGTACTAGTTTCTCCCTTACTGGTCAGCTTAGTGAGGCTCTCCTACTCCCTACAGGAAATGCTGCCCATCGACCTTAACGAAATTTGGTGTATACAGCAGAAAGAACATTTGTTGTCCATTCGTCATCCTGAACGAATGAGGGGATTCGTTATTGGTACAGCACGAGTCTTGGGAGCACTTTGGATAAGCTCAAATAACAGATTGGTTTTGTTGGGCGTTTGGCAATGACTGCTTTTATGTACACTTATTAAAACTAACTCTCATTCGTCAGCAGATTATACAAATTCAGTGATTGTAGAATAAAATGATTCCTATTCAATTTAACAATTCTTTGAGTGTATAGAACAGCAGGAGATAACCCGTAATAAAAAGATTCTTATTAAGCTATTTGGAAATTAAAGTTAAAAGAAAATACTTCCTAACTTACAAACAGACAGACTAACATCTTCCCATTTACACGTGAGGTATACGATGTATGCAGAAGGCCTTCCTGAGAAACATGTGCTTGTCTCATTTTACAATCAGAAAGTAAATGAGATTTACAGAACCAACTTTGGACATGTGAAGCTCAATCCAACTGAACCGCTGCTGGTCCCAGCAGCTGTTACCCGTAACATCATATTTAAATAGTGAAAAATGAACAGCTAGAGGACTTTTAGAAAAGGGAAACTGTCAGGCTGGAAGATTCCCAGGCAGAACTCCAAAGAACACAATGCTGCCTTGGGTCTGCAGATTGCCAGCAGCAGGGGCACGCGCTGCCCCACGTCGCTGCTGACCAACCCCGACAGTGCCAAGCCACTGCCTCACAAGGGCTCCTGGGCTGCAACAGAATGAGTACAGAGAAGGAAAGATGACTTTGGTGAGCAACATTTTTTCTCCCATTCACTGTCACATTCCTCTTCATCCAACAGCAGCTTCAGTACTTCTGAGCAACACACAGCTGTTACCAGGACGAGAGAAATGGAGCAACCAGATCCTCCTGCCCTGAGAGAACAGTTGCTGTTTCCCAAAGCACTTTAAAAACAGCACTCAAAACTCTGTTACCTACAGATCACAGTAGGGACACAGGGAAGGGAGCCCAGCCAGGGGAGCACAGCCCCAGGATGACAGTGTCTTCCTAAGGAAATCAGAATTAGAATACCTCCCCTGAACTCCACACCACCACCATGGAAAGACACCATGAGATTGCCCACGAGATACCCGAACTGAAACAAACACCAGCATGGAGCAGACAGCTGAGTGCTGGCATTAAGCTGCTCCTCCACGCTCTGCAGCGGTGTGGAGGTTGCTATGGAAAAGCACCTGGGACAAACAGCTCCCCAAGTTCTGCAGTCACATCAACTTGTCCTGGTAAGAAGGGATTCCACTAAACAGTAAAACTGCCCTGGCAGGATACAACTACAGATCATGCACTCCCTGAGTCCAGCTGAGAAAGCCATGCCAGAGGATCCTGGAGTCCTTCACCACCATTATGCAGGCTGCTTTTCACCACAGGGTAAGTTAGCTCCCAGAAACCAGCTGCTTCTGATGGCTGCAGTGCAGAAGCCTCCTCAGTAGTTAATGACATCTTGGGGGAATACACTAAAAGGGGCAACCCTGCCTCTTCCCTCAATAGGTTTTTCGTGTTTTTATGAACATAAATTGGATGTTAAGGAAGCGATTAGAAATAATGTGCAGTTCTCACTCTCTCAACAAGAGTGTCTTACTGCTACCATGTTGGGAGCCTGCCATGAACTACAACAGCACAGTTTCAATTGGACAGAAAGGTGCTGAGCATCAGTTGCAGCCCAGCTGGGCAGGCTGGGGAAGGAGGGCAGCCCTCCACCCCACAGATGGAGCTGGGAATGGGGATGAGAGCCCTTCTTGTCTTGGGAGCCCTGCAATCCTGGCGGCAGGATTGGAGAAAACTGCAGGCACTACCACCTGCATCAGAACACAGCTGGAGGAAAAAAAAAACTACTGGCTACACAGACTTTCCCTTCTTCTCCATTCCCTGGCTTTTTGTTTTTTTGGGATTTTTTTAAAGGTTTTTAAACTAACAAAAAAAGCTTGGCACTTCTCTAACACTCCCTTTTCCAAAATTGTCCCTCTGGGATACTGACAGCTCTGCCAACGAGGTGAGGCAGTTTGCATTCTATGAAAACACGTCTGGATACAAATCATGAAAAGAGCAGTGTGCGAACAGCATCTTCTCCTTGAGGTAGTCTTAGTCATCTCAGTCCCCAGCCCCAAAATACAAAAGAACTAACCCTAACAAACACTGCAACTTTAAACATCTTCACATTCTGTAAACTGCTGGAGAATGCATCTGCTGCATTCATACAGAACCATGTGCATCGTGTTGAAGATCATACATTCAACTCTGTCGTGAAATAAATATATAGGAAAAAGAGTAAAAAAAACAACAAAAACAAACAAAAGATTCTTGCTACAGTGGCAGGGACACCCGTTGCCCTGTCTCAGCACTTCCCTCCTGCCCTGATCATGCTTCCCCCTTCCTCTGGAGGTGAGCCTGCTCCCTGCCTGAGGCACAGAGTAAGGCACGGGCTGGGGGCAAGCTGGGCTCACTCTTTGCTCATGCTTGTCTTGCAGGAATGCAGAACGGCCTTAAAAAGGAGAGGCAGCTGCTCCAGAGGGACATTCACCATCTTTCCTGTTAAGAAAAAGATCAGAATTAGCAGCCATTCCTGAATCAGATTTCCGAGAGACACCTAAGCCAGCTCCACTGATGACGGCTTTACCTTGAACCTCTCAGAGACACAGTTAATCATCCCACTGCTACATTGGACATTTGATACCCGTTTGGGCACAACAGGATTTATTATTTACCGAAATGAAAGCTAAATAAATGGGCAAAGTCAGATCAAAATGATTTCTCCACAATGGAGCAGTATTTATAGAAACTGGGAAAGACTAAATCCTGCCTCTCCTCAAACTCCCTTGTTGAACTCGGTGAGTAAATTATGAGAGCTATTATGTGATTATTATCTGGTTAGTTACAGCAGGGTAGGACGAAGCACACGGAGCCTTGACACAAGGAGACAAGTATCTTCCTTTACCATAACATCCGGGAACAAACAATGTCTTAATAACACCAGGCCCTGCAGATTTAATTAGCGACACAACTGAACTAGGAAATTCACCTGCAGGTCTCAGAGGTGTCGAGGCCCAGGTAGCCGAGGCAGGGGTTACCTGCATGCCTGCTGCTGCCCTGCTCACTGAGCCCCAGGCAGCCCATGGGGATTTCCCTGCCTCTCCTGAAACAACTCACACCAGCACCACACCTTGGTGCTGCTGGAGACAAAATGCCTCTGAGCCAGGACGGGAGGGAAGAAAATAAAATCTCAGCCTGACCGAAATGCTGAATGTGGTGGGCACTTTGGGGATGAGGCCCACCTGCCTGGGAGCAGGGCAACATCAGCACGCAGCACACGTGCCTGGCACAGGGGGCACAATGGGGACAACGTGCCAAGGAGTCGGCCTGGCTGAGCGACCCGGGGATGGCAGACATCACCTCCAAGCCAGGGGAGCAGCTTGAACAGAACGAGCTCTCACACAAACACTGTCCAGCAACGTGGGCCAGGACTCCATTCTCATACGTCAACTTTCAAAAGCAGATTTCATAATTTGCACACGATTGCAGCGGGAGAAGAGCTCGGAAGTTACCTGCAATATAGCGTATCTCTGGCAAACACATCATTAAATCTGGAAAACGGTTTGGCTGGTGCGGGTATTTGTACTCTGTGAAGTCCTGGCAAACATACCAGTACCGCTTATTCAGCTGCTCCAGTTGGGATGCGTTGGTTAGACCCCTAATGTCTGAAAGAAAATGTGATCAGAGAGATGAAAACACGAGGCAAACAACTGAGAACAGCAGCAGATTCATACTTAGTGGAAGGACAGACTGATTTCTGAAACTCCAAGCTGGGTTCCTGCTTTGGAGGCTGACTGCGAGTGCCCAGCTACACAGACTTTACTCCCAGCGTGCCTGGGCACAAGACTGCCTTCCACAATGACATGGATGGGAATAGCTGGACCCTTAACCTGCTCATCTTCAGTGCACAGGGCACTTCCTTGCAGACAAACAGCTCTAGCAACCTTAAATCCCTGCCTGGCTTCTGTAAAGCAGCTGCGTGTCAAGGCTTTGTCCTCACAGCGGATCCAGTGTAATACTTCCTCAGACAGAAACACGGTGATTTTGGCTGTATCATCCTGGCTGAGGAAGCACTTGACTCTGAAATTCAAGGTATCATCATATTCCTTCCCATCTGCTTATGAATTATGTCAAATGAGGTTTGACAAACTTGTCAAGTTCTTGCTTTAAATTCAGCTTTACCCACGTCAGGCAATGACAGCAAAGGAAAAATGGGCATTCCCAATCCATCAGCGTGGCAGGAAGTCCCACTGCCACCTTCCAGCATCACCGGTGACATTTGCTGGGTGTCCTGGGGGGGATCCAATGCAGTCAGAATATGGAAACTACACGACCCCCACTGTGGGCTGAGCCTCAGGAGACAGTCTGACGGAAGAGGCATTGATCTGCTGCCCAAAAGCTGACTTTTAAAAATAATATTCAGGTATTTCACATAAAAAATTGCAAACTTCAACTAAAAATAAAAGAAGACAGGAAGTTAATGAAAATACATTTTGGAAAACAATGGAAACAGCTAAAGAAGTGTCAGGAAACTGCCCAGGGAAGCAAACCGGAATCTCAGCCCGGGCACACATTGAAGAGTCAGCACTATCTCCTGGCGAAAATGAGTGGGGGAGGAGGGAGTTTTCAGCACATTTCACAGACTGCAACTATCTTTCACAGCATGAAAGACTCTGGGGACATTTATTTCCAAAATTACATCTGAACACCATCTATTAAGCATTTTCCTTTCCATACTTTCCTTCACTTATTCACACAAAACATAAAGAAAAGTCCCAAGAGGCTCCACAGGCATGTAATGGCAACAAGCAACTACTGGAAAGGGAATCACAACAAACCTACTGATTCCGAGCTATTTCAGCCCACCACATTTGTTAGGAACTGACCAGAATCTCCTCACACACTGAAGAATTAATCTACATTTCATTTTGCATTGACTTAATTAAAGATTTTCAAGGGTTTTGCTACAGGCTGAACTACTGGCTCTATTACACTGATTAACCAATAGGAGGATACCATCCCTCATTAGGCAGAATAATTGCCTGCACGTAAATACTTCACTCCTGAATGCTTCCCACTTTAAAGAGTTAGCATTAGACACGGGAAAATATATTGATGAAGATCCTAAATGGCAGGAAGCCAACTAGTGACCTAAGCATCAATCCTGAAGGTAAATCACGTTAAGAGTCAGGAAAGCCATAAAAAGGGAGGATCAGTTTTACAGAGCCACCCCTCCAAGCAGAAGAATGAACGTCTTTTCAGTTTGGAATCTGTGAAAGATTGCTATTTACTTTGGAAAAAAAAAATGTAGGCAAATCAGCAATTAATTTGCAAGCAACTCTCTACACCAATGCTCAGAGCTGGCAAAACGGTCATCAGCATCTGGTGAGTAATCAGTGACACAAATATTCCCCAGACAAACGTTACCAGTCTCCCAGTTGTATTCTTGCTCTGATATGAACATTTCAGACACGTTCCAACAGCATGTATGGCACATGTACTGTCCTTGGGGTCTACATTTAAAGGCAATAAAAGCAACTAAGCAAAAGCATTCCTTCACTTAGAGCTTCCTCACACAGGTGTCTGCTGTCTGCACGACAGCGGAGGTTTGCAGAGCCCACATCAGTCCCTGGGTTTCAGATCCTTCCTCCAGCAGGAACGACTCCTTCTCTCCACTGACTCACCTTGATTCAGGAAGTTGATGGCTTTCATGCACGCGTACTCCTCGTTGCTGACCTTCAACTGGTTGAATTTGCGAAAGAGGTAGATCAACCGCTCCATCACCTCCATCCCCTCTTCACTGAATCTGGAGGACAGAGATCGCACATCAGCATATTTGGGACACAGTCCACACAAGAAAGGCAAGAAACTCATTTTAGTAACTTCAGAGATTTTAAAAGCTTGCAGTAGTATTCAAAAAGCCCTCACTGAAACCACTCCAAGTCTGCTGGGACTGCTAAATGGAAGCTGAAGCACTTCTGTTTATCTTCAGCTTGCTCCAGGCACCCAGAGGAGCCAGGAACACACAGTAACCTCTTGTTTGCTTCCAGACATGCTGCTCTGCCTCTCTACACTTGTACTGGCTCTGGCTGCAACCAGGACAGTGCCTTCCCACCTCACAGGGCAGGATCTTCCTTCACTTTCTATTTCCAACACCAGAAGTGCCTACAAATTTCCCTTATCTGTGTAATGCCATTTGAATTAGTGCTGTTTTAAACATCAGAGAATCGCACGGACCCGCTCACAGCAGCACTCATTTATCTAATGGACAGGTGAGGACCGCCCATCACCTCCCTAAAATTCCCACGCGTAAATGACAGATCCCATACTTCCACACATATTTATTGCCCGTTATGGTTTGCTCACCTTCTTCAGCTGAGAGCTTTTTGAGGTGAGACACTGCAGTAAGGCCGAGACCCTCCTTACAAATACAGATATGCACCAAAACACCAAGAACCAACGTTAACCTAAGTGAGGCTCCAGGTTACAGATGCAAAGCCTGAGGTTAATCATGCAGTCTAAGCAAGGCCTGCTATTACTCCTGAAGCTCTCTCCTCCAACAGGCCACGCAGGAGTCACTGTGCTTTCCGCACATATCCTGAGACCCAATGGCAGCAGCACTGCCACCTCTGAGGGCTGTCCTCGTGGCCCACTGCTGGGACCTGCAGCCACACTGATGCCAGGCCTCAGAATTTCTCTTCTATTCGCTTCTGAACACGTATTGCTTGCACTCACAGAGCTCCCAGCTCTCTGCTGTTTGCCAGCACAGCACACACAGGAGATGGGCTGTTTGTCACACATCAACACGGGCTCAAAGGAAGCAGGTGAGGAGATACAGTCTCGCGGGGGAGCCCAGTGCTATACACACGACTATAAACATCTAAGAAGTTCCATAAACAGGAGGGGGATGAGACGTTTCCAAGAAAACCATCAGCCTCAAGCACGGGAAGGCTGTTGAAAACAAGCTGCAGGCTTCTCCCTGAGCTCCCACCCCAGCCACAAGAAGCCAGGAACCAACAGGCAGCAGAGGGCAGCCCCACGCTCAGGGACACAGCCCCTCCATCCCAGGAAATCAGCACCTTACAGGCACAGAACACAGCTCGGTGCTGCAAGAGGAGCCAGGCCCTGCACACAGCCCAGCACAGCGAGGGGCAGCAGCTGCACCGAGCTGCAGGCACTGCCCACGTGTGCAAATGGCCAGTACCGGCCTCTGCTGAGTGCCTCTCACCACAGCATCACTGGTTTCAAAGAAACCGTGTACTGCATAAATCCTCAGAAGTGGGACAGAAGTGTTTCGGCAAGCTTCAGCTGCGCTCTGCCATTGTACCGCACAAAGAATAAGAGCGTGGCCACAAAGTCAGCTCTGAATAGAACGAAAATAGAACTCTTCTCACTGAATAACACCTTATTTTGGCATGTATGTTTGTTTACTTCAAAGTTATTTGTAAAATGCACGGTGGAGGTTGGCCTCAGAGAAACGAAAACAAGCTATCTGAACTTTGGGTCAGTTCTTCAGGAAAGTAATATTGTGAGCGATGAAAGCCTTGTCGGCTCATCTAAAGTTGTACAAGTTTTCTTGCTCTCAAGCTGACATTAAAAATCTTGCAGGTGCAAGATTGCAAAGCTCAAGAAGTTAATGAGCACAAAGACCACTCCGTTGTCTGTGGAGTTTAATTGTTTTTAGAGCATGCATATTTTTACCAGCCACTCATCACTTCATAAATCCAGGAGAGCTCTTCTCTCATTCCTGCAGTTGAACTGTCTTAGTTTTCCATGCATACTTTCCTCCCCCTTTCAAACAAAGCTGTTCTGTTTTTCACAGCCCTATTTCTTCCCGAGGACCGACTCCTCCACACACCTTTCCTCACAGTTTACACCAGGCAAGTTTCTGGCTATGGGTTATCAGGATCAGCTGGGACGAGGGGGAAGAGAAGCGCTATCAGAAGAGCACTGGGGAAGGTCAGGAATCCATTCATTTCATATTCACCTACAGAAGACAGCACAATGAAACATTTGATCCAGCAGCCCAGGAGAACGCTCAGCCTGCTGTTAGAGTGGAGTAAGACACGGGAGCTCATCCAATGCCTCCGCTGTCACCTACCTAAGCACTGAGTTGCTCCTGTCATTTTGCTAAATACCAAAGTAACCCCAACGAGGCGGACCAGCACAGCTCAGAGCAATTGTTCTCAGCTGGCTGCGAGACCCAACTTCATGCTGCAACAACCACTAATCAGCACTGGAGTTCTCCAAGGAAACGGAAGCTCTTCAAGAAACCCCTCAAACCTCTCTTTAGGACTTCCCTCACAAATCTGAAGGAAACAGCTTTCAGGAGCGTACGTCCCCCTGCCACATGCAGACAGTTACACTATGGGTAAGCTGCCACAAAGACAACAGAGACTCAGCCCTCATCTGTGCAGCTCCCCGCAAATGGCTTTTGGTGTGCATTTTCCCATTTTTCCTAATGACAATTAGCGATCCTTGAAAAGCGAAATCAGAAGAGACCACAGCAGCATTCCACTCCTAAGAACGCCTATTTTCACCCATGTGCACAGATCTCCTCTGAAGGACTTTTGAGGCTACCGGCTTTGAATCGCCCGTTTCTGAAGGGGGAGGGTTCCTCCTTTGTGCTGTTTTCTTACCTCTCGCTCGTATTTATCGCAAACCCCAAATGAAACACACACTTCTCTTTTGAGGCTCTGACCAGGACAGCACAAACAAAAGGAAGGATGAATATAGGAACAAGTGTTATTGTGCTTCCCTCTGACCCACGCTGCTCCCCGCAGGAGCAGCACCAGGCACGGATGAATGGCAGCAGCCAGGCTGAGCACACGGAGCAGGGACCTGCCCCAGGAAATGGGGCACCTGGGGCCAGCCCTCACCTCCCAGAGGCCCTCAGCAAGTTGGTCTCCAGGGGGTGAAGGGAGATGCACAAAGGAACCTCAAGGAACCGCTCAGTGCTATGATGTCCTGAGGGTACGGACGTATTTTAAATCTCTCCTTACAGAGCATTTACATCTCCCCATGACTCCTGCAATATTGCCAAGCCTAGCACAGGTAGAGCACCGACAGAGCAAAAGTTAAAGCACAGGGTGGGCAGCAGCCTAGGTAAATCCCACCTATTACATCGTGACATTGTAAGATTGTGACTGCTGCCAAAAGGATCTGGCTGGCACCAAGAAAGAAAAAGCAAAAAAATGGATAAAGACCCCATCATCCTGGCCAAAATGATAAATGGCAGCAGGTTACTCAGAGCATCAGATAGCACAGACGATGGAGAAACAAGGGCTACGTTGCAACATCTTTACATTTATGAAATCAAAACACTGGAATAGCAATTAATAACGAGCACTTTGATAATAAAGACAGCCAGCTTTGTGAACAATCTTTCCATTGCCCAAACAATTTTTCAGTAAGATCTTCTGTATCTCAGGGTTACCCAAAATGTCAGATTAATTTGTTTCATTCTCCCCACAAATAAGGTGGTTTGTAGGGTTGTGCTGAAGGAAGATGGCATTGCTACAGGACAGCCACCCTCAGGAGGATGCAACCAGTACCTGTTTTCTCTTCCCATAGCTGGAAAGTCTCTGACCAGCTATCTGCTGAGGCAGCTGGAAGCCTCTCTGGCTGTTAGTGCTGTTGTTAGCTTGAAAACAAAAGCTAGAAATAGACTTCACCCACACTGCTTTTTTTTCTCCATCACTTACAGTTTGATTTCTACAACTTTTATGAAAGAAATAAGAATAAGAAATGGATTTTAAATAATGTAGTAAAGATTCTTAAAGAAGGATGTAGAGAAAGTTCAGGTAAAATTAAGAAGAAATCTGCCACGTGCCGAGGAACACAGAAGAGAAGTGTTCATGAACTGCACGCAGCCACAGAGACTAGACAAAAAAAACCTGTCAGACTCAACAGAGACTGCAATCTGAAATCACGGGACATGTACTCCAGCTGCATGACCAAAAGGAAAGGAAACACCGCACACCTCCCTGCCAATGGAAGCTTCATTCAGCACCGCCCGGCCACAGCCTGTCACATACAAAGTCTCAAGCACACACACTGGAAGCACGGAACTCCCACGGGCGCCTCACCTGTGCAGCTCATCGTCAGAGGGTGAGTACTTGGAGGTGACGTCCGCAAGGTCACCAAAGATCTGTTTGCTGTAAACAGTCAGCGAGGAAAGCAGGATCAGCTCCTGCCAGGTGGAGCTGAGCAGGCAGGTATAGTCCTTGATTGAGAGTTCACAGAAGAACGGCAGCTTCTTGATCCAAGCAATCTGCCTGAAAAGCAATTCATCCGCCAGCCGACACAACAATGCAAACAGCTCTGCCTGAGTCACTTTATACCTGCAGGCACAGTTAACAAGAAGGCATAAAAATAATTAAAAACACAGAATGACACAATCTGACAAAGCACTCGAAAAGCAAGAAAAATGTCACTAGAACCGGTGTGTGAGCGTGCCGGTGCCCAGAGTGTCACCTGGTGGCAGCAGCAGCCATTGCCAGAGCCTGCTGGGGCCGGGGGAGCAGCCCTGCAGCTGGGGCTCACCGCGGCAGCACTGCATGCTCCTGGGCACGGAGAGAGCGGCCCCTGCGAGCTGACCCTGCTTTACTCCAGTCCCACGTGCTTTTCCAGCCGCGGTGGCTGCCACCAGCCCTTGTGCACAGCTAGTGCAACATCAGGGCTCAAACTGCGGAACCCCGCAGCCTCAGCCCAGCACGCAGCCCGAAGCACTCTGCAAAGTCCCAGCCACAGGACGGGCTCTGATCTGCTGCCTGCTACGCGCTGCAGCAGCTGCCCACGCTCCCCACGCTGCCAGCACCCCGCGCAGCACGGCAGCTCCCAGAGCACGGAGCTCAGGGCTGCACTCACCCGTCTTCAATGAGCATGGGAGTGCCGAGCGGCTCCAGGTCCTCCGCTGACACCAGCTGGCTGATCAGGCTGTGCGACTGCGGGTCCAGGCTGCGCACCTGCGGGGGCACCAGCGCCGAGTGGGCAGAATAGCTAAAAAGGTGCGGGAGGTACTGATAGTGCGTGGACACTGGAGTCCCAATATACTGATCCCTGAGTGCAGCGAATCCGTTCAGCTCCACGGACCTACTGGAAAGGGAAAAGCTTTTTAATATACTACAAACATTCCACCCGATTCATTAAAACGTCGATCAATGGTTACTGGCGACAGAAACTGATAAAAACAGAAAGGAAAAAAAATGCGAACGGAAGAATGAAAAATCCCTTTGTGTTGAAATTCTACACTGGAAATAACTGAGCGTGTAGATCGGGCTGAGCCCCGCTCCGGCCAGCTCCTCTGAGCAGCGTGCTGGGAGCAGCTGCTCTGCAGCCATCATGAGCACACCCCGACTGCAGCCAGCACTTCCACTCTTGCGTTCTTAAAGGGGCAGAATTTATGCCTGTAAATTAAACAGCTCACACAGCAGAGAGTACAAACACCTCCAAGCTTACAATGCAACTGAAAGCAGATGGATGCAAGCAGGAGATGCACTCTGTGCTGACAGTCTGACACTGCATCAGGAGGCCAGCACTAATGGTAACTCACAGCACAACACCAATTAATAACCTGCATGGAATTCATTTATTTTCAAAATCTGAGCACGCTGAAGCAAAAGAGCTTATACAGAATGAGCAGGGAAAGCTAATCAATTTCCCAGGAAAATAAATAAAATCAATACAAATTAAGGGCTCTAGTTAGGGTATCAGAATGTTAACTCAGCACTGCCTCCTTTCTCTCATTTCACCATGAGCATTTCACCTCCCAGTTCAGTATTTTTTTTGGCTGTCTTTCTGAAAGTGCACACAGGGATATGCGGATGTGCAGCATCCTCAGTCACACAGAGGTATTCCCCATGAACTCCTACGCTGACCCCCAGCACTGCTCAGGGAAACAATCAGAATTACTGCAGGATGGAACCCTTCCAGAGTTAATTCCCACCTTGAAGATGGAGTAGATACAGGTGAAGGCTGGTTGCTCTCAGAAACTCCATTTCCAGGGGAACTGTGGTCGCTGTCTCCATTGTTGCTCCAAGACATGTTTGCCTCTCCCTCAAATTCTTGTCCAGACATAATTCTTTCAATCTCCTCCTCCGATATCTTTCAGAAATAAGATCACTGCAGTTAGTGCCAAGCTGCTACCTCCATGAATAGAAACAAGGCAGAGCTTCTGGATGAGAACGTCTGCTGCAATGAGCAGGGCAGGAGCTGGCCTGTCCTCACAGAAACACATCACTGCTCTCCCTTCATATTTAACAACATACACAAGAAATTCTCTTTACAGCTGATGGTGGTGACCTTCACCTCCAGCAGTACAATTCAAGCGTCAATAACGGAGCAGAGAGGAATGGACACATGGAAGGATTATGTCAAACACACACAGCAATGAGCTGTAAATCAGCTGCTGTCAAACAACTCACAACCACGGAACAATTGCAGACAGTCCATGGAGAGCATCACTCCACATGAGCAGGGTAAAACGCTGCAAGGAGCTGAGCATGCTCCTGGAGAAGAGTTGCATCAGTGGTGAGGAATACGTAATGTCAACGTTTGGGGTTTGTTTAGTTTTTAATTCTGTGCATTACCCCTCAGCAGGGCTGTCACAGCACGGGCACACCTCACATGGATACGATGCAAGAAGGGGCAGTGAACACCACTTCCAAGCACCTAACGTTGTTCCAACAGTTCATTCCAGACCTGAAAACCATCAGATAACTGCACTCGGCTTAGCAGGCACAACATCTGAAGCATGCAGTAATTAAAGTGCCTCACACCAGGACATGGAGTTGATGGCATGAGCTGTGGTCCAGCAGCAACCCAGCACACAGACCTCAGAGGGCCAGGCCTGCTCTGGCTGGCAGAGGCTTATCTCCAACTAACGCTGCATTTTGCAGAGAGGCATTAAAAACTGAGTCATGACCTGGCAAGAAATAAAAGTTTGTTCTTCCTCGATAGACCCAGGTGGACTTTAAGAATCAGTAACTAACACTATAAAGATGATGTCTGCAAATAGTAGGAAGTGCTGTATGATTTCTAAGGGACTTTTTTCATGATTATTATTTGAGCTGGCTCCCTTCCCTGCTGGCAGCCAGTGGAGCTGCAAGAATTCTTGCCTTCCTGGTCAGTCAGAGAGCATCTGCACTTTCTGGCTGCCTGGCTTTTCATGTTTTCCGTTTTGCACTGTAGTCAGTAGTGCTTTCATAGGCACACTGTCAACAGAAAATGCTTTTTGTGTTCTTTCTGTTTCATTAAAATAAACAGTAAACTTTTTAAAGACTGCTTCTCCAGAAGCCAGATGGAAGCAGCCATCATCCCTCCTGCACGCAGTACAGGCTGCTGTGCTGAATTACCTCATGTTTTACAAGACACCTCCAGACAAGCTATGTCATCAATCAGCAAGACATTTACTGGGAGCCCCTCTTGCAACAACCTAAGAAATTGCAGTGCACAGCCTGCAAGATTTACTGGGAGCTTTGGAGGGATTGAGGTCCCTGTGCTGCTCACGAAGGACAGGCAGCTCTGACAGCAGTGCAGGGATCCCAGGCTGCCCACGCAGGCAGCCACCATGATGCCTTGAGGCTGCAACACATCCTCTCCTGCAGACGGCAGAGTCGAGCTTTACTTACACACCTACAGTCTGTGGTATTCAATTCCAGCAGTCAGGGCAGCAAATCCCTGCTGTGCTAGCAGGAGGCAGGGGCACATCTGGGGGGCTTTGCCAAAGCAGCACCACCCCAGTGTGCTCCCAAAGGTGCTCAGTGCCTCTTTCTCCACCCCAGGTTACGCTGCTTATGACTGGCTCCCAGCAGCTAGAACCAGGGGTAATAGCAAAGAAAGCACTTGGAAAATGCCCCTCCTGCAGAAATGGCTCACCTTCCCCAACCCAAAATGGCCAGCTGCTTGCCTCTCCCCATCCACAGCAGGGGGAAGCCTGTCTGCTGCAGAGATGAGTGCCAAGGTCAGCAGAACAAGAGCAAAAGAGAGCCCTGGAGAAATTCCTGCATGTGCTCACCTGGACAGGTCCAATACTTTTGTTTCTGCCTCCTGGCATGCCATCCTCTCTGATTGCTGAAAGAAGACAACCAAACCTTGGTAAGGAATAGTGCTATTTGGTTTTTAAAAAACAGATATGTACTATTCTAAAACAATTTTTATGTCTTAAAATATTAATTTTGCTTACAGTGCACTGTAGCAGTGATCCTTACCCCAACAGCAACATATTTCTGTGGCAACAAGCATTACTTGGATAGGTGAAAATCTGTTACTACACTGAGAAGAGCAGCCTGGTTGCTCCACATAGCAGCTGTGTTCATACGGCTCTTTAAACAATTTCAGAAAGCTGGAGTGAAGCTGATTCAGAGATGCTGCTGGAGCTCTCCTCACAGCTCAGCCACCCCACAGAAGCAGAGTCTGCAGTGCCTCCTCTCCCCCTGGCCCCCTTCCCCATGTTTATCAGGCTGTTTCCCAGAGGCAAGGCAGACTTGGCAGCAGGCTCTCCCAGCTGCACCATGACCTTGTCGCTGTCCCTGCTGTACAGTGCACGGGGTTGGGGGGGCTCTCCAGAAGCAGAAAACTAGAGAAAAACTAAGGGAAAATTCCTGTAGCAGAAATTTCCTGTACCATACCTGGAGATGCCTGGCAGTACTTTGTATTTGCCGCAATATTTTATTTGGGTATCAGTGAAGATAAACACCCATTCTGGTAGGAGGATCAGCCTTTGCTGACTAACACTGTGCCCTGCTGTTTACATCTCTGTCTCTGAACTCCTCTGTCTCCCAGATTACAGCATGCTCAAAATGTTTTGCCTAAGTGCAAGTTTTGGAAGCCCAGCTAGCTGCGTAAGCTGCTAAAAGATGTTTGGGTTTGCTGATACATCATCAAAAGACTTCCAGAGGGCTGGTTTGTTCAAAACACACGTTGTCCAGGAGAGCCCTCTTGCTTCTGGCAGGCAGGGCAGCCAAATGCTCCCCAAAGCAAGTTCCTTTCAGATGTTAAGCTCTATGGCTTATCTGAATTCAAAAATGTAGGCCTAGTTATGGAATAACTTTGCAACTTGATTATGCAATCATTTTCTTCCACTGGTAAGCCTGTCCCCAGGAGGCAGCACAGGGCTGGCTGCAGGACCCTTCCACAACTGCACTGCGAGGTTTCTACCATGTGAACTCCACAAATGTTTACACGCAGCTCCGAATCCCTGCTGCAAAGAGTCCTAAATACCAGCCCACCAGCACCACGAAGGCTCCAGCTGCAGGACGAGGGTCCTGCTGGCCGGGAGATGGCGGCGCTGCCGCGCAGCTCTGAGCCTGCAGCCAGGACAGGCAGCAGCACTGGAACCCATGGGAGTGCACAAAGGGGTTCTCCATGGGATAGGGGTGTGCAGCAAAGACCACAATGGCTTTTGGGACCGCTGGCTGCTCTGGCCCTGCACAAGGGATCTCACAGCACCCGCAGAGTTAGAGGCTTTGCAATAAAATACTGCCACGTATAAAATTCTGATGACAAAATATGTTCCCACTTGTACGACCCTGAGCTGTGGGGAGCTGGGCCTCCACCTGCCTCAGGGCAGGGGTGGGGCAAAGGCAAGCCACTGAATCTGTGATAGGCCAAGATTTATTTAAATTGTTGCTTATTCAGACAAATAAAATTTAACTTTTTGCTTATTTAGGCTGAAAAGGTAAAAGGTGGTTCTGTCTGAGACCAGCTCCAACTTTTGTTCCTTGCCCACGCCTCCCCCTGCGCCAAGCTCACGTTCCTTTACCTTTCCGGTTCATCCCCATCTGGAGGCATTTGAGCAGCCGGCAGTACTGGCATCTGTTGCGCTGCTTGCGTGACATGACACAGTTCTTGTCTCGGCTGCATCTGTAAACCCGTTTGTTGCAAATGCTCCTTTTGAAAAACCCCTTGCAGCCCTCGCAGGAGATGATGCCATAGTGCAGACCCGTAGCTCTGTCCCCGCAGATCAGGCAGGTTCGCTGATCAACCCGGTCATCTGCAAGAGAAGAGGAAGGGCTCTGCAGTCAACCAAACAACTTCACCAAGCGACCCTGTCTTTCCCAGTGGGACTGGAGTTGCCCCCACGACCACAGACCAAACCCTTCCCCCAGAACAGCTCATTTCACAGTGTTCACGCTGGAACCCTGCTCTAAACCTTTGGATGACAAAAAATGTAAACCATACGACCCCCAGCAACAGGAGCTGTCATGTTAAATTCAGCACCTTAAGACTGTAACACCCCCTCTGAGACAGAAGAGGCTCACTATCAGGATATCTAAATCCTGCTTCACATTAAAAGTCAGCTGCATTAAACGACGGCAGCAAATTGCAGCAGCAGCTGTCCATCCTCCCACGCCAGGGGAAGCTCTGCCTTCCCCCACCCCACTACTTTAACCCAACAAAACGCTGACGGTGCACGCAGAGCTGCATGCAGAAGATGGGCACTGCTCCTGCGTGCTCCAGGACACAGATTTGTCACATCCCTCACTCAGCTTCTTTCTCAAACATTGGTCATTACACAGGCACACGAGTGCCCTGTCCTATGAGGTGTGGGAAGAGCTCCGTGTGGGGTTTGGTCCCCAGGGAACCGCACCTCTGCATCTGACGGTGCTGCGCTTCCTCTGGGAGCTGGTGAAAACGATTTGGTTCTGGTATTTCTTATCCCAAACACACAATCATGTGCTGATGCACAGAGCTGCCCGCAGCTTCCGCAGGCGCCAGGAGGTGGCAATGATTGCCCAGAGCTCCCGGGGATGGATGCTGAGACCCAGCCCCAGCAGCAAGCCTCTGCCCTTCGCACAACAGAGCAAACTGCCTAGAAGGCAGGGGGAAGCACGTACATCTCCCAGGGGCCTGACGCCTGGAACTGCCCCTTTGCTGCCAAGGGTTCAAATCACACAGCAGAAACAGCTCCAGAAGCTCCCATAATAACAACAGCTCCGATCAGAAGGGAAACAGGAGAAGCTACCTCAGCAAAAAACTGGAGAAGCAGGAGGAGAGAAACAGGAGCTCTCCAGCAGAGCATGCCCCAGGCCAGAGGGGCAGTGCAGCAGGCCATGCCTGCCCCCAGACCGGCTGCCCAGGGCTGCAGCAGGACCCTTCGATCTGCCTGGGACAACAGGGGTCACAGCCAGGTGCTCTCTGCTCCCCAACAAATCCGCACCAACTGACAAACCTCTGTGTAGCTTCTTACTGCCAGAGAACACCTGAGCTCAATAGCAATAAACGAGCCAAGCCCACTAGGGTCAGTTTTCAGCTCCAGGAGCCAACCAAAAATCAAAGCCAGCTGCTCTTCTCAGCCTTTGCCTTTCTCTGCAGCTCAAAGCCAGCAGTAACCACAACCAAGTGGCAGTCATTTTTTTAGACTGAGCAACAAACAGCATACAAATTCACAAATCTCACTGCAGTTGTTCTAGAAACTTAAAATAAAGGCCCAGGCAAAGGAAACACAAACTGAAGAAGCCCTCACGGTGTCATCACCGCTCCACAGCACTCCCAGTTCTACAGGACTGACCAGCTCAGGTATGTGCCCGAGGAGGCAGCCGTGAGGGCCCCAGCAGGACGGGGCTGGCTGGGCACCCCAGGCACACCCACAGCTGGGAACTGCATCATCTCCACGTCCAGCAATCTGATAGCTGAGGGCTGAGCATCCCTCTGCAGGGCTCCTCACCCCCTCCACTCCCAGCACCGTGAACTGGGCCTGCAGCGGCCTCACGCACCGCCATCACACGGGCTGCAAGCCAATGGTGGGGATTTAAATGAGGGCTCATTTCCAGGCACAGCTTTTTGTTGTGGGAAGAATAGGGCTGTCGCCTAGAGAACGAAGGAAGCACGGCTGGTGAAAGCAGCCAGGAGCCGGGGCCTTTCCTCAGAGCAGCATGGCAGTGGTGTGAGCAGCCCTGCTGCCACTGTAACCTCGAGCTGCACATGCCATGCTGCAGAAACTGCTCATGGGAGGTTTCCAGGCTGCCATTCACCGTGGAACAGCGGCACACACCACGAACAAAGAAACAAACCTGGGAACACAGAAAGAGATGCCCATGTACCTCATAAGCTGGATACAAATAACTGCCTGAGAGTTTTGGTGCTTTAAAATCCTGCAGGATCTGCGCTTGGGTCCACAACGATCCCACTGCAGCACACAGGTTTGCCAGCTCCCGACCTTTGCCATTTTTCACGCTGCTTAGTGCAAGCTCCTTCTGTGAGCCAACACAGGGGCTGAACCTCACAGAGCTCAGGTGCAGTGAAGGCAGCCTTGCACTGGGGTGCCCTCAGCTCCCTTCACCTTGAAATTTCATGGGATCACTGTAGGTGCAACCATTTGAAGCGATGCAGCCCTCGCTCTGATTCCTCTGGTTCTAACAACCACTCATGACAATCCTCACTAAGAACCAAAGCTGCTGATAACGAGTTATTCCAAATGACTTCCACGCGGTGTATCTGGAAGCATCCTTCCTCTCGGCTCTCCTGATAGGTCTCGCACATAGCGGGCTCATACGCGCGATATTCCGGCTTTGTTCTCACCACCCATTGTCGCAGGGGCCACTAAATCAAACAGTTGCTGCCACGACAAAAGCACTCACAAAAATCTCAACCTCATCTTGAACCCTGAAGATTTTTATGGCTACTCCCTCACCAACCCCTCCCCAAAGCCACATTAAAGGATGTATTGTTTTCAGAGGTCATGGTAGGTTTCATACCATGTTTTAATACAATGTAAATTGTACAAGAATATTACGACGTTACAGAGGAGTGGCACAGGCGGTGTGAGGGAGCGGGGGGACCTCCACTTGTCGGCTCCACAGGGCAAACAGGAGAAGCCGTGCACTTGTTTTTTAAAAGACTTTTTCCCTCAATGAAATGAGTACTCTTGATAATGTAAAAAAGAAAAAATAAATAAATCCCTGTGAATTTTCAAGAGGAAATACCTTAGATTCCCACTGAAGCACACGGCTCTCAACTTTCTGGGCACGTTTGTACACAGGCATAGAAAACACAAGTACAGAAAGCATTAAACAAATGAGCAGAGAAATGCAGAGCACATAAAGTGCTGGGACTCGTGTCATCGCTCGCTGCCGCTGGGACAGCCTGGCAGCACCACACGTGTCAGGGAGAACGATGCCAGCAGTCCCAGGGCTGCAGAAAGACTTTGCAGCTCAAAAGCACAGCAGCTGCAGCAGCTGTGAGAGCTCTGCCAGGAAACCAGAGCCCGTGTGCACACAGTCAGAGTGCTACCCACAGCACCAGGGCCCAAGGCACAAAGATGAAAAACCCCCACTGAGGATCCCAAAAAGGGAATTCCTTGGGATTGAGTTTTGTTGAGAAGGGATGACGGAAGCTGCCGCTTCCAGACGTTCCAGCTTGTGCAAATGAACACACGTGTTTTAAACAAATCCCTAGAGAAGAAGATTACAGATGACAGTCAGCACTGCAATTTATCAATAGGTTTAACATCTTCACCACCACATCTTGTTCCTCTGCTTCTTGACTCACCCTCCCTCGAGCTCTGGGCTCACGGCACTGCTCAGCGTGCTGAAATCCCAGGCTGCTCCGCACCAGCTGCCAGGGGCACGGGGAGCGCAGCTCACACGTGCTGCTACATCCCACCCAAACCTCCCAAAACCTCGCTCGCCTCTCCCCTCCGATGATGCCTCCACCACCAGCAGACACACTGAGATCCGTTTTCCTCTAACACTTCCTTTTCCTTTCAAGAAAAATGGCGACTGAGCTGCTGGGTCCCGGTGAGCTGACACCAACCGTGGGAAAGGTTAATGCACGTGGACAGCCTCAGGAAAGAAAAGAGAAGGGGGAAAATAGAGGTGGTGTGCTGCCTCATTCTCCCTGCTGTAAAAGATGTTACGCTACAGAGACACGGAGTGCTCAATCAGTGCACCTCCGTGCACTGCCTCACCCGGCACAGGGACACACGTCCCAGCTGAAGGGCTGCACCAGCGCCGTACGGCATGCGGGGTACTGGGAGCACGGCCTGCAGCAGTGGGCACGGCACGACTCGGCACGGCACAGCACGGCACGGCTCGGCACGGCTCGGCACGGCACGGCACGGCACGGCTCGGCACGGCACGGCACGGCACAGCACGGCACGGCTCGGCACGGCACGGCTCGGCACGGCACGGCACGGCTCGGCACGGCTCGGCACGGCACGGCTCGGCACGGCACGGCACGGCTCGGCACGGCTCGGCACGGCTCGGCACGGCACGGCTCGGCTCGGCACGGCACGGCTCGGCTCGGCACGGCACGGCTCGGCTCGGCTCGGCACGGCACGGCTCGGCTCGGCACGGCTCGGCACGGCGAGCTGAGCGGGTGGCTGTACAAGGCCCCGGGAACAAAAGCCCATTTCACCAAAATGTGCCCCATCCCGGGGAGCGGCGGCGTGCAGCTGCGGCGGGGGGCGGACCCGCGCTCACACAGCGCACATCAGCACAGAGCGCCGCGCTGCGCCTCCTCAGCGATCAACTCGCTGTAATTGCAAAACGAACCCAAAGCTTTGCTGTTCCAGCACGGCCATACGCTCCCTATTAAAATCCGGTGGAGAACACTTCTTAAACGCGCAGCTTCCCTTCCTAAAGCCGTGCGGGCCGAGCGCAGCACCGCTAAGAAATGTTGGCTTAAGAGAGACGCCCGCAGGGAACCGAGCCGAGCCGAGCCGAGCCGAGCCGAGCCGAGCCGAGCCAAGCCGAGCCCAGCCGAGCCCAGTTGAGCCGAGCCGAGCCCAGCCGAGCCGAGTCCAGCCCGGCCCGGCCCGGCCCGGCCCGATTTGCACCGCGATGCGTTTCCCTTCCACACTTTCACCCGCAGTATTTCTGCCGCGGCCCCGAAGCGCGTTTCTGGGGCTTCGTCTCCGCCTTCAATCACGGGAGAAAAAAAGCCGTGCAGTATCTGCGAAGCAGCGCCGGTCCCGGGGGACGGAGCCGCCGCATCCGGATCCCGCATGACCCCGCTACTCTCCATCATCTAAAAAAGCGCTATTCCAGATGGTCCAGCGGAGCAGGGAGCTTCGAATACGAACAAATCAAACCACAAAACGAACCCTTTTTGTTGTTGTTCTATTGCACGCTGCGGCGGACAGAGAGCGCGGCTGCGAGCACCGGGCCGCGGTCACCGCGCAATGGGAGCACAACAAAGCGCTGCGCTGCGCCCGGGCCGCCCGCACCCGCACCCGCACCCGCACCCGCACCCGCACCCGCACCCGCACCCGCACCCGCACCCGCACCCGCACCCGCTCCCGCTCCCGCTCCCGCTCCCCGCCCGCTCCCGCTCCGGACCCGCAGCGCTCCGTCGGGCGGAGCGGGGCAGCGCATCCCCGAACAAAGGCGCCGTGCGAGGCGGCCCCGCTCCGTCCGTTCCGGCCCCGCCTCACCTTCCATGCAGGTCGAGTCCCGCTTCATCCCCCCTGCTCCTAGCGGGGCCGCCTCATGGCCGCGGCGGCGCGGAGCGGGGCCACCGGGCTGCCCGCCTCGGCCATCGCCCGCCGCCCGCGGGCCGACCCTATGCTAACGAGCCGTGATGTCACCGCGGGGCTCTGCGGGGCTCGGCCTCCCCCGCTGCCTGCCGGGCCGGGACGGGATGGGGGCGGCCCCGGGCAGAGCGGGCCCGGCCCGGGCGGGGGGCACCGCCTCGGGGTGGGGGTGCGGAGCTGCGGAGCTGCGGAGCTGCGGGGTGGGGCCGGGCACCGAGCCCCGAATTCGTTCCCGCGTGGGCAGAAGCGCGGCCGTGCCCAGCGGCCCCGGCAGAAGCGACGGGAGCGGGCAGCGCCGGCACAGCGGAGCGCTTCGGCCGAGCCGCGTTCCGCTCTCACCGAGCATCAGTGCCACGGGACACCGCGGCCCCACACCGCCCATCGCCTCCGAGCGGGTCGGGCAGTGCTGCGGCTGCGGGGACACGACGGCACGGGGACACGCGGCCATGGCAGCACAGCAGCAGCTCCGGTGCGAGAGGTGCGTGCAGGGCTGGGGCTGCACATGGCTGACTCGTTGGTGCAACGTCAGCCCCGCGCCCAGAACTTACAGATAACGCCGGTCGGTGAGCTGGCATTTGCTTTTTTAATGGGAAGCAAATAATTTCAGCAGCGCTGTTGCTACAGTGGAGGGAAAAGTGCACTAGCTGTAGCTCCAGAAAGAGAACAAGGGTGGAAAAGAGAACTAGGGTGGAAAACACGGCGTGAGACATTGCATGTCTCGTTTTCTCCCGGTTTCTCTCTCACAGAAGAAAATCCACGTCTGCCTGTGAGCCTGGTGGCAGTGCAAGCAGTGATCTATGGCCCAGGGGGCTGCCCGCCTCGGAGCAGTGCTGCTGCAGCAGCAAGGACACTGCCTCGGTATTTATCAGCATTGGGATTGCTTTCCTGAGGCCGTTCCGTGCCCTCGTCCCCCTTGCTGGCCCCAGCCCCTCACCCATGTGTCCCTGTGTGCGGCATTTGTCCCAGTGCCCGGTGATGCTGCCGTGCCCTGACCGCTGCTCACCGCACTGAGGCATTTAAGAGTAGCCAAAAAAGCTCCTGCGATGCCAAACTCCGCTCGCCCTTGACAAGCCTGCACTGACTGAGCTCCGGTTCCTGAAGGCTGCAGGGCTCAGCCGTGCTGAGCAATGGCCGACTTAAAGCAAACAAGTCACAGAGGCAACAAAAGAGGTCATATTTCACTCGCTCCCAAGCCTGAAATTTTATTGCTTTCTGGTGACATCCAGCAACGCCAATAACCCCAGGAGCAGCGCAGCCCACCCCCTGCCCCGTGGGGCCGGGTCCCACGGCCGGGTCCTGCCCGCGCCCAGCCCCCGGCACGCAGCAGGTGCACGAGGTGGTGGCGAGGCGTTGCAGCCAGCCCTGCCCAGGCCTCGCTGTGCTGGCTGTAAATCTGCAGAGCTGCTGTGCTGGTCCTTGACATGCTCTCTGGTTTGACCTCTCCTTTCTCGCTGTGGAGGTTACCAAAGCAGGGCTGGCGTGAGGAGCCTGTTATCCGCACCCCCAGCGCACGGCCAAGGTAAGCCGGCCCCTGGCCGCGCTGTTTACACAGCTGCTCGCAATTGTGCCTGCTCCAAAATCTCCACATTCTTTATCCTACGTGAGCGCTCCGCTCCTGGCCCCCCTCAGAGATGTGTGAGCAGAATGCAGAGTGCTGTGCTGGGAGCTGGGCAGTGCTGGGCACAGCTCGGACGTACAGCAGCCTGGGGACAGCGGGACAGCACAGCACTGCTCACACTGCTGTGTGATCCTGCGGATCCACGCAGAGCTGCGAGCATGGACAAACCCTGGTGTCGGGAAAAGGGGAATCGGCCAGACAGCCCGAGTCCTCCAAATTGCTCCAAACTCATGCTAAATACTTATGTCACAGTTTACTCATGTCCATAATAAATCCTTCAGGGCAGAAAATAATTGCAGAGATCTGGAACTGTTCTGTAAGATGAGAGGCCACGCTGTGAATGGGGCACGGGGCAGGAAAAGAAGACAAGAAGGATTAATTCTATTGTCTGAACCAAGCAGCCTTACAGCTACTTGGGTATAAGAAAAAATATTGCTTCTGTTTCTTGCGTTGCCCTGAATCAGCCCATTCCCAACCCAAACAAACAAACAAGCAACAAAAACACAGAGCCATGACACTATTACAACTGACAGCTCGGATTTTAGAATACCAACACCGAAAGCCAAAAACATCTCCAATGACTCCACAAGTGACAGCACCGCCTGCAACAGATTTATTGTCTTGACATCATGGCCACAAGGGGTGGGCAAAGGAAGCAATAGGAGAGGCGTGGAGATACCCAGGGCATCCTGCGCGGGGCTGGGGTGGAAGCAGAGAGGGGCACCTCCTCCGCCAGCAGCATCTGCTCCTCCCCCCATTCTTAGTCCCAATATTCTGCAGAAAGCCCATCATAAAGGCCTCTATTTAATGTAACACTACGCTAGCGTAGAAGTCACAGGGAGCGATTCCTAATGCCACAAAGAGAGGTGAACTGCAGGGAAAGATGTACAAGTCAAAGCGTGCTGGTGTGCCTGCATGCAAGGCTGCTGCTCTGACTCAGCCCAGCACCAGCACGGCCACACGCCTGCAAGTGGAGGCAGGAAAGCAGCTGTGCTTTGCTGCAGTTTCTGTACAGTGAACTGTGGCATCACACACACGGCTCAGGACGCAGCAGATTGCTGGTTATAAAAGCAAAAGATGCTGAAGAGTTGTTCATGGCTTTAAAGGGTACCCTGCAAAAGCACAGAGCGCTGCTGTGGGCTGCTCCTTACGGAGGCCTGCCTGCAGCAGGAGCACCACGCACAGCCAAATGTGCCCTCTCCTTTAAAAGGGAATTGTTCAGAAGCTGTGGAAGGAACTGCAGGAAGTAACATTTCTGCAGGCACTGAATTTCCACAGTGGCTCACAGAGCAGGACACAACAAGAGTTTCATTGCCCCTTGCTCAATGGGTGACAAAGGGTGGGCACTGCTTCTGCGTGACTGCAGGAGAGGGGGAGGTTAAGGGCTCCTCAGGGAGGAGAAAGGAAAACAAATGGGAGGGCAGGAAGGAGAAGTATATGGCTTTACTGCCTTAGTGGGCAAGTACAAGAAAAGAGAATTGCAGAGGGAAAGCTTTGCATCTCTATGAGCAGGCAATCGAGCTCCTTTCTAATCCTGAGCAGGAGGAGCTCCTCTGTGCACTGGTCGGCCTCATCCCATGCTGAGCCCCTGGTGCTCTGCAACAAGCCAGCAATTTGTTACCCCAACCTGCAGTACTGCAGTGTCCTGGCATCCCCAGGGCAAAAAAGCAGTGAGGGCATCCCCTCAAACTTTGGGTCAGACAAGCAAAAGTAAGAGGGGAACTGCCTCCAACCTAACAGCGCAGGTGCGGTACTGCATCGTGCATACCTACGGGTTCAGCTGCTCGCTGGCTGCTGCAGAGCACCAGGAGCACAGAGGTGCAGTGCAGGAGCTGCAGACACCTACAGGGCCACGCAGGAACCGAGCGGGGGGATCTTAGGGGGGAGATGTGACATAAGCGTGAGCACCGAGGCCTGGGCCGTGGGTGCTGCCGCCAAGCAAAGCTAAATACGTGTTCTATTGAAAGAGAGAAAACACCCAGCAATTTGTAATCCTCGGGATTTTACAGCTGCTTTAAAAAACGTGCAGCCTTAAAGAGATCCTGTGCCCTGCGGTGAGGCAGTGCCCTGCTCCCTTCTGCCAGCCCCGCCAGGCAGCCACAGCCACAGCCCGGGCAGGGGGAGCTGCAGGGAGGAGGCTGGACAGGAGGGGGCAGCACCCGCAGCTCCTCTGCGGCCCATGACATCCTGCAGCATCCCACAGCATCCTCCCAGCATCCCACAGCACCCGCAGCATCCTCCAGTATCCCCCAAAATCCCCCCAGCATCCTTGCAGCAGGATGCCACCTCTTACATCTTCATACAGTTCTCATCTTTCAAGTCAAATGTTGTTGTTATGGGGTTTGTAGTCTTAAAAAAAGAAGGCAACAAAAAGATAAAACTAGGGGGTTGAACACGGATGGCCTAGCACCAGCATTAAAGATCCAGGCCAAAGTCTTATCTGCTGCTCCTTAAGAAAGATGCCTCCGTCACTTCAAGTTCCAGGCTTCGGAGCAGTCTGGAAACGCAGAGCCCTTCTGCACTGCTGCCCCCTGCTTCCTGCTGACAGCACTCTCACTTCTGCACTGTGCAAGAGCACGGCCTGAGAAAATAGCTGCTGCCTCCCTGCCTCCCTTCTGCTAACTCTGCTCCCAGCCCTTCCCTCCCAATAAAGCAGACTCTCAGTTTTCACACAATCAGTACCAGCAGCCCCCAGGCTCCAGATGCACCCACTCCTGAGAGAATGAGATCCCAAATTGAGATGTATGTGGCTGCAAAGAAAACCAACGTTACTAGATGAACATCAGCAAAAAGCCCTCCATCCTGCTCTCCATTTGTGAGCAGCACAGGACGTGCCATTCCCTTACTGCTGTGTCTCCTGGCTGCTGCAGCCCTGTGCTGCTTTGGTTGGAAGGGCTGAACCAAACACACCGTCTTTAAGACAATTAGATTTTCAAAGAAACTACACTAAACATTTCTTTCATGTGTAATCAAATTATGTTAAAGCAAACCTCATAATCTAAACCATTCCATTGGTCAGCTCCTATTTGTTTTCCCTGCACCCTCATTTTTGCTCCAGATCTGTCACATTACATTAACACCTTTCCTACTCACTGCCTACAGAAATAACAGCCTTCGACATGCCTGCACAATCCATTTGTCCTGCTCTAATTACTTTTTGACATAGCCTCTTTTGCTGCTATCCTGCCTTTTCTGACCTCTGTCTGTATCAAAGCCATTTAAACTCCGTATCTATTGTGATGTGTCTTATATGATACCACTGGAGCATTGGGCTGCAACATCTTGTAAATCCAATATTTAAATCTATGGTAAGAAGATGATGTACTCGAGGAGGACGGCGACTACATTTGGTAACAGCTCCAGCCGGCTGCAAGTACAGAGTCCCTGACCAGCAGCACGTTTGTAGGGTGGGATTCCTGTAGTCAAGGAACCTCTGAACAAAACCAGGTAGCTCAAGGAGAAATGGGGCCCTCTGAGCCCCTTAATTTCACAAATAAGGAGGAAAGCAGGAGAATCAGGGAAACTTGGTCATCTTGCACACACACACAGAATAAGAAATAAGAAACCGATAAAGAACTCGAGCAGACAGGAAAAGGACCAGCGCAATGTACAAAACAACACACGTTGAGAAGGAAGCATGACAAACAGCACTCCTCCAAGCCCAGAAAAGAAATCAGGAATTTGTAATCCCAACATTCTCCTGTTTTCCCCATCAAAAAATGGGCCCTAGGTGGCTGCTGCAGCTGAGTCACAGCAGGAAGAGCCCCGGAGCACAGCTCCTGATGACAGCACTGTGCAAGTGGTGGGACAACCCCAGAGTCAGTTAAAACACAGCAGTGTAACGAGCAGTGCTACGGCTTGTGATGGCCATCTGAGAGATTTCACTGCTCTGAATTCCTCCAGTTTTATCTCCTCGGGACATTCGGAGTCCATGAGCACCATGGCTTGCCCTGCCCAAGGTACGTGAATGCGTTCTTCTCATTTCCCCCTTCCTCTGCCCCAGCACTGCTGCCCACACACCCCAAGCATGAAGGGACACGGTGTGCAGGGCCAGGACTGGGACGTGGTCTGTGCTGGGTCTGGGACCAGCGAGCCAGCCCAGCAGCATCAGAGTTAAATATTTGAAATTCCAACTGCATTAAATGTCCAGATTCGTTTCCAGGTTGTTTAAGGTAATCCAACTCATTATTATCATTATTACTATTATTATTAAGTTAAATAGAACAAAACTGCTTTCATGTGGTTATTACGCAGCTCGGAGCCGAGGCGAGCAGCATCGCGGCGCCCAGCACAGGCATGGTGCCAGCACAAGGTGTGGGGCCACTGGGGCTGCTCTGATGTCCACACAGCCCCACAGCAAATGGAGCTGTGCCGCTCACAGGGGACACCGCCTCACACACGAGGGTGGGACACCGTGTGCTGGAACAGCCAAACTCACAGCCACACAGCTCCTACCCCGAGTCTGCAAACTGTGCCACACTGCATCGCATGAGCAACTGCAGAGCTCCGGGACGGCAGCACCACGAAGGACACTTCACTGAGCAGTACCAACACCCCTGGGGCAGTGACCCCATTTAAAGCAGGAAATCTCTTCCTGAGTGCACTGCCATCTCAGACACACCGCCAAAATCCAGCGGCATTCCTGCACATGATGTGTAATAAAATATTAACCTTTTCCTCACGCTCCTGGACAGCAATGAGAAGAACCTCTGTACCCTCAGTTTGATATACACCATTATGCAGAACACAAACTGCTCTGAGCAGCACTGCAATGGCTGCACTACTAAAAACTTCTTCTTGCACGTTTTATCTGTGAGTGCAGTGCAAGGCGGCCTCGGGATGCACTACTACCAAGTTTACGGTGACAGTGTAACATGGTGTCCTGCTGAGATCCAAGAATAGCAATGCCTTAAAAGGCAGCGATGTTGAGATCACAAGGAAAGGAGAATTAGGGCACAGCTGTGGAGTTCTGTAGGCTAAAACATAGACTCAATATGTCAGAGAAAATTAAATCACAGTGCTACATGTAATTTCTGGTCTTGTTTATGGCTGAGCTGAAGCTGTGCAGAATTTGTACCCGGGTCATACGTGTGCACTGCAATGCTTCTGCACACAGAAATAAAAAGCACAGTTAATTTTGAATGAGAAAAAACAAAAAACAAAAACCAAAACCAAAGAATTGTGCATGCAAGCAACGGCACTGCATTTTTGTTTGGAGCGCGGCGTGCAGGCGGCTGCAGCTCAGCTCCATCACTAGGCTGCAGCTCCAGGGCAGCACAGCCCCAGCTCCACTGCACAGAACGCGATGCTCACAGCAGCACCGCACAGAGCAAAGCCCGAGCAGCACGGCAGCAAGGCACGTGCATTACAAAGCCTCTGTATGCCTACGGTCAGATATGTGACAGAGACCCGTCCTCAGAAGTGGAGGAACCAAAGCTGAGGACAGACTTTTACAGAGGTTTTTTTCCCCACTGGAGTGATGGTGCTTTTCCATGGACCGGAGCAGTGTCTGTGCACGGCCTTGCAGCATTCCCTCGTGCTCAGCGTGGTACCACAGCACAGCGTGGGACTGCTGGTGTGACCCAGCCTGGGCACAGCAGAGCACCGCGCAGACACGGAGCAGCAGTAGGAAGCTGCCCGCAGTTCTGACTTTGTTTAGCTAAGTGTATTTCCTGTGGAGCTTACAAAGCACAACTGTATGCAAAGTATGCAGATCTGTTGATAGCAGCTATCCTTTGTCCCTGGCAGAGGTAAATCATAAATCTGACTTGTACACAGAGTTGGGAAACGAAAAGGTTCTGCTCCGGCTGCAGGCAGAGCTGGGAAGCAGCTGCAGGGTGCTGTGGGTGCTCAGGGTGCTGTGGGGAAATTTACAGAGAAAAAATGAAATCTGAGATTTGAGAAATGCTGGGGAGTCACAGCTTTCCCACAGCAGAACGCTGTGTTACATTACCAGCTCCAGCCCCGTCCACATGGACGTGGTCCTCTTCACAAGAACAGCACACGATGCAGCGCACAGCCCCACGGACAGCGGTGCGAAACGAGGTCAGCGTTCTCCCGCAGCGTGTGCTGGAGGGGCTCCCAGCAGCCCCGCGCCCTGACCCACTTTCCTGCAGTATTTCTGCATAGCGACAGAGGTCCTAACAGGACAGGCAGAACTGCAGCGTGCGGAGGCTCCATTTCCTATCGCTGCCACTGCAAGAATGCGCTTAGCACACACACGTACATGGTGTTACACACAGCCACAGAGTGTGTGAACCCAGGAGCAGGGGGCAGAACCACACAACAGCTCCATCTCATCCGCAGCATCACCCCAAAGCAGTCCCATGGCACTGGGGCTGCAGCGGCTGTGGGGATGGAGCTGCCTGCGCTCTGTGCCGAGGGCTCACGGCCCGAGCTGACCCTGCACACACACGTGGGCAGCAGAGAGGCCGCACACCGCTGTGCCCCGTGCACACAGCCCGAGCTGTGAGGGGTGAGGGACCCCTGCCTGCCCTGAGCTCTGCACACCATTATTCTGCCCCACTGCTGCTCGGTCCCTGCAGAGCTACAGCGCAACAGCCGCAGACGGACAGGCAGGCACAGGCACAGAGCGCTGATGTCACTGTGGGGCTTGGGTTTTCTTTTCGGTTTTGTTTTTTAGGGGCAGTGTACTTCCCCATTCTGAAATTCTGCGCTGAAACTACGCCGAGCCCCAAACCTCTGCAGTGGGAAATTTCACCAACAGAGGATTATGACTTCAGCTACAGAACAAGCAGAATAAGCAGCGGGAGCAGATGGAACTCTTCAGAAACAATGATTCTATTTTCATGCAAATTTCCTTAGTAGTTAAAAAAAGATGAAGAAGGGAAAAAAAAAAAAAAAACTGCCGCGATATCTAAACGTGAGGGTTTGAATGATGCCAAGCAGAGGGCCGGCAGCTCCGCTCCATCCCCAACGTTTTAGCAGCAGTCAGAAAATAACCCCGTGGCCAACGGGAAGCACAGTGCGTGCCCCAGAGCCCAGGGGAGCCCGGCAGCGCCGAGTGAAGGCATGCTCCAGTTTTTAAGACTCCCACCACCGTTGCGTGCCCCGTGACGATGCACGCTCCAGAGCTGATTGTTATGCTCCTTCATTCACGAAGCAGCACGACAAAAATTCTTTATCCACTTGATGGCTACAGAAGGTGACAGCTCCACGGAAAGCGGCCAGGGGATGCTGCCGGTGCGGCCCCGCGGCGCTGCCCTGACTGCAGGAACACAGCTGAAACGTGGAATGGAGACAATCCCTTTGTTATTAATACTGGCTGAACACCCTACAAACAAACACACGCACAGAGTTAGCAGACCCCACTCCTGCCTCCACCACTGGCTCGTGCTGTTGTTTCGGTCCTGCCCTGTGTTTCTGCCCCTTGTTTACGTCCTCAGCGAGCAGACCCAGCCACTCCCCGGCTCCCGATGCCGTAGGGATAACGGCACTGTGTGAGTGCCTGTGCGATCCCGCAGCACACAGAGCGCATTTCAGTGGTAAGGCCCTGGAAGGCTGATGTCATTCCACTCCCGAGGGCTACGTGGTCTGTAAGCAAGATTTAAGGAGAGGGGAAAGTGCACGCACAGGGCAGGCTGCCTCCTGTCCCCGCTGCCCACGAGCGGCCCCACACTGCGGCCCAGCAGTGCTGCTGGGTTCCAGCAGCGGCTCCGGGCCCCACAGTGGCACCAGGTTCTTGCGGTTCACAGTCGTCCTCACCCTCCACAGCCCAAACTGTTTTCTTCCCAGTCCGTCTCAGCACTGTGGGAACACAGCAATGGGGGCTCCCAGTGCTCGAGAGCAGGAAGGGGGCAGCTGAGGTGTTGTGACACACGGAGCCCGCGTGTGCTGGAAGGGGCAGGGACCCGCACAGCCCCACAGCAGCATCCTCTGACTGCTCTGGAGCTGCCACGGGAGGTGATACAGGAGGAGGAAGATGAGTGCCTGCAGCTCCCAGCTCACTGTGCTGTGGGCCATCGAGGAAAATGGGACACATCCGGCCCAGGCACCTGCCGGCTGGGGTGGGCATATCTGACCTGAACAAACATAGAGAAAAATCCTTCCTTCCTTCCTCCCTCTGCTGTGTCAACTCTTTCTCCAGGGCTCAAAGTGCCAAAAAACCTCAGGAATAATGGGGAAGCAGCGGGTGCTCCCTGCACTGCTCTTCCTTTGGTGGCTCAACAGAAAAGGGCATCATTTTCCTCTTTCAATTCGTGTGAATTCTCTGCAGCAAAGCTTGACACCAAGGGGACTCCAGGACTTTTATACTACTGCTACAAATCCTATAACAGGTTCACCACAGGCCTTCTGACCAAATGGGCTCCACTTGTTTGCTTAAAGCAGACCTAAGCACAAAGCTAACAGAAAGCAGAAGGGTATTGCACGAGGACTGCACCATCCCGACACCGCGTGGGCCCAGGACAGCACCTGCGAGGCACAGAGCCTGGGAGAGCTCCCAGGGCTCAGCAGCCACCCCGACGGCACACAGAGACCACCCTGCCCCCAGGGACATGCCTGCCATCAAGTTTTTGTCTTTCATAAATAGATTCCAAGACACTGCATTCTTTACAGGCAGTGTGACCACAGCTGCCCGCTCAGATGCACTCTCAGGAAGCAGAAAACACTCCCAGGACACAAGGAACATCTTTTGGCCATGGCATCATCCGCTCCTGGAGCAATGGTCGAACACCTCAACCAGCAGAAGACAATAAGGACAATCCTTGAAGCGGGAGGCGGAATGGGAGCTGTCTAACAACTAAAAAGTGGGAGGAGCTACCAGGGGCTGTGGCTGAACAGACTGCTACCGCCTCTGCTCTCACTGACGGAGGTGGGAAGCACTCCATCCACGTCCGCAGCAGCTGCAGGGCTCTGACCCGGGCACCACCCGTCACCACTGACTGCTTCTTTTTGGTGACGGTCACAGAGCTGTCATTTGGTTTTTCATTCCATTTTCACGTTCCGTGTATGCATGTACCCAGCCCTTAGGGAGTGCCCCCCGCCCCTCCCATCCCAGGAGCACTCCCAGTGCCACCAGCAGCCCCCGCTCCCCAGCCCACGGGGGCACACACTGCGTGATGTACGCACCACCGCCCAGCGATGCTGTGACAGAGCCGTGTGGCAGGAGGGGAATGGGCTCCGGTCACCGTGGCTCCGGCAAGGCACACTGACGGGCTCGGCAAGCTGGGGGCTGCCACACTGCAGAATGGGAACAGGCAGAGAAGGAGGGCTGAAGGGACTGGGAGAGAAGGAGAATGACACAAGGAAATCGGCGTCTTCCCATCTATCCTTGCAGTCAGCGGTCCCTGGCTGCCCAGGGCAGTGCTGGAGTTCCCGGCCCTGGCGGTGTTCAGAGCCGTGGAGGCGAGGGATGCACGGTGGGACGGGCTGGCGGTTGGAGCCGGTGATCTTAGCGGTCTTTCCCAACCTTTATGACACTGTGACTCCGTGGCTCCCCTGACAACACGCCCATGCAGTGGGTACGCGCCCCTCGCGCAGCCCCACGCTGCACACGTTCACTGATTACGCCGATGGGGACACGGGGACGTGGCAGAGGAGCCCCAGAGCTGTGGGATCGGCTGCTGAGAGCGGCTCTCAGGATCCCGCGTCCCACCGCCCATCCGCTCCGCCCGGGGCCGGGCCTCGGTGCCTCCGCCGCGGGGAAATCCTTCCCAGCCCCAACCTCAGCCCCGCGACGACCCGAAACCGGCAAACCGCCGCGCCTCCCTCCGCCTCGGCCCGAGAGCGCGCCCCGCCCGCCGCCGTCCCCGGCGGCCGCAAGGTAGGGCCCGTCCCCGCCCGCCCCCGGCGCGGCTCCCCGCGGCCCGGCCCCGCCGCCAGACACCCAAACACGCCCCGGCCCCACGCTCCGTGCGGGGCGCGGCCGCCCCCATCCCGCCCCTCGGCGCGGCGCGGGCCACTCGGCGGCGTTGCGGCGCGCACGTGACGGCGGCCGCTATAAAGGCGCGGCGGGGCGGCGCAGACAGGGCTGCGGGGCGCCGGGAGCCGCTCGGCGCCGCGCCCGCCCGCCCGCCGCGCGCCCCCGAGTCCGCCGCCGGCCGAGCGCCGGGCCGAGCCGGGCAGGGCAGGGCAGGGCAGGGCGCGGCGTCGCGGGCACGGCCGCGGGGAGCGGCGGGCGCGAGCGGGCAGGGCCGCGAGGGGCGGCCGGAGCTGCGGGTGCCCGAGCGGCGCCCCCAGCGCGGGACCGCGCCGCCGGGGCCGTAGGTAAGGATGGAGGGATTCCGTTCGCGTTGGGGCGTCCGGGGCGGGAGCGGGCGTCGGGAGCGCGGCCGGAGCCCATCGCCGCCCGGCGGGCGCGGGGCTGTCAGGGGTTTTTTTTCCAGCCCCGTTTCTGCACGTGCTCCTTTGTTCTCCGATAGAAGCTTTTTATATCCATCGCGTAATGTAAGCCAGCTGCGGAGCGGCGGCCCGGCCCCGCGCGACGGCCGCACAAAGCTTCGTGCGCTGCGGGGCGCGGTGCGGGGCGGAAAGAGCCCCCGCCCCATATCGCCCCCATCCCCGTACGGGGACGTAGGGGAAAAAAAAAAAAAAAAAAAAGGAAAAAAGCGGAGGAGAAGAAACTCGCGGAGCCGCGCTGTAACCGAACACTGCGCGGCCCCGGGGCGGGCGCGGCGCCGCGGACGGGAGGAGCCGCCCGGGGACAAAGGCGGCGGTGCGGGGCGGTGCGGGGCGGTGCGGGGCGGGCGGCGGAGCCGGGATCCCACGGTAACGCGAGCCCCGGGTGCAGCATTCCGCGGATGCCTGAAACGTGTGGAAAGCGTCGTGCGAAGATCGCTCACCCAAACTTGTGCGGCGAGAAGTGCCGTGTGCGTGCGGGACGCGCCGCGCTGTCACTCACCGTGACGCCGCACCGCGCTCCTCCGCGATAAAACTCGGCCGAGCCGCGTCTGTGGCGCGCTGGAAGGAAACGCTGCGGTTTCTCCAACTTTTCGCTACGGGTCCCTGGGCTTTAAAAAACGAAGCGAGCCGGTTCTGCCGTAAGGAAAAACGCTGCAACGAGTTCAGAAAGTTCCCGAGTGGGCGACTGTCCCCGCTCCGGCAGCCCGCGGCACAAAGCGGCGTGGAACCGCACCCCGCGCCCGCACGGCCCCGCACGGCCCCGCACTGCGCCCGCGGCTCCGCTGCCGCACGGCGCCTCCATTCATGCGCCCGTACCTGGATTTGAATAGAAACCAGACAGCAATTCTTCGCTGCCAGCCACCATTCGGCGCCGGACAATAGCGGTCTGTTCGCGCAGGCACAGGCCGGGGACACAAAGCTGGAGCTGCGGAGCCGGGCCGCAGCGCGCAGGAAATCACCGCTTTTGATGCGGCAGCAACGCCGGCAGCGCGGGGCTGTCCGCACCGCCCAGATGGCACCGGGCCCCGCGGGACAGGAGTCACGCGGGGAGGACAGAACCCCCCCCCCGGGGGGGGGGGGGAGGGCGTGGGGGCAGCCGGCAGGCAGCACAATAAACGAGGAAAACAAAACGCTCCGTGTCTGGTGCTTCCTATCTCCGGGCTTTTCCTATAGTCTTCCAGAGTTAAAGCAAGAGCTCCTCCGAGACGGGACTTTAATCCTCTGCCCGGAGCCACTGAGCAGAAGTTACAGAGATCAGGGCCCAGCGTGGGGCTCTGTAGGATGCGGAGCTGCCCCTGGACCCGTGCTGGGGATGGAGGTACCTGGGGGCTCGGGCTGCCCCTCCTCACCTGCCAGAAGCGAGCCCCAGCCGTTCCCAGCCGGTGCAGGCCCTGCCCCGCGGCTCCAGGGCGGCCTGCAGCACACAGCAGTGCTCCTGCACCCCGGGGACAACACGCACACTGAGCTGTCACACAGCACAAGTGGGAGATGCGCGTGTCACGGAGCTGCGACGGGAAGGAGTGTGAAAGGGAAACCGGGTCCGGCAGTGTGCTGCTCCCAGAGGCGGGCAGGGACGGCCGAAGCACCGCACGGTTGTGACTTAACTGAAATTCCCCCTAATGTGGCATGAGTAACATCGACCTAAAGCGTCCCTGTACACGAGGGGCCGGCTCATTGCACGTCCAGATGTTGTTTCAGAGCGTTGGAAATATAAACACGAATGTAAGCACTCCTGCCCGGAACCACTTCTGTCTGCATCATTATATAATTTCCTTGAGCTCTCTTCCTGCTGCTGTGCAATGGCCTGGATGGATCACTTCGCACTAGAACCTGGGTGACACGAATCACCCGAGCCGTGCGGATTTTTATCATTTTCCTTGCTGGAACGAACCCAGGAGGACCCACGAAAAGGAGCCTCTGCATGCAGATATTCCTGATGATGTCTATTAAACGCGATGGACGCTGCTGCGTCCCCCAGCGGAGCTCTGAATGCCGCCGTACTCTTACACTGCAGCCACCTTTTCCATTTTTTCTGAGCACAAATTCCAGCTACCCATCAGTTGGCTGATTCTAAGATTAAAAAATTAACACCTCCTGAAATTGCTACCTAAAAGGACAGCGTGCATCAAGTTGTATTCTGCCTAGCAATTAGGTAGCTCTGTTCTAATACCTGTTAAGCACGTTGCTCGGAATGGAAGCGTCCTGTTAGAGGCTGGCACAGCCTGCGCATCATCAAAGCAGCTGTAAAAGGGCCGTCTGGGCACATCCCTGCCTGCAAACGTCTGTAACCTCAGCTGGGATGGAGTAATCCCATCGAGCATGTCAGGAAAGGATGCTGATAGCTGCTGAAGTTCCTGTTGGGTCAGGTTCCTAACCTTCCCCCAGAAGTAACAGGTAGCAGCTTTCCCACCTCCACTTACAGCTATTCCCACGTAGAGTTTATGAAGGCACAAAAAAGAAGAAGCCTTTTAACTACAAACAGGCTTTGAAGTTGCAGCATCCCACAGCGTACGCAGTCTGAGCGCCCATGAGCAGCCCCCACCCCTGACAGGGCTCAGTCCCCACTGAGCGCGCCGGCTCCGACCAAGTGCAGCGACACGCCTGGCAATTCGACTCAATATGTGGAATCTGAAGAATTTCATTTTATCTCAGCGATAGCCAGCAGATGCCAAAGCTGTATTATCAGTGTAACTCAAACATTTCAACCGTTACAAATTAAAAGGACACTCAGGTGTCTGTATCTCAGATCAGAGAAGGCCATGCTTCTTCCGTGGCAGCACTGCTACGTCGATCAATAACATTACTTTTTAAAATAGATTTCACTCATTCTTATTTTCCCTGTGGCACCTGAACGCTGTGTGCACAGCTCAGCAGCTGCGAGTCACCGTTACCTGAAACTGCAAACGCCGAAGTGCTGCATCTCAACACAACCCAACTTTCTGCATTAACTGTACCGCCGTGCCGAGCGGCAGCTGCTCTGAGAACAGTGCTGGCCGAGCAGAGGGCTGCCTTCCATCCCAGCTGTGTTACAGCTGTGCACGGTGGGGTTGTGCCTGGCTGCCCCACACCATAGCCCCCCCAGGCGGGGTGCAGCACTGCACTGCTGACGGCAGCACCCTGCGGTCACTCCCTGACTAAGAAGTGCACACTGAGCAGTTGGTGAGCTCCAGCGAAGCATGGGTTTCAGCCTGAAACCTTTACGTTTACTGATTCTTAGCTGGTAACCTAAATGAGATGACAGTTGTCTTGAAAAAACATCGTGTGGCCGTTGAAGGCCTTCCTGCTTAGTTGCCTTTGGCCCTACCATAAGTTAGCTTCAGCACACATGCAGGCAGCCTGCAGCGCCTGCTGCAAGGAGCGCACGGAAAGTCAGGGTCATGAACAAGAAGTGTTAGTCTGGTTTGTAAACAGAGGTGGTCAGGGTTTATCCAAACCCACAGTACTTCCCAGCCCCTCGTGCTATGCTGACATCCGTGGCTGTGCTGCACTGCAGTGCCCTGAAGCAGCTCCCGCTTACGCAACAGCAGTGCTTGCAGTCTGGGTGCCCCAGGTCTCACTGTGCAGACCCGGCCCAGGCTGCACCCACCTGCCCAGGAGCAGCAGCTCTCCCTGGCCAAAAACCCCTGCAGCCCAGGGGAAGGCCTGGGGGCAGAGCTGTGCTGACAGCAGTGGCTGTTTGGAGTCACATTCTTTCGGGTGGAGTCTCAGATTCAGATTTCTAAGATGGGCAACACATTTGCAGACAAAGGCTCACAGGACAAGCGCAGATTGTAGGTACAGAAGAGAATGCATTCAGATTCAGCGTATATTTCTCCTGCTGAAGATTTAAATATTGCGTGGCTTTGGCTTTCTTTCTGTTCACTGAATATCAAGGTCAATTAGGAATGATGTCTGGCTAGTACTCTCAGAGCAGATTAGACAGTTGCATCAAAAACTGGGACCGTGTATAGGTCATCTGTTACTGTGACCTAGATTTCTGAGAATCTGTTCAATTTGTTTTATTCAAAATGTTGTGCTGTCTCAGTTCTGTTTCTCATAGTAAACCTATAACAGTAGAAAACAGCTTCATTAGATACTTGCATAGACACTGCTTACTACTTCTACACAAAGAAAATCAAATCCACACAGCAGACCCGTGTCTGTCATCCGTGTCATTTCAGAATAACTTAAGGTTCTGAAAGGCTTATGCCTTATAATCTGAAGCATTTGGCCCACATGCCAAACCCTAAGCAATCTGAAATACATAATAGCTTAGCTGCAGCTTTGCTTGCCCTATTTAATTCATTTTTACCTTCAGTAATCAGTGGGTAGATTCTGTGCTCGGCATTGCACTTCGAAAATGATGAACATACTGAAGTACTTGAGTGCAGTGGACTGTTTCCTTTGTGTCACGTGGGCTCTGGGGAGCCCTTACAAGAGAGGGTTTTATTGCTCTGTCTGAGAACAGAAGCAGACTTCTTCCAAAACTTCGTGTTCATTTGTGTGTACGGATTTTACCATCTGAATTTGGCACTAGCACTCAGCCTGTGGGATACCAACCTATGCTTTGTGGGTTGTCACTCTGAAACCACAAAGTGCTTCCAAGAGAAATCTGCCTTCTGGACAAGATAGCTCTCTTCTGACAGCTCAAGTTGTTCCAGTCAGAAGGAGCAGGTACAGGACAAACACGTGTGCGTTTGTGCTTGGAAGGGGGAAGGAGAGAAAGTATCTTAAAATCTTAGAAAATAGTTTCTAAGTACCAGGGAATTCAGTGCAAAAGGAAAACTGTAAAATGACATAATAACTGAGTCTGCAATTCCAGCGGTACTCCAAGCAGGTTTTAGAAATGCTGTCTGCAGCCCCTGCAGATCATCGCTGAGCTTCAATGAGTGGCACAGAACACACCTACGTCAGCTGTGCTCTCATCACAGCCCAGGAAAAAAGGCAGGCAATAGGATCAAACAATTGTGGAAGAGAGCGCAAAAGGAGAGCCAGCAGATTGAGCTTCTCAGGGTGCCTGTGAAGCCACAGGGCCAGGTGAGCCAGGAGCAGCTGCTGCAGCAGTGCTGCACGAGGCAAGCTCACCAAGGTGCTTGCTTCTGCAGCTCTCAGCACACTGGAGCTATTACCCTTCCTTCTCTCCCCATGTTCTGGGGCATAAGGGCCTTGCAGTGGAGAAGTGGACACTGGATGCAGAGGCAAGAAGGAATCCTTAGTCTCAAAAACAAGGTCTGCATGGGTTGTAAGGGAACTGCATAGGTCACAGCTTGGAGGAAACAGACTGTTTGTACATTCCACGCTTGTACAAAAGATTACTGGGCATCCTCTTCATAACCTCCAGGATGATCTAAAAGATCAGTGGCCTATAAGGCATTTATTTTTTCTTGGTGTGTGCTTATCTTGCTTTGGTCTATGATGCTATGCAATGTTATCTTTTAACAACAAGAAAAACCTAGCTGGATCCATGTGCCCATGAATGCTGCAGGAAACAGTGCACTCAAAATGATAACTCCCTTTGATGCTGTGCAGACAGAGAACATTGACTTGCATCACATCCTTTGACATACAGACTTAAAAGAGACACCTGAGCCAGGGGTGGGTGGGATCTGGTGCTGCCAGTGCAGCAATGGGCACCTGCATCATGGCTTCACAGGAGGAAAAAAATAGGTGCTTTATGCACTTAACTAGTAGTGATTATAAGTCAAACCTTTACTATATTAAATGCACCTTGAATGCATTGTTTGAGAAGGCAGTGTAGAGATGACTCGGAGGTGCTGTGCTTTCTAAGCTGCACCAGAAGAGTGATGTCGCAGAGGTGTTCATTTTGGGAAGAACTGCAAGTCTAGAAGAGAACTGCTGGGTTACACAGCTGAACAACACAGACTGCCTTCAAAGGGTGCTAGCAATGAATAAGGAAGATACATCATGATTGTGAAAAGCAAATCCTTCCTTTGATCTCTCTCCATCCATACTGCTTCCAAAGCAGATATTTTTGTATTTTTCAGCATTATCAGCGTTGAACACAGGTACATTGCTACAGCCCAGACGTGGGGCATGCAGGAGGATTCCTGGGACCTGTCTCTGCTCAGGTCCCTTCCCATTGCAGTGGGGACCACGTGTCATTCATCCTTCAGGATTCAATCACATGAAGAAAAAGTCTTCAGATCTCTCTTTGCAACGTAAATTTTCTCTCTCAAGTATGCATGCAATTTTTGCACTTGAGTATCTTGAAGCATTGAAATGATTCCTCAGTAAGGTGCATGTCCCAATGCCCATAAAGCAGGCTTTGCAGCATGCTGATCAGAAACAAAGGAGACAGTAATTTTAAAGGTCAGAAATCTCTGCTTGTGGGACTGCCACACCAACAGCTGTGCCAGTGGTTCTAAATATACTGCAAGGAGGAACCCAGGCTGTGCTTGGCACGTGCACAGACCAGCTGCCCCTTGAGAAGAGCACTCAGCACAGCCCTACCTTTGGAGGAAGTATTCATCCTGAGTTCACCACTGCCATAATGCAGGACAGATGTTTCAGCGATGAACCACCACCAGCACATTGGATACACCAGCAGACGGTGTTGTTGTATCTACTGAAGCTGCTCACCCAGCACTAGATGTGTCAGAGCACAACTGCAGGCATATTATTTTTAACACAGAGGAATCTCAGCTATCCTGACAATGAATCTGATACTGACAGTAATCTTTGGGGCAACAGACGTGAAAGATGTGGGATGAGGAGTTCACAGGGATGCTGCTGGACAGCCCACACACAAAAAAATTCATTTATGGTTACTGAATATGCAAAGGCTGAGAGACAGAGAGGGGGAACTAAAAGCCACCTGGAAGACAGCAGATGATCAGTAGGAAATATGCGTGTTTTTCCTGCTATGTCCTATTCTGTGCACCCATTAATGACCGTTTTGATCTGCTTTATTGTAGCGGATAGCTGCAGTTCAGCAGCACTCCCAACCATGACTTGGTTTTGGTTCTGTTTTGAATTAGAGCATTTCTTACATTATGCAAAGCAAGATGAAATTGCACTAAGTACAACATCCTGGGCTGAGATGGCTTTGTTCCACGCACACTGCTGCCGTGCAGCTCCCTGCAGACCCACAGCTCTGCTCAGGGGAACCCCCTCCAGCAGCACGGGGAGCACTGCTGTGTGCTGCAGGAGCTGCTCCCACCCCTGGGGACGTCTGGGGAAGAAGGAGGCAGAGCTGGCAACGCTGTGCGGCTGATCCCTGCACAAAAACAACTTAGGAGACAGATACTGAGCTGAAGCCTAATCCAGTGTGATCGCTCCTATGAAAGTAGGTCAGCAAGAAAGCCCCCAAACACAGCATCTTCCAGCCCAGCAGCAGTTCTCCCTGCAAGCACATTTGACAAATACTTCTTTTAGCAGGTAATGCATTGGGGGGGTTGATTTTTGAGAGCTTGTGCGTTTACCATAGGAAGGTAAAGCAAGTTCCATTTTAAAAGTACAGTTATTTCAGCCTCTGCTCCCTTTGTTTTGTTGCAACATCACCTCCCTGCAATCCAAAAGAAGCTTTTCACTCTTCCAAACTCCCTTGCAACAAAAGATCACACCAATTTTCTGAAGCCAAAACATTTTCCCCTTAGCCCAGGCTCAAGGTTCTGCCTTCCCCTGCAGCTCCAGAGCTGCTGTGCTGCTGCCAGCTCTGCACTGACAGACAGGACAGAACTGCCTTCCTTCACTAAGCTTCAGAGGACTTGATTCTATCTGCAGTTTTCACACACATGCCACTGGTTTGATCAGTCAAAGAACTCAGTCTTGACCCTGAACTAAACAGAGACTGGCAATAGTCTTGATTATTTCCTCTGCTCACCCCTCTTCTTTTCATAAACCCTTTCAGTTCAGTGATCTCTGTAGCGTAGCCCATAATGATCAGGACAAAGTACCACTTAAGCAGTTACAGAAAAACATGCAGATGTAACAGCCTCTGTCCCTGTTCAGTAACATCCCATCACAGTTAGATTGCACACACACGTGCAGTCACTGAGCTACCATAGCAAGTTCTGCTGTGTGGAGTCCTTGGTGTCAGAACAGTGTATAGTCTTTGTTCCCAAACACTAAACTTTGCATCTGACCATACTGAAACATCATTGTTGCTTTGTTTCTCTAGAGATCTGGAGTTGTGTTTGTTTATGCCTGTCCTTCATTTTTTCCATTTAAAACAAAAGAACAAGAACCTGCAAGAACTGGATCTGCGTTTCTCCCAGGGCTGCAGGGTGGTGCTTTGCAACGTGGCACAGTTACTTTCCTCAGTTAGCACCAACTCGGTCAGGATCCCATGTAGAATTACACTGAGACCTCCCCATTTGTCATTTTTTAATCCTTTTAACATTTGCCACAGCAAATTTGTATCATACCAGTTTAAGATGTCATATGTTATTAAGTCAGACACCTCACACAGGTCCAGGGTTACGCTGCGTCCACCAGCAAATCTGTCAAACTAAAATTGGATTACAATAACTTCTGAAATCCTCCATAAATCATTGCAAATGGTTATCAGCTGCATTTCCCCCAGGTCCCAGAAGAGCTCTGTGTTTATTTTCTCTGGGATCAACATTGCAGCATTACAGTCTGAAAGGGCAAACGGGGTGGACTGGTCCCTTTGTGCTCTGATCTCCCTTTATCCCAAGATGTATCCAGTAGTGTCTTTCAGAGCAGGGTGAAGAAAAGGAGCACTACATGTGAAATCTGTTTGGCAGTAGCATCGCTGCTTACAGGCTCACATCTACAACAGGAACATTGTCATGGCACAGCTAAAGCTTGCTCTGGGACAAACACAGCCTTCCCCCAGCTGCTGTGCACCCACATACGCACCACTGTGTGCTGAGCCCAGGGGACAACATGAGCAAGTAGGGGTGGGGGGCACAAAGGGATGAAGATGTGAACTGAGGAAGAAGCCTCCCTCACAGCACAGCACATAATACTAAAGCACTGTGTTGGGTCTGTACGTGCTTTCCCTGCTCACCCCTCGGCACCGCTCCGGGCTGATCGCTGCATCTCAGTAACACAGCTTCTCTTTGTTGCTTTTTTCTCCACCAGCTGCTACTCAGGAAAGATTGCAGGAACAAGGTGAGACTAATTTGCAGAGAATTCTTTTAATTTTTCAGGATCGGTTGATGCTTAATGGCACCATTGAAATCAGTCCGTGTAAGAGCCGACTCCAGGCTGTATCCTGGGAACACACATCTCTCACAGGAAGACACAGCTTGCTTGGCCTGAGACAACTGATTGGTCTTAAGTGCTTTTACAAACAATACACAGGTTGTTAAGTATACTTATAGAGAACTCTCCTCTCAGTGAAAACACTGAATTAAAGTTAAGTGTGTAGAATTTTACCATGAAACAATTCCTGCTAACTTGTGGACTCCACTCCCAGCAGTTGTTTCAGGACCAGCAGCGGATTCCACTTCTAGGAATGAGCTGCAAGTAGTTTCTCTGTCCAACCACACAAGCCAGTGAAGGTAACAGGATGCAATAAAGAAACTTAGAGACCAAATCCCAAATGACAAGGCTGGGAGCATCACCCCTGCTGCAGCGAGCACAGAAAATGCCTTTGCATCAGGTGAACCCCACTGGGAATCACAGGGCTGAGGAGCACCCAGCCAGCCCCCACCCCACAGCTCTGCCTCCTGAGGGTGACCCAAGCTTCGGGCTCTGAAACGTTCTGAAAAACCTTACAGCAGATACTAATGATACACACAGCCACAGGAAGAAAGGCTCTTTCACAACTGCCACTCAGACACATTCAGAGCCCCTTTAAGAAGTGCTGAGTTCACATTGATAATGGTAGCGTTATACTTTGGCTGTTCATTAGTCCCCACATTTCCATTTCATAATTAAAATACACGCAGCAGTTTCAGACTTCACAATAAAGAATGTGCAACCCTCAGCAGTGTTTCCACTGCTAGTCTATGGAAAACATATGCATGGAAAGTATGCCCCGTGCATGTACACAGCCATCTTTGGATAGCTTCAGTGAACATTCAACGCTGTCGGTGAGTTTGAGAACTAAGAAAAACCATCGACCGTTGACTGTACCTTGAGGTTTATCACAAACCCTCTGTTAAATGGAGCATGAACCTTCATAGCTATATACATATGGTTGCTATTAACAGGTTGTGATTTACAGATCGTATTGAAAGCTACAGAGATGGAGTTTTTCCAGTTTTACTTTCTCAAGAAAATGAAATGGTGTGTAAGAAATTGTTTTACTTTTAAAAGACCGTGAGCTAGACCAAAATTTCTGCAAAACAAGGTATCTGAGAGTAATGGAAGACTTTGTACAGTCAGCACAAGAAGAGTAACATATCCACAGCATATGGTGTACTTGGAAACAAACCCGGAGATGGTATATGCTCAAAAGAGCAGAGTGTAGACCAGATCAGAAGGGAAACTCATCCCATTTGGGCTGGCAACTTGAGCTCTGCTAGAAGCAGCTCTGGAATGTCAGCTCATTTGCTCCTAAGAACCTGCCCTGGGTTTCAGCAGCTGCTCACCAGCAGCACTGCCTGAGGACTGGATTCCCCCCCCCCGCAGGGTCCAGCTGCTCCCATGACTCACGCTGTCGCTTTACAAGCAGGCACACAGGAAAACATCCCTCCTTCAGAGGAAAGGAGAGGTAAACGCACAGGGCCCCCAGCAGCACCCACTCTGCTGTCCCACCTGGTGCTCAGGTGCAGCACCACGCACAGCGTGCTGTAACAGTCCACCCTCACAAGAGGGCAGGAACCACAGAACCCATAAGGAAAAGACTTAGAGCACACACCTGGTGGTTTGGGCTGTTGTAGAAGAGACTGCATGCAGTTTTACTTCTGTACATAGCCACAAGATGTCTGTCTCAGGCCCACAGAAAAGCACAGACTCCTGAAAATGACAGCTATTCTCTGGAAGCACACTTTGCACCTTTTTCTGCTTATATCACAAGATCCAGCAGAATTAAAACAGAACAGGCTCTTGTCACACAGTTTTTGCCAGTTCAGGACATCTGGTGCCCCAAGCACCAGAGCTTACCAACCATGAGGGTCTGAAAGCCTTCAGCCCTCACCACGGAGCAGAACTCCTCACCAGGAAGGCATGGCCCTGTGCAAGCACTGCTGGTGGCTCTGCAGTAACCTCCAGGAGGACAAACACTTGGGCAGGATGTCTCTCATACTGCTGTAACAAAAGTATTTCTGGAATGAAACCCAGCCCTCATCCAGTTAGAGGACAGAGAACTGTGCTTGAGAACTGTTGGAAAACCATTTAAGTGGGAGCAGGAGAAGGTCCAGTGATGAATGTGCAGTTCTCTGGCCTTGTGCTACAGAGCTGGGAATGATCTGATCTACAGAAGCAATCTGCCTGCCACCAGGACTCTAAGTGAGTAACCAAGTAAATCATCTTTATGAAAAAGGTAACTTATGTCATATTTTTAATGCTGTTAGCAGAGCAAAATGTTTTTCTACTATCCTCCCCATGTAAACATGCTTTCCAGAAGTCACCAAGATCTCAAGAAGCCCTGAAATAGCTGTGAGAGCACTCCCGCCCCAGCACCTAATGGCTGCAATCAACATTCATTGCTGTCGGTGGGTTTTCATTGCTATCAACTCACTGATCAATGAATGCAAACTGCGGACCAGCTGGCCAAGACACTGCGTGGCTGCACTGCTGGAGGCTGGGCCTGGCAGGAAGGGGACGTGTGCTAGCTGCTGGAGAAGCTCTGAGTCAAGCTCTGCCTACCACCAACCAGAGGGCAGCTCTGGGGCTCAGCAGGAGCAGAGGGATGTGCCAGCCCTGCTCATTTGGGAGCACATCCTGGTAGGGATGCTCTTTGCTGCCCAGCAGAGCCTCCCCCCCCCCCGAAAAAAAAAAATAATAATATTCTACAAAGCAGTACAAAATAAGCATACCTTGTAAAAAAGCAGAATTTCTAACAAGGCACAGGCACAGCTTTTTTCAAGGCTGTGTTTCCGTTCCCAGTACAGGAAGGCAATCGTGAGCCATCTTCAGTGCAGACAGAGTTAGTCCACACTGCTCCTGTGGGGGATCCTTTGTAAAGCATACAAGTCATATGTGTAAATACAGAAACGTGATCAGGTGCATTTCTGTGCCAGTCTGTACTATTTGCTGAGGCACATTAAAAACAGTGTCTTGAACAAAAGTATTCTTGCTGTGAAGTGTTTTTTGTTTTACACAAAGTTCACTTACTGAAGAGCAGAAATAGATTACATACTGGCACTTATCAGTGATTTCAAGTACCTTTTTCACACAGAACACATTTAAACGTAACTTCATACATGACATGTAAGAAAAGGCCCCAGAACTGGGTGCCGGGCATAGACAGCTGGAGGCAGCAGGACCACAGTCAGTTCACTGCCAAATGGGCCGTGCTCCCCCTGCAGCTGCTGATGGGTGTTCTGGGGCAGCCTGCTGAGACATGCAGCACAGGGCACTGCACAGCACCAGCTGTACGCCTGCTGCACAGCGCAAGTCAGAACAACTTGCTACTGACATGTGAACTCCAACTAGGTGAATATTGGTAATAAATTCCTGTTTGCTTGTTCTGCTAGAAGACAAAACTGTTCTATTTCTGTCAGGAACAGCCTTGCTGAGTTCAGCAGATTAACACGCTGAGGACTGTTCCTTGCAGAACTGAGGTTTTAGAGCAAGTCCTCCCACATGTAACAGAAGGGCTCTGCTCAGCATCAGCCACTGCCAGCAAGCACTGCCCCTACACACTCAGTCAGGACTGGGGGCTGCAGTCACACCGAGAAAGGTCTGTGCAGCACCACAGAACTGATCAGCTGAAAGCACACACTCCCTCTGCTCAGCCATCAAACAAGGCAGTGGCTTGGCTTGGATGCATGTAGACATTTTGCCTTTGAAACTGCAGCTCTTTAGGCATGTTTGGAAGACTCAGTGAACACACAACACGGACTTTTTCCAGTGGAATATTAAATAAGAGAACACTTTCATGTTACTTTGAACATTGAAATACCCTTGGCCTACACTGGTTTTCTCCACGTATGTCTGTATGAAAACACAATGGAAAGCCTTGACAGATGTTCATCCTCATTGCAAAGGAATATGAAAATAACTCACTTCAATTATCCCAACTAAGACATCTCAGGAACAAAAACTACAGCACAGTTTGCTAATGCATAAACAGAAAGTTGAAGCAGACACTCCACAGTTGCATGCTCTGAATGCACAAACATGCGTAAGAATTCCATTTGCTGATCCACTGTGAAAATCCTTATGTCTTTTTCTTTACTCCCATTTAGTAAAGAGACAGCAAGAAAAAAAGAAATCTACTGAGGGGAATAGGTTAGAGACATTCAGGAGGTTTGGAAACTCATGCGTGGGATGGTTGAGATGTTTGTGGCACCAGCTGCTCCTGCCCAGCAGCGAGCACAGCCCTGCGGGACCTGCACACCAAGGGCCTCTGCTGGCAGGCACTGCCCACCAGCACCCACGGGCAGAGCACGAGACAGGAAGGCATGGACAGAACTCAAAGAGCTCAGTTTATTTCGTTTGTCAGAAGTTTATATAAATATCTTCATATGGAACAGAAGTTTAACAGGCATTATTCAGTTCAAAGGCAACAGACAAGAAAGCTGTGGCTAGACACATTCAGACTAGCAGTAATAAACAATTACTTGAGGGAAAACGAAGGTTGCTCAACTCGCATTAGACAGCCTTTGCTTTTAGTATTTGGCAGACATATCCTGATGTGAGAATATGGTGAAAAGTAAGCTTTGTTTTAATACGTTGCCCTGCACTGAGGCCTCTCACACATTAAGTCTAAGCTGTGTCAGGCTACAGAGGTTCAACAGAACGCTAATCAATATTTTCATGAGCTCCACGTTTCTCATGGCAGAGGAACCACAGTTCTCCAAAGCTTCAGAGTTCTCCAATAAAAACCAAGTGCCACCAGCAGATCACCAGGAGGCAAGGCCAGCATCCCAGCCCTGCGAGGTTTATAGCAGCTGGGAACACCTGAGCATTGCTTCTAAATGAACTCCTGTTCATAGTCTGCCACACTTGAGAACTCCGGCGTTCCCAAAAATAAGCTTTTAATGAAAAGTTCGCACAGAGATCGTCCCTCCATTCAGAATACAGCTGTCCTGAATAGGGGCCGTAACATCTGACAACGACTTGTTGCCATCTAGTGGATCCTAACCCACAGAACGCGTCCGTTCCTCGGGCGGAGCTCCGCGCTGCTCCCGTTACACGCTCCGTTATGGGAGCGGAGCAGCGCTGCGTTCCGTCTCAGGAGGAGGATCTCACCGACTGCTCTCAATTCCGTTAGAAATCTCCAGCTACTGAATCTCCAAGTGTGATACAGAAACACAGAGATACTTCTACCACAAGGTAATTTACCAGCTCCTCATGTTTTACTTTCACTGTCTCTCTGTAACGTTCAGGCATCAACTTTTCAGCTCCCACGGATGGGTCTCCAGTGGAAGAACCCCGTATGCCACCCACTGCTGGTGTGAGCAGTGACTGGGGAAGAGCTAACCCAGCATCAGATCCTCGTTGCTGTGAGTAAGCATTAGCAGCAGAGCTTCAAGTCTGTACAGGGAAGTACGATGCATCTCCTTACACAACCCCAGAGCGAGAAATTCTACCTCTGGATACACAGCAAGAAAAAGAGGTACTTACTGGCCATGGAGTTCATAGGAGGGACAGGAGAACTCATCTGCTCCACATCTGTAGCTAATGGGAAAGTGAAAATGAGAAAGTTGTGATGTGCATTTTACCAAGTGCTTTAAGAAGCCTTTAATTTTGAGAAGCGACATTTGAGAAGCAGTTTTTAAAGCAGTGTTGCCCTTTCCTCTTTCACAGACTCTCTCTCACATAGCTATATCTGCAGACCTGCTTTCAGAGCAGCCATCCAGCAGCCTGACCTGCAGCAATTTAAGAACATTTTCACCAGGAAGAAATCCCAGTTCTGACAGCTTTAAGCTGTGTACATATCGTCTTGTAAGTGAAGCACTACTGCAGAGCAAGAGATGCTCTGCTGTGTGCAGTGCAACCTCAAAAAGATAGACAGATTCCCTCCACAAGTACACAGTACGCTACGATTGAGCCTGAGGAGTACCAGACAATGCTTTTAAAGACAAAGACACTCCCAAAGCTTTATTTTTTAGCAGCTGGAAGAACAAACAGAACAACCTTTCTGAGTTTCACTAATAAAAATCACCACATCAATGTGATCTGAAGTGAGTGCCAGGCACCCTCTGTGTTTTGGGAAGGATCCAACCTCCCAGGAGCCAAACCAAGAAAAAGCCATTTTCCAGAATCAGGGTCATTCCTAATCTGAGATGGGGCAGAAAGACTTGTTCCCTCTGGATCTTGATCTTACTCAAAAGAGACAACATTTACTCTTAACCAATTACCACAAATGCCCAAGTTGAACAAATCAGTGCCCATCATTTTGATGCCAGCAGATACCACGCGTCACTATATTTAAGACCACTGAATGCACACTCTGAATTTGCATTCCTCAGGCACAGAGCAGCCACAGCCAGAGCTCGCTGTCAGCCCAAACCACATCTTCCACATTCTTACAGTTCTGATTTATTCGACAGCAGCAATTCACTGAAGACTATTATTTACACTGAGAACTGAAAAGTTCTGCTGTAATTAGGCAAGCCACACAGATGTAAACACTTCAGCAGACCACTATCCTGGAGCAGACAGGGCAGGCAGCACTGTGCCTGTGCTAACAAAACCCTCCTGCATCTGTGAGCACTCTGCCTGGGAGACCTGGTCTTACCGTACAGGGGACCAACAGCCTCAGTTCAGTGCACTGAGTGCCAGTCCCAGTAACAATGACAGGCGTAGTCAAAAGTGCACTGGGTAATGCCTGTCCTGTACCATGCTGAAATGAAGATATTTGCAGAACGACTTCTGAAGTTTCAAAATCCTAGAAATAATCTCATGGTTTGTTTTTTTTTCCTTGCTTTTCCTATTTAAAGCCACATGTGCAGCATTACTTTCACTCTGACAGTGGTAAACTGGCAAGCCCAACCAGTAAGCCCACGGAGGTGCCATTTTTGCGCACAGCCGAGCTCCCAGAAAGGCTGAGGCAGCAGATGAGCAGATGGCCATCGATCTGGAGGTTACCTGCTGCCAGCAGGAGGAGCAGCCCAGCTGCCCCAGCACCAGATGGCAGAGCAGCAGCTGTGGGGAAACCACCTGGGCAGTAAGCTACACCTGCAAGCAGCAGCAAGTCACTGGGTATCATGCAAAAGGCAACCAAGTAGCACATGCCTTTGGGAGAGTGATTTTTGAGCAGTAAGTATTGGAAGAGCAACCTGTGGGGATTTTTCCAGTCCTGTAGTTCTACATTTGCTACTACCGCGCCACTTTAAATGTTACAGACAACAGAAGCACAGCTACATCTCCTAGGTACGCCCAACTGGAAAATTTCAGTCCCTGCTTGACATTACACGTGCTTTTAGTTCCAAGTATATTCATCAGTACGTTCACCAAGGCCAATGCTCTCAGGTCACAACTGCTGCTGCAGCCCACAGCTGTGAGCAGTGCCTCCACGCTGTGCTGCTGAACCCAGCAACGCTGCCCCTGCAGCCAAAACAGAACCCCCAGCTCACAACAGGGCACGTCCGTGACACCAGAACAGCAGCACTTCTGTTCTCATGCTGCTGGCAAAGGGATGTTTATGGCCTATTAATCTCAAATCACACTTGAGAAACATTTTTAGAACAACTTCACCAAAGCACAAGTACTTTCTCTACAACTTGCCTTGACTAGGTTGGCAATGAAGTGTTCTTATCCACATCCCTCACCCTTACACCTCCAGCCCTTTTACTCTCATATGCAACATCAAATTCCTGAGGACAACTCAGCTAAGAGAAGAGATGTAGATCAACAACCAGCTATGACTTTGGAAACAAAGTTTGCTCTAAGAGACAAAAAGGACAAAAGTCTGCTCCACTATGAATACCAGCTGTTGCCAATACAACTATTTACCCTCTGACCTTTTCCTCTGCCCAGTAAGTGAACAGTGCCAATTGTTTTCCTGTATTATATTCAGTTTACAAGCCCGGAGTGGCATGAAAGGAATTAATAATTTAGCTCATGGAGCTGATGACCTTTATGGGGGTACCCCCTATTTGCGGAGCAGAAATCAGAGCAAAAAGCTGCCTTGAAGCCACAGGGTTGCTTTAAGAGTTTCTCACTTTACAGCCTAATTGGCCACCATAACATAAATCAATTATTTCTCCTGTTTTAAACAACAATGCTACCTATTCTCAACCACTCGATCTCTAACTTCCCTTGTATCAGGCCAGGCCTTGTTCTTTGACTTTTACAGCTGTATAGTAAACAAGGTGGCAAGGAGAGCTCAGAGGGCTGTGCAGGATGAGGAAAGTTTGGAAATGCCAGCAAAAAGAGGTTATGCTATTCTGAACTTCTCTTGACCTCTGACTGCCCTTGTCCTGCTCATGTTAATTGAAGGGCTATATGGACCCTTCCCCTAGAAATGAACTTAGCCTGAACCTGCACCATAACATTGGACTTTGAAGGTATCAGTGTGTGAATTTTGGTTCCCAAATGTTATCATCTTACATTCAGGAAGAGTACGGTGAGAAAGAATGCCCTGAGCAAGCACAGGAGAACTGTGATCAGAATAAGAGCACACGGATTCAGCGACTTGCATCTTCCACTGCTTTGCCAGCAGAAGATTCATTTTGCACATGAATCTGATGAAGTGCAGCAATGCTTTGTGCAACTACAAAGAGAAGGACGTTTGTGAAGAAAGATCCAGCTGCTCTGCCACTGGAAGCAGACCTGTTTTCAAGGTTGGACTGTCTTACTCAGGGCTGTTCACTGAGCTTTGAACATCTCTACAGATGCAGACTCCATGGCCACTGGACACCTGCTCCAGTGCTGCATCACCTCCAACAAATTCCCTTTCTTGCAACTCAACAACCATTGTCTTGACCTTTTGCCACAAACCTCTGGAGGAACGCTGACTTCATTTTTATCTGCAACCACTTTTAAAGGGCTGGAGGAGTGCCAATTAATCCCCACTTAGCCTCCTCTTCGCCAAGCTAAACAAATGCAATCCCCTCAGCCTGTGCTCATTTGTCTCGTGCTCCTGCCCCAGCAGCTCCAGGCGTGCTGCAGCTCTCCTCCCATCCCAGTGCTCCAGCTGCAGTTCCACCACACAGGACAATGGTCACTCCCCTCCCCTGCTGGCTATGCAGAGCTAGCCCGCATCAGCTGTTATCATCACAAGCACACCCTACAGACGTGCTCCTGAGGTTCCCCAGGGCCCCACGTCTCTTTCTGCAGAGCTGCTCCCCAGCCCACACCACTGCGTGGGGTTACCATGTTCCAGATGCGGGATCTGACATCTGACTTGGTTACTGAAGTCCTCTTGAATAGCAGCTGTTCCCTCCAGAGCAGTCTGGTGTCATCTGCCAGCCCAACGAGCGTGCTCCCTCCCATCACCCAGCACTGACCCCACGCAGACCACTCAGGACAGGGCCACAGTTGTCTCTGAAAAACCAGCTGCTGCCAGACAGAGCAGGGAGATCTGCACTCAGATCTCCCCAGTTGGTTACAGTGATTACATGGCAGACTGCATCAAAAGCCTTGCTTCACACGAAGATAAGTGGCAAACAGCTCCCTCATTTGCAGGCCCAGTCATTTGTTCAGAGGAGGAACAAGGCTGATCAGGTACGAATTGCTCTCAGTAAACCCACAGTGGTCCCAGTTACCTCCCATCCTGCACATTCCTGGGAACATCTCTCGGGAAGATTTGCTCCATGCTCTCCCCAGGGTCCGAGGCAAGGATAACCAGCCCACAGCTCCACAGATCAGCTGCTGCTAAACAGACCTGAGCTAAAGGTGATTCATTATCCCTTATCAGCTAATTCTACCATACAGAGACATTCCTCCCCTTTCCCCTACATCGGGTGGAGCTGCTCATCTCACCTCAGTGAGGAAAGCACGCTGCTTGGAGAGGGGAGCGGGGTAAGGTCATCTCCTGCTAAATATTGAGTTGTGTTAAAGAGGAAAACAATTGCAGTCCCTATTCACAAATACAACTGAAAGCAGATAATCACAGCAGTTCAATGTTCTTAGTGCTTAAAGAGCTGTACCTGCACTGTATTCAGCAAACACTATACAGACATCCTTATTTTAAACATCTGTTTACATTCCAGAAAATTCTGTCGGTGTGGTGTCTGATTTATTGATGCCATCAAAAGTCACAGGATTCCTGAAATGCCTCCTGAGAGGCAAAAAATCAGGGCAGAAAGGAGCCCTGTTGCCGTGCTGTCAGCTTTACCATGAGTTTCAGAGCAGTTTTCGGGGCCCTCTGCGTTCCCTCATAGTAACACAGTGCCCACTGCACCCTGCCAGGACACAGCAGGTCCTGCCTGGAAGCACAGTCACCACTGTCAAAGCACAGCTCAGCCCTCAGAGGAGACTGTGGAAATCGTGTCTGTCTTCAAACTTGGGCTACAGAAAGGGGAAGCTTGTTGCATGCTTGTACTCAGGAAGCATAAGTTTGTGGGTTTGTAACTACCAGTGAAGGAAAACTTCAGTTGATTTTGTATTTTTAATTTGAACCCATAGCTTCAGTCCATGATCTGTTTGTACCGGGTCCTGTTTAAAATGGAAACAGATTTTTTCCTGCAGCTGCAATTCAACAGCACAATTACTCAATCTTTTCATTAGCTGAATAAGCCAAGACCATCATGCCTTGATCTTCCAGGGCAGTGTTCCACATCCCAGCATTACAAACAATCAGCGTCAGGGCTTTACGCAGCATTACAATATTAGCATTCCAAGGCAGCACTGTCAGTATTAGACAGTAAAAATAAAAGATGGACTTCTAGCTTCCAAAGGATCGCATTAGTGTTTTCCTAAAGCACTGCAGTGACAGCCACTTCCTCAGATTTCTGTTTCACAGCCAGCACTTCTCAACGTTAATTCCTCCTTCCAAAAGCATGCCATCTTTGTTGCTAGACGTGCCATTTTCCACCTGCCATATGTGGAATATGTTTTGGTAGAATAGGATGCTGCCTAGCAGGCAGCCCTGACAACTCCAACACCGAAAGATCGATTGCATAATTATACTGTAAATCTTTGTGCTGTCTATACATTAGAGAAAATCTTACATTTACCTTTTGGTCACTGGTAAAATATTGTCCAACATGAGTCCTTGGCATACTGCCACAACAAAGCCTACCGATTCAGACTCCTACATTTACCCACCTTAAAAAATAGAATTAACTGATGTTACAGAAAGTAGAGGTGCTACTGATTTTTTGAAAAGTTTTCACTGCAGATTAAAACTCATCCATCAAAACCTGATAGCACAGTGTGACACACAGAACATGCCAGAAACCAGGTTGTAAATTATCCAGCATTCCCAGGGGCCCTAGATGCCAACCACCAACACTTCGGACCAGAAGCACTACCAGACCTCCTCCTCATGATGTGCCCTCTCAGTTCAGCAGTACACAAATGGTGCTGACAAGCAGGGATCCTGGGGAAGCATGGACACGCGATGAGCTCTGGAAACAGCTTTCCCTTAACCTCAAGGTTAATGAATTTAACAGTGTTTATCTTCAAATTTTAATTAGTGGAGATAGCATTACAACTTCTAACTGCAATGGACACAGCCAGAGCCTGCTAGGACTGCTCTCGGCACTAACCTGGAAGTGAGAGAAGACTAGTTAGTACTTACTAGTCTGTGGATGGGCCTTGACATAAACCCTAAAACATGAAAAACAGGTGGAAGCACTATGCATTAAACCAAACTCCTCCAGTGTTACTGCACAGACTGAACCATTAACACCAACTACTGAATGAATAATCAACATTAGATCGCTGCATTGGGAAGAGTGAAAGCTTTCTGATGGCCTAGGTACAGCACATTCCTACAAAGCTTAATTGCCAAACAAGATAGTTAAGTTGCAGCAGGTATCCTCACTGTACCATGTACAGGAGCCTACTGCTGGCATTCTGCTTTCCTTCCTTTATTACTGATTCAAACAACTTCCATGAAATTCAGTGACTAACAGCCTTCCAGTACCAGGCAAACTTCCCTTGCAGCCCTGTGAACACCAGCTTTGGGTTTTGTTAGCATGAGAAGCTTACACTAAGCATTTGGCCTCCTAGGGATGAGGACTGCACACAGACAAGAAATGGGGGAAATTTGATTCTCTCACACCACCTCCCACTGCCTACTGTCTGCCGTGTTTGCAAACTGCATTAGCTCCTGCTGCTCACAGTTCCAGAAACTTTCCTTTCTCCTTGGGCCTCATTCCATCCACATCTGTCTGTGCTGTAATCTCATTTTGTGAGATGCCATGTCTTATTAGCTTTTAAGTGTGGTAGCACACTGAAACATCATGAAAAGCACGTGAGATGTTTGAGAACCAGAAAACAGTTCTAACAGAGAAGCAACATTCCTAACATTCATATTTGAGGATATCTGTGTCCAGTTGCACCTTACCTTAAACACAGGAAAAATGTAGGCTTTAAGAAAAGGATTTTCCCAATGGAAAAATCATTTGCAAGTGAGTTTAGGGTACACTGACACTCTAAAGACAAATCTAAAGCTTTAATTCTAATCAAATTAAGTACAGGCATGGCAATTAACCACTACCCCATTCAATTGAACAAAAATCCATAAAACACCACAGCAGCTCCCCTCAGCTTCCAGCAGAAGCTGACCTTTCCCCTTGCTTAACACGCTCCTACAGCATCAGCCACGCAGACACTCAAGGGGACCACGCCGGTCACCAGGCTGCACACAGCAGAGCCAGGACAGAGTGCCACCACGGCCACCTCCATCCCAGCACCGCTCCCCCAGCAGCTGGCTCAGCAGCATCTGACACCTCCATGCTTACAGACCAGAGACATTTGAGTTCCCTCCTTGTGTTACACAGAAATTAAACACCCTGTGAAATCAAACTAGGAGCACTCCCACCTCAGGAGCCCGTTGTCCACATTTCACAGATGGGCCATTTCTGCTTGGCCAGTGTTGCAGCTCAAGGACTGTCATTTGAGCACTGGGCTACCACACCCCATCCCAGCTATAAACCCTGGCCCAGCTTGGAAGCATCTCATCCTACCAAGGCCACTAATCCCAGCATGACCTGGTCCATATGGATTGAATGAAATGAAAGCAGCTCGAGCCCTGCCCCTGAGAAGGACAAGATGGCAGGAGGCCTTTCTTTGAGCCACAAGAGATTCTAGCACATTCTACCTTAACTCTGTACCACTGCAGCACCTTCTGAGCTACTGGGTGTTATCTTCCTTACAGACAAATAGGATAACTTTGTAGTAGAAAACAATAAGAATTCCTAATCACAGCTCAATACAAAAGGCAACAGCTCAAAAAGAACACAAGAAAGGATTTCAGTATTATTTTAGAGTCAACTGTTTCCAAGTTCCAACGCCATTAGGCATGAGCACATAGCCCTACTCTTTGGTTATTGCCACATGCACCCCACTTCCCTTTAACATTTGTTTTCGAATGGAGACGTGCACACGGCCAGCCTGCACCTGGCTGCACTCCGGGCACCTCCCACCTTCAGCCAAGGCTGCCAGCACGCATTGCACAGCACACCATTGTACCTAACCTCTTCTGCAACAAAGAAAAGCCATAAACTTACTAAGAGTCAGCTTTAGATTCAAGGTCATCTCAAAGCTTTTAATTACTAACCAGGATCTCATCCCCAGCACTGTGAGCAGCTGACCATGCTGTCACCAGCCACCACCCATGGGCACCAGGCCGAGCCATGCCAAGCCAGGCCTGGCTGCCCAGTGCCTGAGGGCATTGGTGATGGGCACAGCCCCAGGAACTGCTTTGCCCAACAACCAGCCTACCACAGAGATAAAGACCGGAGTATTTCTGATGAAGCATTTGCTTTCAGGGCCAGAAACGCTCCTCAGTGGACAAAGGACACACAGAATGACGCCTGTCCTCAGGGATGGGGCTGGCATGGTATGCTGCTCGTGGCCGGCCCCCACACAGCACTCAGCACAGGGCCCTCCTGTGCCCACAGCAAGCACCCAGCGTGAGGGGACAGAGTGCTGGTGTTGTCATTACAACACTTGTGTCACAATTCTGCCACTAATAAAACAGAAGGAAGAAAACAGACAAGCAGCCAACAGCGCCAGGCTGCAGCCCTGCAGAGCCGAGCATGGCACCAACAGCCATCCCACTGCCAACAGTGTGTTCTTCTGTAAACAACTGCACAGGTCTTCATAGAAACAGTCATAAACAACTCCCTTGCTTCAAATTACAGCATCTTCCCAGAAAAGAACTCAATCCCTATCTACTGGCTACAATAAAAATATACACAGATGTAACACTTAGAATTACAGAATTATTTAAGACACAAGGATGTCTTAAGGATGTCTTAAAAGGATGTCTTAAGGATGAGCATCCAGCGGTGCGTTCCCATTTGCAGCACAAACTTTGTTTCATGAAGCAACTGCAGTGTTATAACTCCGGTGCTGCAGTTGTGCTGCTGCACTTCTGTTCAGAGCGCAGGGAGCAGGAGATGGACATCCCCATCAGATACAGAAATAGGAATGAAAATCTAGAGGAAACACACAGCTCTTAATTACCAGAAGCAGCCTGTGGCTTAAGCTTAGATTGTATACAGAAGATTGAACAGCTTCCTTCAGATTGCCACGTTTCACTTTTTTAACACAGAGCACAGACCTCACCCCGTGCCCATAAGACACGAGTGTGTGAGCACAAACACCACGCTGTTGCTCTGCAGACACAGAGGGGCATCAACAGGGCCGGGGTTCCCACTTCCACACCAGTGATTGATCATCTCTGTCCCTTAGAAGGGCTGATTGGTTTCCTGGTGCCAGGAAAATGATTGATGAGCGTTTTGAGCCGTGGGCCTCCCTTCCTGCTGGGTGCCCTTTTTACACGTCTCCAGCAGGCCTGGGGAGCTTTTTCAAGACTAGGAAGTGTCATTTTTATGGATATCATCCTGTGGTAGGGACAGTTCACTGAGGAGAGCTGCAGCGTAAATTAAGATGAAGCAGTAAAGGTCAGCTCACGCGTTTGGGTGACGAGGCAATACAGCATGCATCAGGTAAGTGGGAAAACAGAAGGAGGTTGAAGACAAACCGCTCAGAGCCAACGAGCGCTGCTGGCAGCACCAAGCAGCCACAACCACAGCACTGCTGCATGGCAGGAACATGAGCTCCTGCACAGCCCCACTCAGCAGATGCTGCCTCACTCTTCTCCAGTTCTACAAGCCAAAGCAATGCCCCCCACTGCAGGCCCATGGGATGCTGTTCTGGTGGGAGCTGAAGTTTCATCTCTTTTTAGACACAAACTTTTACAAACCCAATCTTAACACTCAGTAGAGCCTCCTGTGCAATGGCAAAGCACAGCTCTGCCGATGACCCAAGCTATCCACAGGTAAGACCCGCACCAACAGAAAGGGCACAGCTCTGCAGCTGTTCATAGAATTGGCTCAGGACATATAATCTCAAAGCAGAAGTGGACATAACACACAGTAACAATACATTTTGACCAGTCTTTAATACCACCAAACAAAAAAGTTCTGGTTGTGAGGCCGAAAGAAGAGACTTCTAGAACAACAGGCAGCATTTGGCAGGACCACCACGGACCAGGAGTCCTCTATTTTGTTACTACCACTGTAACAGTTGTCCTCCAAAGGCTTCAAAATCCCACATTCCCACGGGGTATTGAAAGTTCCCATCAAGTTCCAGCAGGAAGAGCTATCTCAAGGCAGTGACACTGCAGCAGCCTGCAGTCAGCCTGGTATTACAGCTTTGTTTTTCCCTGATGCACATGAGGGAAACAACATGTTAAGATGCCAGTTCTTCACAGATAGAAACGCCTCCAAACAGCACACAGAGGCAGCCAGCAGGATGAGGAGGCAATGGGAGGCACTACAACTCCTGCACTTTCTGAAGGACACGGGGTCCGTGCACCCCCTGCACACACAGCCACCTTATCACGGGGCTGGAGCAGCATTAAGGCACTGCAGACACGTACTGCCTTCAAGATAAGTTAATGGTAATCATTTACCAATACAGGGCTTCATTGAAACTGTCCCCCTGGCAGTGTGTTTCCTCTATGAAAACAATTCTTACAGAACCACCTCTGTCAATGTAAAATCTGGAAGGTTTTTTTTTTAATGAGGTAATTAGACCTGTAATAATTAAGACTTAAGCTAAATCTCGAAGGGTCCTCCTGTCCCTCAACTTCCCTTTCTCAATAAACTCTGCAAAGTGATAACCACTGTGGCTTAAAGGCTCAAAAAAAAAAAAAAAAAAAAAAGGAAGGATCAAAAGGCCACCTTAATACAGCTGGAGGGAAAGAATGCACCGCAGCTCACCAGCAGCCATCTGATGAAACCCGGGGCCAATTCTTTATGTAAATGACTTCATTAGAATTACCAGATTACACTGCTGAAGGCTTTATTTAAATAGGCAGTTTATCAACAGGATAAACTGTGCTCTCATTCTCAGAGAATGCAGCACAAACGCATCTGTTCAAAGCTGCTACCACCTAAGACCTGAACAGTAACATGTTGAACCTCTTCCACATTCCCCTCCTGAAAAAAGGCACCAAAGCGACCTGCCACTGACAGCAGGATTAACACTGCTCCCCTCAGAAGTGCTCTCCCAAATGGGACAGTCCTTCTCATTTCTATGTTGGAGTGTCTGCAACACATCACAGCAAAGTAAGGACAAAGTCGTTGCAGCGCCGCATCACGCCGCCTGCGAAGCGCTCTCTGGCAGTCACAGAGGCACACACAAACCTTCCCCCGATTAATCATCTACAGAAACCATCAATACTGAATTCCAGCTTCACACCAAGAGCTATTTTTCCATCTCACCATCAAATCAAACCGGAGCAATTAGTTCTTCCTAATTCGCAGACCTTATTTCTCGCAGTAGCTGAGCTCAGAACCCCGGCGCTGCTATTGCTCGCAACACGAGTGAGCACGGAGCCCCGGACCCACCGTAACTTCTTCATTCAGAGACATCTGACTTCAGCAGCGTTGCCATCCGACAACTCAATTTGTTTTTCCTCCTAAAGCTTCAAAGAAATGTTTATAGCGAGTCAGCTACGACCCAGCAATATCCACGGAGCAGCCTTTGTTAGGCACGGGCTTATCTCATCAGATGCAAAGCAACCAAGCATAAAGAGGCACTAAAAACGTCAGTAACATTTCTAAGAGAGCTGCGGGAAAGGGAAGAACGCGGGCAACGACTTGGAGAGCCACACATCCCTGTGCTGCCACAGCTCTCCCCTTCTCTCTGCTGCAAAGCTCACCCCGGCGGAGCTGTGCCTGGATGTGAGGAACCCACCCACCCCGCAGGACACCGCACAGCACAGCGCGTTACCTTAACTCCGGGTGCTGCCCCGCTGCTCTTGGAGCTGAACACATCTCGTGTGCCACTCTGACTATTTTCATGTTTCACTCACAGAAGAAAAGCACACCAAATAAAAGCATAGAGAAAGAGGGCACGAGAGGGACCCTGCCAGGGAGGATCTGCTTCTACTGCAGGAGAAACTGATGCCCTCATGAACAGATATGGAACAATAACGTATTTCACTCATCGACATCCATGAGCAGCGCTACCAAACGTGTTGGTAACGAGGGAAATCCTCTCAGGTGGCAGCAGCACAGCTCGGCTGTAACCGCGGACACAGAACCGCACCGCTGCATTTCAAAGCGATGCTGGGGCTCTGCCCCCCCCCCCCCCCCGGGGTTAACCGGGAGCCACGTGCACAGCTTAAGTTCATTAATGGGTTTTAACGGAGCCACCGCTAATGTAACCTACTTTTATACACAATGCCATAAACTTTAACTGTTTTCTCGGAGAGCGAGCACAGACGCCGCACTTCGAGGTACCCGGCGGGCAAGGAGCCCCAGGTCCGCAGGGAAGCGCCGGCAGCCCACGCCCCGCGCCGAGCCCACGGCACGCCGCGCTCAGGCTGAAGGTCGCGCAGCAGCTCCGCAACGTGTCAGCACCGCGGTGCCGGGGTTACATCACCCACCGCGCGGCAGGACGAGCCGCGGGTACCGGCAAGGCGGGCACGGAGCCGCTGGGAACCGGCGGCGGCGAACAAAAGGGCCCCGAGTCCCGCACCGCCCCGGGGAGAGCGGCGAACGCGGGGCGAAGCGCTGACGCCGCTGAACGGGGCACCGCAGCAACAGCTCCCAGACGAAGGCGGAAAGTTCGAAAGGAAAGACGCAACGCTCCTCGTCCAGCAGGACGCGCGATAAAGGGACACGGAACGACCTGGCAACTGCGCGCCGCGGGTCGCGGCCCCGGGGGCCGTCGGGGGGGGCACAGCGATGCCCATCTCCGCTTCGGATGCGCTCGGGCAGCGCCCGCAGGCAGCAAAGCCGGCGCTGCCCGATAAGGAGCCCCTTTTGTTTGAGAGAATCCTTTGTAGAGAAAAGTGCCTGAAGATGGTAAAATGCAATCGTAAGCCATAAAAATTGGCAGGGACATTCAAGTGCAGATGCGGCAGCTGCATACTGGAAGTGTAAAAGGGCCCAAATGGTGCGCGCAGCGCCCGGAGCGCGGCCCGAAGCGCGGGGAGCGGCGCGGGGCACCGCCGCGATTCCCGCCCGCGGCGCCCGGGGTCGGGGCAGCGCCCGGGGCACAAAGCGCGGGGCCCGGGAGGGGCGGAGGGCAGCGCGGCCGCGGCCTTTGTTGCGTCCCCTCCGCGGGACCCCGGCCCGGACCGCGCCGTGACACCGCGCCCCGCACCGCCCCGCACCGCCCCGCGGCCCGGCCCGCGCCGCGCGCCCCGCCCGGCCCCGCGCCCCACGCGCGCACTCACCGTTGCGGGGCGCTCCTTTGGCGGCGGCGCGCGGCTCCGGGAGCTCCGCGGGCGGCTCCAGCTCCATGGCGGCGCCGGGGCCGGGGCGCGGCGGCTCTCAGGGGCCCCGGCGGCCGCGCTGCCCCATGGCCGCTCCGGGCGCTGCTGACAGCCCCGAGCCGCCGCTGCGGGCGCCGCGCACGGGCCGTGCCGGGCCGCCCCGCCTCCCGCGGGGAACGCCGGGAAGCGTAGTCCGCCCGCGCCGCCGGATATCCCCGCGGGGGAGAGACCGGCTCCGCCTTCGTCCGCCCCGCCCCGCCCCGCCGCCCTTTGGCCCCGCCCCGTCCCACGCGGGGCCGCGCGGCGCTAGGGGGCGGCTGGGCTCGGGAAAGTGGGGGGGGGGGGGGAGGGGGGGGGGGGTGCGCTCCGTGCGGGGCGGGGGGCGGCGCGGGGCCGGGCCGGACCGAACCGGGCGGGGCGGGACCGTCCGGCCCCGGGGCGGCCCCGGGCACTCCGCCGGGACGGAACGCGGCGCCGCTCTGGGCCGGTGCCCCCGCGGGGCCGGGGCGGGGCGGGGGGGCGGCTCCTCCCCGCGCGGGTCGGGCGGAGCGGGCGCTCGGTGCGGGCGCTCGGCGCCGCTCTCGCCATGCGGGCGCTGCTGCTCCCGGCGCTGCTGCTCCCGGCGTTGGCCGCGGCGCGCGGCGCCGTCACGGTAAGGAACGGATGGAGCGGAGCGCGGCGGGAGCGCGGGGTCAGGTGCGCGGCGCGGGCGGAGCCGCGGGAGCGGAGCCGCGGGAGGGAGCGCCCCACGCGCGGTTCGGGAGCGGGACGGCGCGGGTTCCCACGGTGCGGCGCCCGCAGCGCTGCGCGGGGCGGGGCGGGGCGGTCCCGGCGGTGGGCGCGGGGTTCTGAGCCCCGCAGCCGCCTCCTGTCCGCCTCCGCCGAGCGCCCGGGGACGGACAGCGGCGGCGTTTCCCCGCGGGGCCGATCCCCGCGGCACACACCGCAGCGCTGCCCGGCGCTCGTCGCCGAAGGTCCCTCTTTCTCCAAACGGCGCAAATTCAGCGCTCGCGTGAACGCTTGCGCGTGGGTCCCAGAAACCAAAGCAGCGCCGGGAAAGTTCCCCGGCTCGTGGTACGGACACGGCGCGGGGAAGCGGGGCTGCGCCCGTCCCACGGAGCCGTTGTGTGTCCGCCGGCCTCAGCGGCACCGCCCCGCACTGAGCCCGGACCGGGACGGACCCCGCGTGCAGCCCGCGCTGATGCTCCTGACTCCGACCTCCGCGGTGAAAGGACTTTTTTTTTTTTTTTAAGACTTCCTTGTTTATAACCTTTCATGTATAAATAGAACACACGGTTCCTGTTCAAGGAAGCCGCTGAGCGGGCAGAACGGGGATTAACGTTACCTCCCGTGCAGAGGGAGCTCCCGCGCTGCCCGGCTGGAGGACCTAGCGTCTCTTCCCACCTTGGTTTGCTCAGCGCCGTGCACAGCGCAAACAACGCTCAGCAGCGCTGCGGCGCAGGGCTCGCCCCACCTAAGCGTGACGCTGAGCCCCGTTCCTCCCCGGAGCAGCGCTGCCAAGAAGCACTGGGAGGGAAATGGCACGGCCTGCTCTGCTCCCGCGGGAAGCTGCCACCGGCTGGAAGCTGCGGGCGCACGACGGCTGGGGCTGCCGCGCTCGTGGTTGTGGGGTGCCGCTGCTCGTGTGGATTCCTGCACGGGCTGAGCCAGCAGCAGGGTTCCCCGTCTGGGAGGGCTGTGCTGCTGGCTCAGCCCGTGCGGAGATGGAGGGATGGAGCTTGCGGCTCTCCCTCCTGTTTGCACAAGTGCTGACACGGCCTCGGGGAGGTCAGCGGGGTTTGGAGCTGCAGTGTTTGCTAAGGGGATCTGCTCCCTGCCCACCTCCCCTCGCTGCGAACAGCGTCCTGCCGAGAGGTTGAGAGATCCTGTTCCTTTTGCAGCACTGCCAGCAGCCCGATGGTTTCCTCCCAGCCGACAGTCCTTCGTTTCCCTGTGAAAAGAAATACAAAACAGAGGGGGGCTTTGCTGCAACCTTAGGAAGGGGAGCTCCCTGCTCGTGAGGGAGCAGTGCTGGTCACCGTTCTCAGCCACCACCGGGTCCGAAGGCACAGTGCTGGCAGAGCTGCTGAGGCACTGCCCTTTCCCACGCCACATTGCACTCAGGGGTTGTGGAGGATGGGACAACAAGAGTTAAAGCCATGTCCCAGCCCTGCCACCGGGTGTTCCCAGAGTGAGTCACGCCGGTCCCATGGCCGCAGGGCCCTCACGCTGCCAGGGGTCCCGACACTGCCTTCCCCACGCCGCACCAGGACCTGCCCCTGCCCACGGGCTGCGGAGGTGGGCTGAGCTCAAGGCAGACCTCGGCCAACCCTGCTAGGTGCCCACCTGGCCCAGCCCCAGAGTCCCAGAGGACACCCATCACCCGGGGTTTGCTCTTCCCTGAGCCCCAGCGCAGCACTGAGCTCTGCACTCCCTCACCAAGGGGCTCACCAGGACACAGACAGGAGAGGTACCAGCAGCAGAGACCGGTGTGCCCATGACTGCAGGCACTCCCCCATTTCCCCACAGGAGCTGTGGCTGGGGAGCATTGGCCCTGCCACCGCCCCATAGAGTGTTCCCAGGATGGGTCCCTGAGAGGAGGCCCTGCATCCTGCTGACCCCCAGGGAAGCGTGCGCCCTTTGGGCAGCCTGCAGCACAACAGGCAGCACAGCCTGCAGCACAACAGGCAGCACAGCCTGCAGCACAACAGGCAGCACAGCCTACAGCACAACAGGCAGCACAGCCTGCAGCACAACAGGCAGCACAGCCTGCAGCACAACAGGCAGCACAGCCTGCAGCACACACGAACCACTTTTTCCAAGCCAATGTCTCCGCCAAAACCAGGCTTGGACGAAGTTTTTTCGCATGGATGGGTGTGAGAGGGAACAGGCAGCGCTCTGCTCTGCTGGCGTCACTCCGCTGTGGCGTTGGCCCAGGGTGGGGAAACCTCAGCTGCAGCTGCTGTGCTGCAGCTCCCAGCCCTGCTCACAGCGTGGGGTGAGCAGTGTGGGATGGGAGCAAGTGGCGTTCCCCATGCCAAAGCCACATTGCAGCCACCTCCACTCTGGGTGACATACGGCATCGCTGAGCCCGCATGCTGGGAGCATTGTTCCCAAGCACGACTGGGGAGAGAGCAGCTCCTTATCTGGAAAAGGCAGCAGACAGCACCCCAGGCTCGCTAGCGTGCGTCAGGGCCTTGTGTGGGAACAAGGGAGCCCTTGATGCGCCGTGGGCCATGGGGGAGCCCATCTGCAGGGCCGAGCTCACCCCAGGGCGGCTGCACTCAATGTGAACAATCAGCCCTGTGTGGGGTGTGAGCCCTGCAGGCCACCCCGGCCGTGCTGCAGCACATGAGAATAGAGCTGCTCGCCTGGGGCTGCCAGCAGCTGGGAGATGGCAGCAGCAGTGGACACCCTGTCCCTTGGTATATGGTGTTCCCCTGCAGGGACAAGGAGCTCTGGGCTTTGTCACTGTCACTCGGGTATGGGATGGAGCAGCCTGGGTTGGGCTGTGCCCCATGGCCAGGTGCCTCTGCGATGGGGCATGCAGTGGTGGCTGTCAGCCCCACGGCACCCCTCACTGCATCCCCCCAGGCGCTGGGTGAGGACCAGGTGCGGATGACCTCGGAGGGCTCTGACTGCCGCTGTAAATGCATCCTGCGGCCGCTCAGCAAGGACGCCTGCAGCCGCGTCAGGGACGGCAGCGCGCGCGTGGAGGACTTCTACACGGTGGAGACGGTGAGCTCAGGGGTTGACTGCAAGTGCTCCTGCACCGCGCCGCCTTCCTCGCTCAACCCCTGCGAGAACGAGTGGAAGATGGAGAAGCTGAAGAAACAGGCGCCAGAGCTCTTCAAGGTACGTCCTGACCCCATGGCGCCACAGCCGTGGGTTGGGGTGCTCTGCTCCCCACCCCAGCCTGGCTCTCCCCACACAGCTGCAGTCCATGGTGGACCTCCTGGAGGGAACACTGTACAGCATGGACCTGATGAAGGTGCACTCCTACATCAACAAGGTGGTGGCCCAGATGAACACACTGGAGGAAGTGAGCACCTTCCCTGCTGCGTGCCTGCACCCAGCCCAGCAGCACTACAGTCTGTGGCCAGGTGTTACCTGGGTGCTTGGGACCTCTCGGGGTGCCGCGGGCTCCTCCGTGGGGCTCCACACCTCCCCTCCTCTTCCTCTCCCTCTCCCTCTCCCCTCCTCTACTCTCCCAGACCATCAAGACCAACCTGAGTCGGGACAACGACATCATGAAGGAGAGCGTCCTGCACCTCGCCGACCAGATGAAGCGCTATGAGAACTACTCTGACATCATGATCAGCATCAAGAAGGAGATCTCCAACCTGGGCTACCAGCTGCTGCAGAAGGACGCCGCTGCCGCTCCTGACAGCAAGGCACAGGTACCCCAGCCCCGCCATGGCTTACACTGCTTACAGCAGTGCCCACAGCTCCATCGTGGGGAGGGGCTGCAGGGCTCTGACCGTGCTCCCCCAGGACACGGCGGGCGGCCGTGGGAAGGAGGTGGCACGGTTCCCTGCTGTCCGCAAGGCACTGCCTGCCCGCGCACCCAAGGAGAAACCACTAAAGCCTGAGAAGCCCAAGAAGGAAAACACCAAGAGAGGGGGCCCACAGCCCACGGCCAAGCCCAGGCTGCCTGCACAGCAGCAGACTGTGGTGCGGGGCATCACCTACTACAAGTCCAGACAGGTGGAGGAGGTACAGAGGGCAACCAGCAGCCGTGGTGAGTGCTCAGGATGGGGTTGCAGGGGTGCGGGCACTGTCCCATGGCCAGTGCTCAACCCACTGTGTGTCTGCACAGAGAGCCCTGCCAGGGTGGCAGCTGTGCCCGAGCGGCAGGAGGAGCAGGGCCTCACAGACACCCCGGCCCAGATTGACACGCGTGCCGAGCCCCCGATGCCCCACACCACAGTTGCACCTGGCACTGCCCCGGCCCCACGCACTGCGACCCACAGCCCCTCTAGCACTGCCCTCGGGGATGGGGCTGTCAGCACCAGGGGCCCTGAAGTGCCCAACAAAGGTGGGTAAAGGCGGGCGGTACGGGCGGCTCTGGGATACCTCAGGCACTCAGCACTGAGTCTTCCTCCCCTTCCTCCTCTCTCTGCAGTGAAGGAGGTGGAGTGTGAAGGCACCATCCGCTCGGTGGACCCCCCCATGGAGCACCACAGCTATGGGCGCAATGAGGGGGCCTGGATGAAGGACCCGGCGGCCAAGGATGACCGCATCTATGTCACCAATTACTACTACGGCAACAGCCTGGTGGAGTTCAGGAGCCTGGAGAACTTCAAGCAGGGTGAGGGCTGGCTGCAGGGGGGGTCCCAGGCTCTCAGTGCCCCCTGATATGGGAGCTCTGTGCCTGGGATGTGGTCACCAGGAGCTCTGAACGGCTCCCACCCCCCCAGGTCGCTGGAGCAACCTCTACAAGCTGCCCTACAACTGGATCGGCACCGGGCACGTGGTGTACCGCGGCGCCTTCTACTACAACCGCGCCTTCACCAAGAACATCATCAAGTACGACCTGAAGGAGCGCTACGTGGCGGGCTGGGCGCTGCTGCATGATGTGGTGTACGAGGACACGACGCCCTGGAAGTGGAGGGGGCACTCGGACATCGACTTCGCGGTGGATGAGAGCGGGCTCTGGGTCATCTACCCCTCTGCGGATGATGACTACGCGCAGCAGGAGGTGATCGTGCTGAGCCGCCTGGACCCCGGGGACCTGTCGGTGCGCAGGGAGACCACCTGGAGGACAGGGCTGAAGCGCAACGCCTACGGGAACTGCTTCATCATCTGCGGCATCCTGTACGCCGTGGACACCTCCAGCCAGAAGGAGGGGCAGATCTCCTACGCCTTCGACACGCACACGGACACCGAGGCAGAGCTGCGGCTGCCCTTCCTCAATGAGTACGCCTTCACCACGCAGGTTGACTACAACCCCAAGGAGAAGGTGCTCTACGCCTGGGACAACGGCCACCAGATGACATACCGGCTGCACTTTGTGGTCTGAGTGCTGGCCAGGGCCGTGGGGACAGCCCGGTTCCCCGAGAGCCCCCTCTACCCTGAAGCCCCAAGCTGTGCTGCACAGTGGGGTGGAGGTGGGGGAGCCCCGGGGTGCAGGGACACCCCCGTGACGTGGTGGCTGCAGGGCCGCATCCCACCTCCAATGGCTCTGGGAGCCTCAGGGCTGGGCGAGGAGCTCAGCTCTGTGTGTCCCCCTGCACCAAGAAGCTGCGCCCAGCCTGGCCCCACGCCTGCTGCAGCCCTGGGTGCTCTTGGCCCACCTGGGACCACCATGTCCTGCAGGGCGGGTGCAACTTGGGTGCTGCCTTGCAGGGAGAACCAGCCACCGATTGCTATTTTAGAAGACGCAATTAAGATGCCTTTGCTTTTGCAACTCATTAGCTTGTTATTTAAATGCATTCACAGGAGCTGTGAGCAGCTCTGGTGTGACACTGTGCCCTGCCTGAACCCAGCACCCGGCTCAGGCTGGGACGGGCACGTGGCCAGGGAGCTGCAGCCCTCGTGCTCCTCCCCAGGCAAGGCGAGGGCACTGGATTGCTTGGCTTGGTTTCTGTCAATTTAGAAGTGAACAGTATTAAAAAGTAACAGATATAAAGCCACGTTGTCTGCTTGTGTCATTCCTTCTGAAGTCGGGCCGGGCTGGCACCCGGCAGCTGTTGCCACGGCTCCACGGGCACAGAGGGCCAGGAGCACAGCCTGGCTCATCCTGAGGAAAAAAGAGGAATTTGCCGTTTTCAGGTCGGAGCTGCAGCCTGAGGAGGAACATCTGGGAGCTGGGGCGGTGCCAGGCAATGTGCTCTCACTACAACCTGGACAGAGAGGAGAGCAGCTGAGCGCGGGCACAGGCGGCCGCAGCTGCCCCGACCCGCTGCAAAACTTGGCTGCCAGGGCACCCCTGGGGGGGGCAAAGGGGCACGAGCAGCCCTGGGACAGAGCATACCTCCGGGGCACGGCTGAAGCTTCCTGCCGGGAACGGCCCGGGATGGCAGCGTGCACGGGCAGCCTGCTGCGCCCTGCCCGGCCCCGCTCCTGCCCGGAGCCCACCAGTGCCGCACGGTGCAGCGCATCCCTCGCTCAGCCGCCGGTCCCCGCCGCGGGAAAGGAGCCGGCTGACTGTTTTCCCCCTGGCTGGGTCCCTGCCAGGCTTTTATCTAACGATCCCCAGCAAATCCCTGTCCAAACAATACAGATTTCTGACATTTTTTCGCAGTAAAGTAAACTCGCAGCACATCTCTAATTCCAGGGCTTTGTTGTTCTTCCGCGGGGGATGCCGCTCCGCTCTGCGCTCTCTCGCAGCGCCGGATCAGCGATGAGTTTGGGGCTCGGGGTCGTCCCTCCGTTCCCCCGGGGAAGGAAACCCGCAGAAACGAAGCACGGCTGCCCCGCGTGCCCGGCACCCCGCGCTGCGGGCACCCGCACGGCAGCGCCCGCAGAGCTGCGCGGACAGAGGAGGGAGCGGGGGCTCCCAGGGCGAGGTTAATGAGCACCGCGTGGCTGCGGGGCAGTGCCGGCTAATTGCAGCGAGGCCTCCTGCGAGGCGGCCCTCGGAGAGCACGCCCGGGCTGCCATTAACACCGCGATAACGAGAAACTCTACGGCCGAACGATGAACGTCTCCCGGGAGCAGCCCCTCCGCAGCGGCTGCCCGCCCCGCCGCAGCCCGGGGCAGTCCCGCAGCTCCGCTCCGTGCGGGCGCTGCCGCGTGTCCCCGCTCCTGCCTCACACAGCAGCGGCAGCGAGCAGAGACAAAGGGCCTTTGTCTCCCCGAGGGGTTATTACGATGCGCTCCTCGGGCTTGCCCGGCCCCCCACCGCCCAGCCGAAAGTCACCACGGTGCCTTTCTCCGCAGCCACGAGCCGGGACGCGGCTCAGCCATGCGGGGTGCTGCCGCGGAGCTGGGCCGGACACAGCCCCGCTGCCCTCGGGCTGCAGTGCCAGCCCGTCCCCGTGCTGCTGGGCCCGGCCCCGGCCGGGCAGGGCGAAGGGGGATGGATGTCACCCGGCAGGACGTGGTGGGGACGTGTGGCCGGGACAGGACGGGCTCCTGCAGCGCCAGACGCAGCCGACTTCCAGACATTCCTCCTGTGCGAGCCCAGCACCACCTCTGCTCATAACGTGATTAAGAGATTAAAATCCCTCCGCGCGGCAGCGAGCAGCAAATGAAGCTTGAGATGGGGACACCAGGGCCCGAGGCCACGGTGACACTGTGCCCGGGGAGGGGTGTCCGGGCAGGGTGGGGGGACAGCGCACACAGCACCGCTTGCTCCACAGACACCCTCTGGTGAGCAGGGCACAGACAGGTCCTCAGGGGGCTGGCAGGAGGGGCAGTGAAGCAAATAAACCCATTTCCTTCCACCCCATCTGGTTCCTCCTCAGTTACTGCCCGTGTTTTGTGTGCAGGACGTGGTGCAGGGTGCTGCACACAGGTGCACTCCCAGCCGGAGCCAGCCCCAGCGCGGCTGCTGCAGGGTCAGCACCCACCTGGATCCACAGCACCGGGATCCCCGGAGGGGAGCAGCCCTGTGCCAAGCTCCTCTTTCCTCATTCCACTTCCAGATCCCACGTCCACAGCCGCCATTTCCTGTTCCACCAGCCCTGCTGGGCTGTGCTGCGGGAGGAAGGCTGCTCCTCCTCCCGCACAGGGAAGCACCCGCTGCCCCACAGCACTGCTGTGCCAATGGGACCCACAGTGCTCGGAGAACTCAAGAGGGAATCAGCCCTCCCCTCACTTCTTACCTCTGGCCAGGGCTGCTGATCCGAGGAATGAGCAGCGTGCATCAGGCAGCAGATGGGAGCGTGTCCTGGTGCTGTGCCCACATTGCAAACGTGCTTCGAAGCCGGAGCCAACTGCTCAGGTCTATTTTTATTGCCCTCTCTGACCCCACTGTCCACACTGCCCCTGCTACGTGAGGGCTGTGCTCAGCCCCCGCAGCAGCACGGGGCGGGGGTTTCCCAATGCATTTCAACCATGGATGACACATCCGTACTGCACCCACGGCCCTCGGCCCCGCACCGGAGCCCTCTGCACCGCGGCACAGGGCTCGGGCCGAGCACATGGAGCCGGACCCGCCCGCAGCCGCCGCTGGGGGCGATGCAGCCGCTGCCGCCCCGCGGTCAGAACCGGCGCGGCCGCTTCATTGCCAGGGCTGTGCGCGCACCCTGCTCCTCGCTCCCGCTGCAGGGGGCGGGCACGCGCATCCTTTTCGCCGCGACAGCAGTAACGAGGCTTTCCCTACCTGAACCCTTAGAAGCAGTATGCTCTGAGATGGAACCTGACTATGCTCATAACTGCTCCTCGTGGATCCGCAGACACAAACACCAGCACGCCGCGCTGTGCACTCAGACGTTGTTTGGCAGCTTCAAGCTGCTGGACATTGTGTCTGCAGCACGCTGAGTCTCCTCTGGGCACACCAGTGCCACCCAAACCTGTGACTCCTCCTTGGGTGCTTCGTATATCTGCTGAGTTCAGTGGGCAGGACTAAGACCTTTTCCCCGCACAGAACCTGGATCCAACCTTTCCTAAGGACTCCCTGATGAGCAGAGAATTTCTGTCTGAATACATTTGCTTCACTAACACAAAGCATCGCTGCTGCATCACAGCACCAGGCAACCCTTCACTGAGCACCACGAAGGGCTGCAGGATCAGGACGCTGCGCTGCAGGCAGCTCCAGAGACGGACAGAAAATCCCATCTCCGAACCTGGTTTGTGTTTCACAGGTTGAAATTTGGAACTGCGTGATGAGGGAGTGCCTAACAGCTCGAGCTAGCAATATTGTGGTTGAACCAGCTTTCTGTGCCCTGGCTACCGTATTTTGTTTCACTGCAGTCAGCCTTCACACGCACAAAGGAGGAACACAGAAACTTCCACACCACTGCCATTTTCCTCACTCTTCAACAGAAACCAAATTTCCACCTTTCCCATCTCACGTGCCAGCAATGGCAGGACAGTTCTCACTCAAAAGAAATACCCTGCATGCTACCAGAAATGGGCCATCTCTAGCACAGAAACGCTGGCTTCCGAGGTTCAACAATGCACTGCCCTGTACTGCTGTCATTACGCAGCATCACAAGTGCTGGACAGCAGATCCCACATAAAACCAGGTTTGCAAGTGACACCTCAGCTTCCCAAGTGACCAGGGAAACTTCTGGTTTCAAGGAAGCCCACTCAGGCCCTTTGGCAAAGCAGCTCACCTCTGCAGCACTGTACTGGCACAAGACAGAAACGCTTGCTCCTGAGCTCCTTAAGTGATGAACACCAGCTTACTGCCAACAATCCGTGCAGTTTCAAGTTTAAATGAGTCTCACATTATTTTGCCTTACGTTATGTTGAACCAGGTTCACAAATCTGTATTTATTTGCTCACTCTTCAGAGGAAAAATAATCTTAAGCTACAAATTATGTTAGTAAATTCATTAGCAGTAAAAGCTCCCCCAGGTGCTCTGTGAAAACTGCTTCCCTCCGTGAAGCTGACGACACCTTTATCTCACCATTACTCAAGAGAACACCACTGACACCTTCCAAACAAAGTTCTATTTAATGAGACATACCCAGCCAATGTAATTAAGAACTTCTGGTACACTGCTCTCCTATGCCTTGATGGCATACTTCCGGACAGGGTACAGACGCTCTTTTCGCTGCTGCTTTTTGGTCTTCAGGTTTTCTTCGTGCTTATTTAACCTGCGTCGCATGGCACGAGTCTTCTTTGGCCGCAGGTCGAGAGGCTTGTACTTTTTGCCCTGTTTTCAAAACATACAACAGTTGGGATCAATTGACTGCAATGTTGGGCTCAGAAGTGTGAGCACACGGAGAGCCCAGCTGCCTCAGACCTGCAGCTGTCTGTCTGAAAGCTTACACAATTTGCCTGCTGCAAAACACGAGCTGATGCCAACTTCTGAACCAGGTGTACTAACTCTGACTCAGATCAGATGTAAGGAATTGGTCTTAAGGGTCCCCATTCCCAATACCTCTTGAAAAGCCAGAGAGCCTTGAGAGAAAGAATCCCTCGGTCCCCTGCTATATGACCAACACTTAGCAAACAGAGTACCTGCACTGCAGAAACTGCTCCTTCCAGAAGCAGGCCGTGCCGTGCAGGAAGGCTGCAGCAGGCTCCCGCTGAGCTGAGCTCTGGTGAGCCTCGCAGCAGCATTTCAGAACGAAAAACGCCTAAAAACTTGAAAGCTAAAAAGGCTGTTTTCTCTTAAGGGTTAAGCTTTATAAGTAAGAATCTACAGAGCTGCAGGAGGAACCTAACGTTACTGCACGTGACAACAGCGATCAGCAGAGCAGAAGGGCGCGCTTACTTTGTAGAACTTCCGCAGGTTCTCCTTCTGAGTCTGATTGATAACGGTCAACACTCGGGCGATGGATTTACGCACCACGCGGCTGCGGAGGACGAAAACGGCTCAGACAGACGGCGACTCCGAGCGGGGCGCGCCCCGCGCGTCCCCGCGCCCACCAACCGACCTGCGCGGCCCCGCTCCCCCCACTCACATTTTGGACAGCTTGGAGGCGGCCCCGCCCGTCACTTTGGCCACGCGCAGCTGTGACAGCTCCACCTTGAGGTCGTCCAGCTGCTTCAGCAGTTCCTCCTTCTTCTTCCCCCGCAGGTCTCGGGCCTTGATCTTGGCCTGCGGGCGGCGGACGGTCCGTCAGCCCCTCCCTGCCCCCCCCCGCCCCGCCCCCACCCCGCGAGGCGGCGCGCCCGAGCCCGGAGCCGCGGTGGGGACGGCCGAGGGCCCGCGGATGGCGGCGGATGGCGGCGGAGGGGACCGGCAGCACTCACCATGATGGCGGTCCGGGCGGAAAAGAGAAAGGGCGGCACCGACGGAGTCGGCGGATGGGCGGGGGGAGGGGGAGGGGCCGCGCGGTGACACACCCCCGCGGGGGCGCGGCCGGCCGTGGCGGGGCGGGGGGGCTGAGGCCGCCGGGGGCTGCGGCGCTTCCGTGCCGGCGCGGTCGCCGTCAGCGCGGAGCCGCCGTTGTGCGGCCGAGGTGCGGCAGCCTCGCTCCGGTAGCGGCGGGGACGTGAGGGCGGGCGGGGCGCCACGGCGACGCGCGGGAGCGGCCCCGGCGCGACCGAACCGCCCCCGCCTCCCCGCCAGGGGGCGCTGCCGCGCACCGGCCGCCGAGCGGAGGCGCCGCGGAGAGGGAGGGGCGGTTCGGAGCGACGGCCCGCTCCGCCAATCAGAGGAGCGGGTCGCCGCCGGCCGGGGCCGCTCGCCCAATGGGAAGGGGCGGGGGCGGGGCGAGGCCGGCCGGGACCGGCGGGAGGCGGCAGCCGCGCTCCGCGCAGCCCGAGCCTCGGTGGCCGCGGCGCCGGTGGCCTCGCCCGGGGCGGCGCGGATGGTGAGAGGATCGGCCCGGCAGCGCCTGCCCCGCTCCGGCCCGGCCTCCAGGTGCGGGGGGCGGAGCGGCGCGGGCGGGGCGGGGCGGGCAGGAGCGGGCGGCGCGGAGCAGGCCCGGCGGCGGCGCGCCCCTCACCGCTGTGTCGTCCCCGCAGAGCTCCCGGCCCCGCGGAGGAGCCCCGCCGCCAGCGGAAGCCCAGGTGAGGTGAGGCGGGGGCGGGCGGGGGCGCCGCGGCCGTCTCCATCGCCATCTCCGTCTCCCCGTGGGGCGCCGCGTTCTGCGTCCGGCGGGGGAGAGGCGCGGCACGGCGCGGCACGGCACGGCGCGGCACGGCACCACACACCGCTGGGGTTTAGGCCTCGGTCCGCAAAACGATCGCGGTTGTTATGAGCCCGTCCCCGTCCTCCGCGGCACAGCGGTGCGGTGCCGTCCCCGGGCAGCGCGGGTTCCGCTCCAGCCGTGCGCGCCTCGGCGGAGCCGTCGCGGGTCCGATCCGATTTGGCAGTCGTTGCGGCAGCTCCTCGGCGCCGCGTTCCCGTGCTGTACCGACACGGCTCGGGGCTACAGGTGGTGCGGGGCGCCCTCGGGGCCGGGAGCTGTGCGCGGGTCCCGCCGTGCCCCCGCTCCGCGGCGGTGAGGTCGCGGAGGCTGAAGGCTGAAGGCTGAAGGCTGCCCCGCAGCGGACATCCGCGATCGAGCTGTCGGGGTTCAGGTCTGGCCCCGATCTCTCGCCGCGCAGAATAGGACATGTTTTTGTCGGTCTGAATTACGCGCTGTAGCGTTATAAGAGGGCTCTGAGCTTATCTCAGCAAAGTAATCCCAGTCCGACCTGCAGAATGAAGCCATTGTCATAGAAAAGCCAGTTTTTGCAGGAGCAGTCTGAAGGCGATGCGCGGTTCTCGGTGTCGTGTCTAGGCTGATGCAAAGCAGCCCCGCTGGACCATATGATGGTGATAATGCTGGTGTAAGTGAATCTCCCAGCATGCATATGCTCTCCCGCCATTCCCGTGAGCAACAAAGCTGCAGCATCGGTAGCAGTCGTTAGGAATGGTGGGAGACCGTCCTGGTGTGGCTGTGGAAGGTGGCGGATGCGGTGCTGTCTGTCACCCGGGGTGAACCCTCCTTGCGTAACCGCTGTGGCTGTGCTCAGACGGTGCAGGGAGCGATGGAGAGGCGAGGAGCGTGGCACCTGGCTGCAAGCATCTCACGGGGAGAAAGGATGCATTGTTTGGGAGACGGATAAGTCGTCTCTTCTAAGATTTTTCGATGAGCTGAGTTATGTCTCGTTAAGAGAAATGGTGAGTCACTTAATGAGAAGACTGTAATTCTCCATTCAGTCTGGGCTGCTGAAATAATACAGATAGCATACTCAAATGTGGTAGCCGGGTTCTTTGCTGCAGAAATATAAGAGCTAATTCACAGAAACCATGTGAAGAGAAGAAATACTTGGCTGTGCTACGCAGACAGTTGTCGTCGTCATTTTGTTTTGAAGTGTAGGTACAATCCGCAGTCAAAATTCAATCGACGACCCATTTCCCTTACGGATGTTGGAAGTTTTTCCTGCAGAGATGGCAAGTTGGGGAAAGCCCTTAGATGCAAGGATGATACAGTTCCGTGTTCTTTGTCTGACGAGTTCACCTGAGGATCTAAATGTACAAGAGATAAAATGCTGAAAATATTCACCAATGGGAAGAATGTAAAGCTTGTTCGTATTGTTATTTGCTTCTGTATGACTGTATCATTTGGTGGAAAGAAGTAATAAAAATGATGAATGGCAATTCAGAATGCTGGAAATCTTACAATCTGAATTAGTTACACATTGAGATCCATTTCCGTGGCGCTGCACTGAAGGCATGGATTTGCTGAGGTGGGGGATGGGGCACCAGAGCTCTCCGTGTGCCGTGCAGTGCCTGCAGCCCTGGGCTGACTGTGGCCGTCCTCTCTGCATCGCTTTGTTCTGGTTTGGCTCTGCTGCCTTTAAACGGAGCTGTTGATAAAGGGCAGATGGGAGATGAACTGGATCATCGGGACACATTGCTGTGGCTTGTTTCTTCCTATGGATGGTGTCATTTAGGCAACAAGGAAGAGTTCTGGTGTGAAGGTGCTCTCTGAGGTGATGTTACTTTCTAAATATGTAAGGCTTGACTGTATTTTTGGAAAGAAAAAAAAAAAAAGAAGAAAAAGGCAAAATACAGCCACCAGTTTTATCACAGAAATCTACATCTTGGTGTCTTTTTTTCACAGAACTTTCATAGCTGTTTTTATAGAAATGTTTAGATAGAGCGAGCTTTGTAGGAGGAAAACCAGGACATCTACATGCAATGTCTGCACTCGTTTTCTTCAGTACATTTGTCTCAAGACATTCTGCAGGCTCGCCTGCTGTGGCCAGGCTGCTCCCTCGGAGCACATCAGCTCTCCTGGATTTGTAGCTTTCAGAGGGCTGGGAGCAGGAGTGGAGCGGGGCGTGCTGCAGCAGAAGGAGCTGTCTGAAGGAGCGCACCGAGCTGCGTGTGGGAGCTGCACGAGGGTCAGATGGAGGTCTGCTTCCATGAGGTATGCGAGTCAGTTGCCAACACAAATATTACCTAGCAGCTTACATGTGCTGAGAGAGCGCAGTGCAGTCCTGTAATGGGAGCAGAACAGAACAACCGTCGGCTTGGTTCCCTGAGGATATCAGTCAGGAAGGGAGGTGTGCCATGCCAAGAAGCCTGGATGGAACAGCAGGTTCAGAGGACTCCTCGCTTGAAGTACTTTTAATTATTGCTACTATTATAATGGAACACAGACCAGAAGCTGATTTTTTCTATATAATTAAAGCAGCAGTCAGCAGAGGGATTTCTCTGCTGCCAGGTAACGGTCCAGGAGCGGTCTCTACTCTGGAGAAATTCCCAGCGATGCTCTCCGTACAGTGCCTGTGCTTGCTGGCAGCTCACTGCCAAGAGTCGGTTTGGAAGGAGGGCAAGAACTGACCTGACCAAAAGGCTGTTCCTCGCCTGTGCTGCGTTCCCTTTTGTCAGCATGAGGTTCCTGCTGGAAGGCAGCCACCTGCACCTTGGCTGAGAGCGCTGATGAGCTGAAGCACGCGGTGACAGCTGCCCGTGGGCTCAGATGCTGGCCCGAGCTGCCATGTGGGCTAACTAATGGCTGGCCTTACTGTAAGGAAGCCTCCTAATGCTCTGCACCATGTGGCAACAGGTTACATCGTAGAGCAACCTTTCAGTCTTGAACTGGAAGCGTATATAAAAGAGTTAACTCATCGGTCCTTTTCTGAGTCAAGGAAAAAAAAAAAAAACAACTTATCTCGCAACTCGGATGCTTTTCAGGAACTTGGCCGCTGTGGATGCAAGAGGCATGTGCTTTTCCACACTGCTCTAGGTGATGGCTTAGTGCAAGGGGGCCCAGATTTGGCTCAGTCAACAGTGATGCTGGCATCCTGCCATCAAATGTGCATAAAATGGAGCTGGCTGCAGCTCCCTCCTCGCTGTAATATGGAGGGGCAGCCCAGAGGGACCTGGGGCCCCCTCTGCCTTGCTGTGGGCTGTCTTGGTTATGAAAAGTAGATGGGGCTGGGCAATTCCTGCTGCATGTGCTGCTTTACTGTGAGTCGTTGGTTGCTTCTGAACCCCCTGGGTTGTATTTTGGCACTCAGTTTAACTAGTGCATGTCCACCCTTGTGCCTGTGCTTCCAGAGCCCTTTGCCCTTCCCACAGAGGTTTGTGGACCTTTCCAGATGTGTGAGGTTCGTGTCTCATTTGCAGACGCTCATGTGCTCTTACTGTGCATTGCCACAAAATCAAGATAAAACACAACTGGCATTTTAGCTGCTCCAAGCACACTGTCTGTAAATAAACCTCTAAATCGTTTAGCTTGTGAAATGTAAATACACACAGCTCAGCCCTCAGCAGCTGATGGTGTTTTTCTCCTTTTCCCTCCCACCCCTGCCAAGAGCAGGCTCGCCTGATGTTCTTTTTCTCCCTACTGCTCTTTCGTACAGAGCAAATGACTGCTAAGCACAGTGTAGGTGGCATGCAGGCACCACTGCAGAGCCACTCTTTGAATTAAGAAATAGGTGCATCCTGTTCCACATTGCTTCTGAACAGTCTTCTGGGGATCCCTGGGCTCTGATAGCCCAGCTTTGCCTCGGCCTGACTTTGAGCTTGAGCTCATCTTTGGTCTCAAATGAGTGAAGTCAGTGCGAGGGCAGAGGCCCAGCTGGGAGGGCATTTTTAGCCTTTGCCCTTTCTTCATCCTATACACAAGTGGTCGTGAACTGTAGCAAAAGAGGGATCAGAGAGGGCACGGAGAGCGCAAGCGTGGAACGGATTGCCCGTGGCAGGAACATAAAGGAGGGAAGCAAAAGTTCTGCATCATGAAGGTGATTGGAACAGGACACCCACATCCCACGGTGGTACTGTGTCTCTTGTGTAAAAGCAAGCCTGCCCAGGGAGCATTTAGGAGGGCTGCTGCTGGGGTGGGGCCTGGATGATCCCTGCATGTGGAGGACAAGCAGGGACAGATTTCCATCTCCACATGGTATTTATTTATTTATTTAGACGGGTGTTGCTGTCCGGAGCCATTTGTATTTGATGCATGCAATGATACTTCAGATGAGCAAGATTTTAGGAGATGTTCGTGTGATAGGTGCTGCCTATCACATTACATCTGTCACAGAAATATGAGTTCTGGTGCCCAGGGTAGAGGCTGATCAGCATAGCCAGCCCATCCTCCTGCACTGCTTGGTTTTCAGTTTGCTGTCATCAGATGGGCGGATGATAAATAGAAGAGCAGCACTTTTGCCAAAGAAGAGATTATTTTCCTTTCCCTCCTGTTCCCCTTCCCAGCATCAGCTGTCCTGGGTTGTGTTAGGACAGCATCCACTGTCTTGTTCTGAAGGTTGTGTGTGGGTTATTTAAGGGACAGAGCTGAAAGCTCAGTGATCAGAACAACTGGAGCTTGAAATAAAATACGAATTCTTGTTCTAATTTTAGCCGAGAAGCTTCACTGAGTCACATTGATTAGCTCTCTGGATAGTAATAAATTTGTTTATCTGCATAGTGTGAACGTTTAACATCTAAACTTTATCTCTGTGAGGCTGGAACTCCACAGACATAGTATTTGCAAAGTGCATGAGGTCACCTGCTGCACGTGTGATGTGTTCTGCTTTTCGGATGGGCTGCTTCTCAAATATCTATTCATGCCTATGGTTAGGAAATTGGAAGGTTGCTTATGGAAGTAACGGCTTGAAGTACAAAGCTCTAAAATTCGAAGTTCTGGTTTGAAGGAAGGCAGGTTGTTTGATGTGTGAAGTGTCAGTGCTCCGTGTTGCATACATTCAGTAGGATGTACTTCCATTCCTCTCTTAAAGGACAGAGCAAATGTGCAGCAAACATCTGTGGAAGGAAATTGCTTGCCTCACGCAGTACAAGATGAGAGTTCTAAGTCTAATGTTGATCTCTAGTGAGAGGAACGTGTTTCTCAATTGACCATTTAAGTGAAGTAGATAAAGCACTGCTAATAGGTACTCAGAACTTTTATCCCCTAATATTCATACAATGAGGCTGTCCCCGTTGGCTGTGGTTCTGCTGCTGAGCAGAAGCCATGGCAGAGCAAAGCAGAGGCTGTCAGGAGGCTGAGACCATGTCCCAACTCTGCTTACATAGCTCTAGGAAACTTCCCCTTGTTTTGTATGCACAGAGGTGAAATGCTCTTAGCTTCCGTCCGTACAGAGTGCCACACAGCTGTGAGGTCTCTAATTTTTCTGTGTATCAAGGTTTTGTCTCCTTGTAAGTGTCAGTGGATAAATTGTGGCCATCATCTTCTATCAGACAGCAGAATTGCAGGCTAAGTAATCCTGGCTGAGTAATACATCTGGCTGAGGAGATGTGCATGTAGTACAGTTATTTAACATATCTGTGCTTGGCTTTCATTGTTAGCACGATTTATTTAAACAAGGGTATTCTTTCACCATTCACAAAGCATGCCTTGCTTTGCAATCTTGAGCCCAAGTACCGGGCTGGTTGGGAGTTCATGCCTTTCACTTGAGCAGTCTTTTTCCCTTCTAACCAAGCCTGGAAAACCATGGCCAAAAGATGGCAAACCTCAGGGAAGTGGAAAGGTGTGTGATGTAAGTGACACAACTTAAAAATAAATAAATACTTGCTAGCTTCGTGAAGCTTTCATCCATTTCCCATAAAGCCTTCCTGTTGCCTTTCAGCTCCAACTGCTCTGCAAAGTCTTGGCATCCTCTGGGGTGCCTGCACAGCCCTTCTGTCCTGCATGCTGCAGTGAAGTGAAGATGACCTCTTGGATAAAGATGGATGCTCTGCTAGAATTTTAAGCAGCATTAGGGGTAGTGTTGGGGATTGTATGATGCTTCATGTCATTCTCTGCCTCCTACTCCTATCCTGGACTTATAATACCACTTTTTCATCTAATCTCAAGCTTCTGGATGCCTTAATACTATGTGTGGCTTGTTTGCTATGTGCATTTGTTCTTTCTTGAACCTTCTTATAAAGGAATAAAATGGATGCTGTAGTGGAATATCTCCATGGCATACAAATTTTTCAAGGGGTCTGCAGTGTAAGAATGTGCTGAGATGTGGTTTGTTTCCTATGTCCCTGCAGCAGAAGTCTCTGACAAGAGGACAGGTCGTTCCCCCTGCTTTTCCTCATACTTTGGCCCTTTGCTTCATGAATAGGCTCAGCTTCTCGTACTGATTGTCACATCATGAAGCTGAATAATCCCCAAAATGTTTTATATTCAGCTGGCTGATCTCTGGTTTAGTTCGGTGCTTTTTTTTCCCCTCGGTTCTTCTGACTTCCCACAAATTAGCATTGTGCTAAATAATTAGGAACTGGCTGAACTTGGCACAGACTTTCAAAGCTCATCTTAACTGCCTACAATCTGAGAAGTCTTTCTTTCCCCTTAGTTCAATCGTTCCCACTTTTTGCTCTTCCCTAGCTTTTAATGGTTTATCTGCTAGAATTTTCTTTTGTCTCCTGATACCTTTTAGAGCAGCAGGCACTGAATTCTCTGGCTTATCTTTTATTGATTGCATTAACAGCCTTATTTGCAGAGAGTCTGATGGACTCTAACATGAGAATTGCAGTTGGTTTTCCTTGCCTGCTCCTGGGCCAACAGAGAATCAGTTGTCCAGCGCTGGCAATGGTTGTGGCAGATAAGTAGTGTCATTTAAAGTAGCATAAGATGAAACGGACTGTACCATTGAGTTACATTTTGGGAGTGGTATACTGACTGCATGAAATGTACTCTGCAATTTACGTAAATCCCTCAATTTTAAAAAATGTATCTGAAGTTACTCTAGAGTGTCTGACCTACCCCAGTGGAGTGCTGCAGAACCAAGGGCCTCGCCGCAGGATTTAGTTCAAGCTTGCTGCCGAGCGCACGGGACCTGGGGTACTGTCCATCATACTGCAACTCCTCAATCACCTCCTGGCTGCTCTGACCTCTGTTTGTCAACTCCCCCCGTTCCCCTCGGTTTCCTGTGTTGGTGCTCTCAGTTTTACTGTTGTGTGTCCCATGCTGTGTGACCGTGAATGCTTAGAGATTTCAGACGCAGGCTGGTGCTTCACAGTATTCATGTTCAGCTTTGCTGGACTCGTCCCATCAGGTTTTGATGTCTTGTAGTGCTTTGGGCTCCCACATGGCCTGGCACCTGTATTGCAGTTATCCGCAGAGATGCTTGCTGTGTTTTTCTGGAGCTCTTCAGCAAGCACTTTGTGCAGTGCACCCCACGCTGCTGCAGTAATGCTGTGCTGCACGATCGTGTGGGTGTTTAAAACCAAGTGAGTGAGTGCTGCTTCTTGTCTGACCTGGGGAATCATGGCAGCACATACTTGCTAACTCCCCAGAGCTGCAGAAAACCGCTGATTCTTCTGCTTTTGATGGGAATGAAATACTCTGAGGTATCTCTTCAGCCTGCCTAGTCATTGAGAAGATTTATCATTACAACTGATGAAAGTGGGTCCTTTCCACTGACAGTAAGGAGTTAGCAATGCCATTTTCTGACTTGAATTGGGACTTTGGAGTAATTGTTCGTGCTAAAAAGGTCTAAACAGAGCCTCTGCACAAGTTGGAAACTGCTATTTAATAAAAGTGCTTATCAGATCGGATAGAGAAGTTGCTGAAAGTAAAAGCTCTGCATTGGCCCAGTTAGGGTTATGTTTAACTTGCACTAAAAATCTTTGAGAGCACAAAGGAACCCAAGACCTGGCAGCAGTTTTAAGATATGTTTTGTTGCTGCTTTTGAGATGTGTGCAGCTTACTTTTGGGCGTTAGAAAGGAAAATCTTCTGTGTATGTGTGTTTTAAGTCAGACTGTAAAAGCCAGGCTGCCTTTATAGGTGTTCGTAGTCCTTCCCTTACTCAGCAGTAGGATGATCTCCATTGTTTCTTAGGGTTTTTCCTTAGGTGATTACTGTACAATATGATTTTTGTTCCCATTAACAGCAAAAATGGATTTGCAGGTATAATTGTGGGCAGTGCAAGCCAGGGAACTAAACAATCATGGGAAAACAGAGGAAGCAGGATATAGACATACATTTTTTACCATTTTCTCCAAAATTGCTACGTTATAACAATACCAGCAAGCAAACTACAGTTTTCAACAGTTCCAGAAGAAAATGAAATGTAAGCAGAAGTAGGGCTAGTGCCTGAATACAGCAGGGAACAAGCACCTCTGCAGAAAGGCACACTGAGAATTTTCTTTGTTTAGGTATGAAACACAAGTGCTGTTTATGTTAATATCCTTTTATTGGCAGTTTTGTGTTTGTGAGTACAGTCCTCAGTTACTTTGTTTTATGAGTCTTGTGCCATTTTTGCTTTGTTATCTAGTGCATTGTGCAGTAATTAGTCCCATGCTTTAGTTCTCAGCTGTTATTTTTAATGAGTCTTAAGAAGAGCAACCTGTGGGGGAGTTGCATGCTTGTTGTCACCATCCCTGTGGAACACACATGTAATCTGGATGAATTCACAGTAGCCCTCAATTAGTGAGTAACATTCTGTTTTCTTCTTCATAGGACTGAGTTTGCCCTGAAAGAAATCATGTCATCAGGAGGAGCTGAAGATGATATTCCCCAAGCAGAGAGGAAAACAGTTACAGATTTTTGCTACTTACTGGATAAATCTAAACAGCTATTCAATGGCTTAAGGTTAGTCCGTGCTTAACAGTATTCCTTCAGAAAAGCACTGGAACGTGTGTTTGACTGTGTGAGTGATGCTGAATATATAATTGGCATTTCAAACTCAAAACCAGCAAGTTTGTTTAGGAGAGAGTAGTGTGCACTTCTGTATGGTTAGTTTTGGACCAGATATGTAAGAATGTCTGTAGGAGTAGAGGTTCATGCATTTCTTCTGAGATGGTCGGGAAGGAGATGTGAGAAATGTGAGTTAAATGTCTCAGTCATGTCAGTTAGCAGCAAGCTAGAAGCTGTCAATTCCATGAAATTTCTGGAATTAGTGTTTGAAGCACTGAGATTGAAACACCTGATCGAGGATCAAATATTACTGTGCAGAACAGGTTGCATGCAACTGGAAAAGACAGCACCACAGAAACACCCCAGTCTCTGTGCGAGGATGAGAAGGACTGACTTATGTGGGAGGGAAAGTGGCAGGGGGATCTTTTTTTTGAAGAAATTTAGAGAGTGATAAACAGCAGTGTCCAAACCTTAGTCTGTATTGGCTGTGTCTGGTGAAACAGGTGTTTAATCTACGCTGTGGGGAGAGGTAAGATCTGCTATTACCCGTAAAGCATTTGTAATACATTTAGGTAAGTCTGTTTTCTCAGCACCAATAAGAAAGGGAATAGGAGAAAGAGGAGTTAAAGGAAAATAGTTCACAGTAGGAACAGTGATAGCAAGGTTTCCTGTTCAAGTCAATGTATGAGTTAAAGGTTAGGTATTCCAGAGCTATTTTATTTCTAAGCTTTGATGTAGACTCTCTTAAGCAATGTGCTTTTAGCTCATGTCTTGTTGGCAGTTCAAACTCTTACTGCTCTCTGAGTAATACTGTATGTTTGGGCCCATATAGCTCACTGTTATTCAAACACAGATGGTTAGCAAAGATGTCCTCCTCGCCCCACAAACAATTGGTAACGTCTTTCATGTGCTTTACCAAATCCAAAACAGTTTATGGCCCAAAATCTGGATAGTGAGTGGGCAGTAGAGGCAAGGTGTTCCTGGTGATTACATTCAGCATGCTGTGAAACAGGCTGTAGTGCAAAAGGACTGATGTTTTGAGGCCAGGCTTTCCACTGCCGTCTATGCCATTACGTTGGCTTTCTGATCCAGCTGTCTTGAAATTTTAGCCTGAGTCACTGAAGAGTACAAATTAATACTGTTTTTGTCTGGATGTGTGATGCATGAGCATAGATCACAGTGATGGCAGAAAACCTGCAGTCATTCTGGCTTTCATTTTTGGAGGGAATCAGTGGTTCTATCAGATTTTCAGGTTAGAGATAGTTTCCATTTGTATCCATGGTATTTTGACAAAATGAAACCTTATCCAGCTAGATGAAAAGAAGATGGAAAATACCCTTGGGTGGAATTTGGGCAAAAAAAAAAAAAAAAGGAGATGAACCTCAGCAACCAGCTCTGTTGAGTGGAAATAAGAACATGCCTCTGTCCTTGCTGTGACTTGATGCAGTTAATGTAGTTATTTCTTGCACTGAACTTAACCATCATTCTGCCTACAAGGCCATAGATTCCTTTGCCTGTAGTAGTTGGGTAAAGCAACGTTACAGTTTTCGGGCATCTCCTCTGTGTTGGGGCTTGTTCTCTTCTGGTTAGTTCTACCTGGAAGGGATGTAGCAAGATCCTGACTGTTGGCCCAGTTGCTTGCTTTTCCCTCTAGCATGATAAATAGACTGATATGTGCCTGCCTCCTTCAGTTTTGAAGATGATTATGGCCTTTACTGCTGTGTTTTATGGCACTCTCTTGTCTCTAATATCATAGAATCATGATATAAAATGCATTTCATGGGAAAAAAAGAAGTGATGGGGGAGGGAGAGGAGAGCAATGACTTCCTGAAATCTCCTCTGGGCACTTCAGCTACAGGGAACTGAGCCTATAGCTGTGTTGGCAGCTGCTTAGCTATTGCTGCTGCCAAAAATGCAAGGGCTCAGCCTGCCACGTCTTTGTTTCAGTAGCATTTCCTTCCTCTCTTCCCACTACAGATGCCAAATACAGCATTTGAGGAAAACATATGATGATCTGCCAAGGGTACTGCTCCAAAGCATACTTGATGCTCACACTGCTATCCCTTTGTGGCTGTACCTACCAGAATAACTTAGAGTTTGTCTATTATCTATACTTGTTTTTGTACACCCTGAGCTGTAAGTTCTAAACAGCTGTCAATGAAGTATGTGCCAGTTTCTCTTTTCTCTTTTTCCCCACTCCCACTTGCTTTCCACTTGGAAAAATATTGAGGAGAGGAAGCACATTAGGAAACAGCTTCCTACGGCATACTGTCAGCAGTTATGATTTTCTTTTCGATACTAAAAAATGCTTAACATTTTTCAGGATCATGTAGAAGCTTGAAACTCAAATATTTAAGAGGATATTCCACGTGTGTTGTCCTTTCCCATATTATTAGGTCTTGCTACTGATAGTGCAGGCTGTGAGAATCACAACTACTCTCCTTTCATGGAAAGGACTGGTAGTGTTTAACTGTTCATTTCTCAGACTTCTAGTAAGATGCAAATCAAGCCTTAGTTTTATGAGATGCTGCTGATTTAGGAACAACAGGGCCCTGTTAGCTACAGCAGGCTGTAGCCCTGTGTCTCGCTGGCAGGGACCTGGCTTTGCACAGTGATGACAGGTGTAAAGGTAAAGGAACCAGTGCAAACAAGGAGATGTTACACAAGGAAGGAAAAACAAATGCTCACCTGTCTCTAAGGGTCTAGTCTCATAGAGAAAGAGCTCCAAAGGAATGATCTCCAGCAAGAGATCCTTCCTCACTTGGCAGTCAGCCCTTAAATGAGGACTAAGAGGGATGCAGCCTGGCTGCACCCCTTCCAGTCACACAGGTGAACTGCCTTCACCTGTGCTCCCAGGGCTGACCATGTCTTCCCTTCAGGTGCTCAGTCAGTGGTTCAGGCCGTGACTCAGCAGTCCCCATGCAGTGGGTGGGGTCGCTTACTGTGTTACTGGTGTGCTTACTGTCCTTGGGGGTTAGTAGGGTTGAGGGGGAAGCTACGTTATCCCAGTACTGCTTATGTTCCTGGGGCAGGAGCCTGTGATTACTGCATAACATTGCACGTGAAAGGAAACCTTTTCTCTCTATATTACCCCATTAACTTTCTCTGAGTCTGGAAGTAGCAGAACGTCTTGCTGTAATGTAGGTCTTCTGCTCTCAAGTTGGGTGTGTAATTACTTCTGGATCATATATTCCCTGTCTACTTCAGTGGGAGAAGCTCTATTAATAATCCACTCTGCAATCAGATGAGTCTTTGAAACTCCCTTGGACTGCTGTTCTCACCCAGTAAGGCAGATTCTCTGGTCTGATTAAAGAAGCTGTGTGCTAAATGTCCGCACTCGCTTATGCTGGCTGCTTTCTCACAGCAAGGTTTTGTGGTACGTGGGAGCAACGTGCATGATGAGAACACAGAACAGCAAACGGGAAGGAAAATGGGTGGTGACAGTGGCAGGGCCTGTCTGCAAAAATCTGTGAGGGAGCCATGGTAATGTATTGTCATAAATGAAGTTTTATTACAGCCATGTCAGAATACTATCAAACGAACAAGTGCGGCTGTCTGTTTCCATGGAGATCTTCCCTGTTCCCTGGGGAGTGCAGGGATCGCATGGCACAGTGCAGCTATGCCAACTGCAATTAGGCAGGCGTGCAGCTTGAGGGATATACGTGTGGACACCCAGCAGTGACCGTGGACAACAATGGCCAAGCACGTGTGTGCTGCATAACAGGGGCTTTTTAGAATGCCACTGTTTCTCTTATTCCAAACCAATGCAGTGCAGTGAGTTGAAAAGGATTTCATAGGAATGCTTAGGCTTGTTCATGGGGAGGAGCAGAACTGAGAGATGACTGTTGTGCGAGGGAGGATGGCAGGTGAGATACAGACAGCGTTTCAGCTTACTGGTGAGGGGTACATGCATAACGTCATCCACAAACAGCTGTTTATTTCATAGTTTGTGCACACTCCTACTTCTCAGTGTTTGAGGGAGGAAGGGTGGCAAGTGTGGTTGGCTGATGAGCAAAGGAACGTTAATTTCCTTTTCTACCCTCGCTGCTGTTAAGACAGTTCCAATTAGCAGAAACACTAGCACCTTGCTCTGGAGATCATGGCGAAGTGCTTTGCCCATTTTACTCTTCCAGAGGTCATGGCATGGTTTCCAGAATGCAGTGTTTTGCTTTAGCCTGCATAGCCCAGGATTGGAAGTGCAGCCTTCCCAGGCAGGTCTGCTGAAGAGTGAGGTGCTGTGTGGTGTGCTAACCAGCACGATGATTTGAGAGAGCATTCCCTGAATGAGTAATTCTTGAATTAAATGACTTTGCCGCAGTGAAAAAGCTATTCCAGTTCTACACTGGGTTGTATGCCTCCTTGGAATCAACTTCAGTATAGATCTGTAAGCGTCATGAATTCAGTGAGACTGAGAGTCTTCGGTCTCCTCGGTTGTGTTTGTTCTGAGGCTCAAGCAGCTCTCAGATGAAGGCCTTCTACTGGGATTGAGAGCACGTAGCTTTAAAGCTAAAATCCATAGGATGCATCACAGCTGTGAGGTGAAGGTTGGGGGAAATATATCGCAGCATCAAAACTAAATGATGTTGTGAAAGGAGAATGGAAGTGGCTTGACTTAACTTCTTTATGGCACTGCTGTCACTAGCTCTGGGCTAAGGGGTGACAAAATCCTGCTGATGCTTGGACAGCTGATTTACATATGTTTTTATAGAGCTGTTTTTGAAACAGTGAGCAGTCTTTTTCCTTTAAATAAGATGGTTTCCTGAGTGAGTAGAAAGCAATATCATCAATCTAAATTAATCCAAATGAACTAATTGCCTTTAGATCATTGTGCTCACTCCCAGTTATGTATTTTCTATTGTTATGTTTTGTTTTGTGTTTTTTTTTTCAAATGATCGTGTTTTATGGGTCCATTTTAGCTTTCTGTACATAAAAACAATGAAATTACCTCTCCTGTTGCAGGGATTTACCTCAGTATGGGCAGAAGCAGTGGCAATCCTATTTTGGGCGGACGTTTGATGTTTACACCAAACTCTGGAAGTTTCAACAGCAGCATCGGTAAGGGAACATCGTAGGGAGCTCTCCTGTGTGAATTTAAAGGCCACTTTAATCTCTGGTATTACGGTATGCCTAGGGGCCCCCAGTAAGATTGAAATTTCATTGTGTTATTCAAGCATGAAGGGAGGGAATAGTCACTTCCTGTACCGCTCCAGTCTGATGAATTAAAATGTTACAGAGTTTTCAGTGCAACTTTTGTTTTTTGTAGAACAGAACCTTTTGCTCCACTTGAATGCATGTTGCTTTAATGTACTGCCAAGGAAAAGCTGGGATGGTGGCTTCTGCAGTGCAGAACCCATCTGGAGTGGTGTGAAGTGTCTTGCTGCAGTGTGGGCTCTGATCTTTCACACCTCATCTTGGCTGTGTAGTTGAGTGTTCTCCTGGGATGTGGTGACCTTTTTGTTTTGTGTATTTCTTGCAAGGTACTAATGTTTAGCTCCCACAAGTTTTTGCAGCGTAAATGGTTATGTTCCTGGTGTGCATATGCAGTGCTATTGGAACTGTGAGGAGCTGCTATTGGGAATGCCACACCAGTAACAAAAGCTGAATTTGGCCCTACAGTGGCTCTTTGTCTTGTCTGGTGTGATGATCTGAGAAATTCTGGAATGCCTTTTAATCTTTCTTTTCTCTCTTGCGAAATAGACAAGTATTGGACAATCGGTATGGGTTGAAGCGGTGGCAAATTGGGGAAATTGCTTCCAAGATTGGGCAGCTCTATTACCATTATTAGTAAGTAAGCACAGAAAAGGATTCAGTAGGGAAATGCAGTGTTAGTGGCAGTTCCACGCTCACTATCTGGATGCTCAGTCAGGGGCATGCTGAGGTAGAAATGGATGTCAGATGAGTTGTGAGCTCTGAATGAGAAGGCACTTGGGGCTGCATGGGGGTGCTCAGAAAGGCACCTGTGAGCCTGCTATAATACTAGAGTCACATCAGTACTGCCTAAGGACTTACCTCCCACCTCCAAAGTGTCTCTAAGTGTCCTCCTTGTGTGCTGCATGTGACTCTTGTGCAAAAGTGTGATGTGCAAGTTTGGGAGCTTAATGTTCCTTTAAATTTCTTGAATTGAAATTTCTTGTTCTTCAATTAACCTGTCACCTGTTCCTCTGGGCACAAGATGGGCAGATTTTATTGTTATGAGATTGAATCCAAGCTCTGAAATCTGTCTTCCCAGCATACAGTAAGAATGAGAGTCTGGCTTAGTTACTTGAGGAGGGAGTTTTGCCATTGATGCACAGAATGGTTAAGGGGGCAGGAAGGGAGGGTTTGGCATGGGGTTGCACCTGAAGTGCTGAACTAATCTGATTCTTTCTCTACAGTTTGCGCACTTCTGAAACCAGCTATCTCAATGAGGCTTTCTCCTTCTACTCGGCAATCAGGCAGAGGTCGTACTACTCCCAGGTTAACAAAGAAGACAGGTATATCCGCATGGATGCCCTTCTTTTTTTTTTCCCAAGACCATAATAGTTTATGTAAGTAGCAAGTAATTATAAAACATAGGATCATAACTGAGATGAAGTCAGTGTTATTGGAGGAAGTTTCTTTTAACCCTTTTGACACAATGAAATACCTTAGTGAAAAAGAGCTTTACAAGAAGACTGGAGGAACATTCTCATGTGGCCCGAGCTGGAGAGTTATTAACCCCAAATTTTTGACATTTTGAATCCTGCTCAGTGTTGGTGCTGGGACCTAGCATGCTGCATTGTATGCATTGCCTGCCTGTGTTGTATTCTGATCTCAGATTTGACTATGGTGTTTTTGTTGTTGTGTTTAGGCCTGAATTAGTGGTTAAGAAGCTGCGTTACTATGCAAGGTTTATAGTGGTTTGTCTCTTGCTCAACAAAATGGATGTTGTAAAGGACCTTGTAAAGGTATGTTAAAATGAGGATAAAGGTGCTAAGAGTGAGAGTCTGCTGGTTTTTCAGGTCTTTTCTCCTAATTAAGAGCTCCATAATGTAGTCTATTTAACCTGAAATATCACTCATTAGATCTATGATATTTGATACTGCTGCTATGTAGCTTTTCTTTTTCTTTTTAATTTATTTTGATTGTGCTGTTGGATACCACAGAAGGAAATTATAATATGGATAGAGCTATGGAAAGATATCAGTATGACGTGAACATTTGGTTCAAGAAAAAAAATGTACAAATTGGTGTAGTTTGTTGGGAATAAACTGTGAGATGCATGTTATTGATTGGAAAGTGTTGGAATCATTCAGTAACTCTGAACACCTCTTCATTCCTGTACTTGATTTAAGACTTTGGTGAAATCTCCCCCAGGGAGTCTTCATGACACTTCATTGCTGTGAAAGCCCATGTCTCCAAGTTTGATGTCAAGCTTATTTTTTTTCCCTTCCAAACTGCCATCACTTTGTTCCGTGTCTAGGACAGATCCTGAATATATTTTGCACCTCCCAAAGACCCATCAAAATGAAGCCTTGCTAAAGGATATAAATATTACTATGAAATTAGGGAGGCTGGATCTGCATATGCCACTGTCATGGGAGTAAAGTATTGAATAATTGTGAAGTCAAGTCTTTGTACTGACCAGTGCTGGCCTTTGTATGATATCTGACATTCGACACAATGAATATCTTCTGTGAATTGGGGATTTAGTGACACTTAATGTTTGAATAATTAGCAATTAAAAAGTCTAATAAGTAGCAATTAAAAAGCCACACCATTCACTTCCTTAATGTATTTAAAGTTCTGTTATCCATAGTTTAAGGGAATAACAAGCAGCATAGCTGAATGTGAATGTGATAGTTACACTTCAGACATTCTGGACACCAGAACCTGCTGAAAAGATTCTTTGCATTGCCAAAACCCAATGCAGTATTGACATTTTGTCTCCTGAAGGAGCATGTTTTGGCTGGCACGTTAAACATAAGTGTGCTGCATATGTTCTTGAGTAAACTGACTTTTCCCATTCTTAAAGGCCTGCACAGATAACCACATTGTTAAGTTAGTGACTGACTGTTAAGCTTTCAGTTTAGGAAGTAACTGAGTATCTGAACTTTTTATATTAGGAGCTTTCAGATGAGATTGAAGACTACACTCATCGTTTTAATACTGAAGATCAGGTGGAGTGGAACCTGGTTCTTCAGGAAGTGGCAGCTTTTATTGAGGTGAGAATACTGTTTCTTTCTAATTGTCAGTTTGAGGTAAATTTTTCTGACTTCTTCACCAAAGTGTTCCTGTGTCACCACCTCTCTGCTAAGCAGCTGTGCCATGTGGAGGGGCCATGCTGCTGCCCAGTTCAGTCATTGAAATGTGCTTATAGTAGTGTAGCAGTGATAGCTGTCAGGTGCCTAAAGAGTCAGACCTGGTCATACAATGTAGTGAAGACAGAATCGTGAAGCTGAGACCTGTTTGGTCACCTTTTTATTTCTGCTGCTGTGGAAGCCAGTCCTATTTACTCATGTTTTTGTGTTTAGGGTGTACTTTGATCGTTGGAGTACCTTTCCCTTGTGCCTTTCATACAAACATGGCAGATTAATTTTTAAAATCTGCCTCAATTTTGAAAAGTTTGTAAGTGAGAAGATGCTGAATGCAAACCTGTGTGTTTTGTTGAATTCCTGATTTATTCTGGTTATCTTTTTAGGCAGACCCTGTAATGGTTTTAAATGACGACAACACCATTGTAATCACCTCCAACAGGCTTTCTGAAACTGGAGCTCCATTGCTGGAGCAGGGAATGATAGTGGGGCAGCTTGCTCTTGCAGATGCACTGATTATTGGGAACTGCAATAACCAGGTAAAAGAGATTTTGAGTTCTTAAACTTGTATTGTTAGAGCTCAAATTCTCTCCCTCTCAGTGATATCTCATAACTGTGCAACAGAATATTTAGAATATTGCAGTAAAGGCTAGATACGATTGATTTTTTCATATAAGAGACTGTTCTTAGCAGTGCTTATGCTTGAGGGGGCTCAATGGAATGTCCAGAAAAACCTTGACTCAAGCTTTCATCTGGCATTCTCCAGCTTGTTCCAACTTCAGTTGCAACAGGAAGGGATTTTCAGAAGGTATTCGAGATCTTGTTTTTTAGATGATGATGACAGTGAAATTGTGCAAACTTCATGATGTGTCTCTGAACTCGTTTTTCAAGTAAACAGTGGAGTTAGATCTAGAGTTTGAATATCTTCCAGGTTTTGTCTAAATACAGAGTACGTAGGGGATTCCATCACACGATTTGTAAACAACACAGACAGTTTAATTTGTGAATGTGCTGTGGTAAATAGACTTTGTCCAGTGTGAGCTCCTCTATGTCATTCACAGGTCTGTTGAGACTCAGAGATGATATTGACAGAAAATTGTGTGTGGGGTACAGTTGAGACTCTTGGATAATTCCAAAGAAGAACAGACTGTTTGCTGGGCCAGATACAAATTAAACAATTTCACTCTTTTTGCAGGTGAAGTTCAGTGAATTAACAATTGATATGTTCCGAATGCTACAAGCACTTGAAAGGGAACCAATGAATTTAGCTTCACAGATGAACAAACCTGGAATGCAGGTGAGTTTTGTTTCAGTGACAAACTTGGCAACAGATCTTAACAGATTGGGAAAAGGGGAGGGGAAGGAGAAAAGAAAACAGTGTTACTGTCTTTCTGAACTGTCACTGTGCAGAGCCAGGTAGGAAGGCTGATGTAGCTGTCATCACAAGTTAGTGAACCATAGCTCAGATCTGTGGAGATTGATCCAAGTAATGTTTCCTTTGTTTTTGTTTTCTTGGGGGAAAACTTCAGTAGTGGGTAAGTTATTAGAAATAAACAGTTGGGCACCATTTCACAAATGTTTTTCAGTGGTGTAGCCTGAGTACTTCTGAAGGGGTTTCTGTCCTTGTCTGTGTACGCTCACCCATTTCTTTGCTTTCACTCTAGCAGTCATGTAGCCACATAAGTTCATCATCTTGCTAATTCATATGAAAGTTAAACATTCCCTTCTGAGAAAGCACAACAAATACTTTATCTGTAGGTAAAAAAAGAAATAGAAGAAGATTTTAATTTATTTGAGGCATGGAACATTTTTTTTCCATTGTTTTCATGGATTGTGCTTTAGAGGGAATGCTTTAGATAGCAAATTAGAGTGAGAGGTAATAAGCAAGAAATGTAGAGGGTAATGAAGGTGCTTTGTAAATATAAAGTTGTTTCTTATTTATTCATTTATTTTTCAACAGGAGTCAACAGAGAAACCAGCCCGGCGGGAAAACCCTCATAAATACCTACTTTATAAACCAACTTTTAGCCAGCTGTACACATTTTTAGCAGCATCATTTAAGGTTTGTGAATTTGGTGAATTTTAGCTGCCCACATGCTCAGCCTCCTGGAGAATTTAAAAGTATCATTCCTTTGTCATGTGCACTGTCCTTAGAGAGGATGAAAAGAGATTTATTTTACAAGTCTGTGTGGGAACCTGGATGTGTTGCTTTTGTTGTCCAGCTGGGAATTTTGAAGGATTGGGGGAGGAGACAGGAGTTGCACATGCTGGGGTATTTAGAAATCAAAAAAATCCGCTCAGGTTGTGAATTGTTTGGGAGTTAGCTCACATGCATCTTGACAGCTTGGGGTTTCCATATCCCGGAAGCCTCAGATCTGGGTTGGTAGTAACAGATTTTATGTGGCAACAATTTTTTTTTAAACAGCTGTTTGAACTGATTTTAATGATAACGTTTTTATTGAAATAGTGATAGAGTATTATGCATTTCTTCCCTTGCCACTCTTCTCTCTGTTTGAATTTCAGGAGCTGCCTGCAAACAGTGTGCTGCTGATTTACTTGTCTGCCACGGGCGTGTTCCCATCAGGTCGTTCGGATAGTGAAGGTACAATAAAGGAATGCTCCCTGTCATGAACAGGGCTTGAATTCTCTTTGTGTTCCAGGACAAGTGACCAAGAAAGATGTCACAAAGCTCCTGTTAAAAGAAGTCAATCTTATTCTGCTGTTTACTTAGATAGTCTTTTCTTTGCAGAAGCAGTAGATAATTCCCTGTGTTTTAACTAGCATTGATCTGGGACCTTTTTAAAGGACATAACCAGTTTTTGATGTATCTGAAGTATTAAAAACTTTACCAATTTTGAAGACTACATGGCTCAATTGGTGCATCCGTGCAAACTTAGTAAAATGGCTAACTGGCACTTTGTGATTCTTTCAGATCTCTAGTACTGTGAGAATGTACGCTCAGGAGATGGGTGCTAAAAGGGCTGAAGTGTCTGCACGGACTGTTCTATTTGTGTACTTGTTAATGTGACAATTCAAGCCCTTCTCATGATTTTTTGACTATTCCCCTCACCTCATCCTCCTGTTCTTTGCAATTTAGCAGAATATTTGGATGCAGCTGCAATGTAAAGCTGAAAACTGGTTCGCTGAAGCAAACACAGTCAAAAGATCCACTTATATTTTTATAATTGAAGGAAAAAAAATGTTTTTAACATCCTAAATGTTGTAAACACCTCATCTGATTGAGACTTGCATTCCTTTATAAGATGCATGCCTTGTCCATTCCCATGCATGATCTATAGATCTCTGAAAATGTTAAAGGTAAAAAAAATCCCTGTCAACTTTTGACCGTGGCAGTGATCTTTTTTAAATGCTTTTAACATTTTACTTTATGCTATAACTTGTTGGTGGGTTGTAGCTGAGCTGTTCTGTACAGCTTGTGTTATGTTCACTTCACTGCATGTATTATTTCAGCTTAGTGCCTTACCACTGAGCCATCAGAGCTCTGTTTTCTGAAGAGCTGCATAGTCAGACTTCAGTTTTTGTGAAACGGATCTCATTACAACTGCATTCTTTTAATAAGGTGATGTAGTCTGCATGGACCAAAAAATTCTACCTTATTAAAAGAGTGAGCAGCTGCAAGTTGCAGTGTCAATTGCCTGTAAGCCGTTTGTGTTTGACAGGTCACATGTGAGATGTTCCTAACAGTGCTAAATTAATGTATGTTCTGTTCCTAATTTTGTTGCCCCAAAACTTCCTTTGAAATGGAAAAGTGTCCTATGTAGCCAATACTGACAGACTTGCAGTTGGTGGCCAAATGTGAGCCAACCAATTTTGCAAAGGTATAACAGTATTAGGAAACCCTAATACTGTCTTTAGTTGAAGTTAGCAATGCTTCATACCCATATCAATGGCAGAAATATTTCTTTGTATCCTAGCACATTGGGTTTTTTTTTTTATGTGGGAATTGATATTTTTCTGTCATTCCTTTCATTTTTGCTCTCAATCAAACAGATAGGCAGGTGGCTCAGTTGTACAAACTTAGCAGAATCTTTCTTTAGGTTTTTTAGAAGCATGTGTCCAGGCTGTGTGCATTTACAGACTGTGAATTCTGTATTTGAACTGTTAAAAATAAATCTTTTTAAACAGGTTTCCAGTCTGCAGCAATGTTCAGTACTAGGAGTACTGAAAGCATATCTATTCTCTGAACTTTTTCTTTTCCCCTTTGCAGTGCCCTTACTGCAGATATCATGTCAATTCTGAGAGGCTAAAGGGGTTTTGACTGATTTAGCATTAGTTTTTGGTGAGATTCTGGTTATAGACTATATGTTAGCTTATACAGACATTTATCAAAGGTATTGATTTTTCTGTATGAAGTGAGTTTTAATCTTTTGCTCTCTAGTGTAATGAGAGCTGGCATTTGGATTTTTTGTGCTTTATTTGTGGGTAAATGGTGAACAAATAAATTAGAAAATATGGTGTTGCATTTTTCTTCTATTTTGACGGATGGCTGAACTACTGAATGTGAGTTACATTGAGTATATAGCCAGTGAAGTCTCTGCATTCCTCCTTTTTCTCCCTACAATTGTAGTAGGTCAGATTCACTTTGTTTCCATGGATTTTTGCTTGCTTCCTGCTTTTTCTACATTCCTTTAGTTTGTAACAGAGCTTAGTTACCGCTGTTAATTTCTGATTTCTTTTTGCTGTCTGTAGGTCCATATGATTTTGGTGGTGTTCTGACAAATAGTAACCGGGATGTGATAAATGGAGATGCTATCCACAAGAGAAACCAATCTTACAAGGAGATGCATTGGTAAGTTTTATGAGTGTGACAATTGCAAACTCAGAATAATTTGTCTTTAATACACGAAAATGCATCGGAGCCTTTTGAATTCAAACTGTTCATTGCAAGGCATTGTAAATGTAGATTGGCTTGACCTTTAGCAGTTGTAAATGACTGCGTGGTTCTAAATGATGATTTAAGCATGGGAAGCATTTCTGTGACTTAAGGTAAATTCTTTATTATTGAAAAGCTTCAAGTTAGTGGATGATTAGTTTTCAAGAAGACACAACTCACCACATATCTTGTTAGGAAAGAACTAACAGTAGTTAATAACAAGTAACCCATCTTACAGAGAATACCAGATTAGTTTGGGAGTTTCTCAGGGTGAATCTAAAGACTGAGGCAAGAGGGATCTGCTGAATTTTTATCTGGACATGAGCAGCTATGTGTTTGATAAACTTGTGCCCTGTCACAGCTTCGTAGCAATTCTAGTGCCCTATGAAGCATCTTTCTTTTCAGCCTTCACCCTGGGGATCTGTACCCTTTCACAAGAAAGCCGCTTTTTATCATTGTGGATTCTTCGAACAGCGTGGCCTATAAGGTAAGGCTCTTGTAGACAGCTGTTTACATGGTAGGATACAGTGTCAACCCCTAGTTAGCTTACACTATGAACAGGATATTTTTTTTAAACACTTTGTATTCAGTCTTTCTTTTCTTTTGAGGTTGTGCATGCTAGTCAGGATCTGATCCTATGAATAGGAACAAGAAGGAGAAGCACATGAACAGCCGCTCATTGGAAAGTATTAAATCCTCCCGGAGGGAATAAAAGTTCAAGATTTCCAAGATCTCTGGTGGGAGGTTTATTTTTGTTATATACCAAAGACAAATCTTGGTGTGTGTGTGCATGGGGGAGGGCACTAACTAATCTACTTTTTCTTTTTCCAGTCATCCAGCACTCAGTTGCCTTTAACCACCAGAAACAAATCAAAGCATTGAGACCGGTCTTTTAAAACATGGGGTGTCTGTGTCTGTAAAGTACCTCAACCAAGGAAATAACAAGACTCAAATTAGCATCCAGTGTTACTGTAGAGTGGTATATGCTTGGACAATGAGTCTCCTTCTGGGTGCTATCAAAGTAGATTTACTCCATACCAAATCATATTTGGGAATCTGCATTTTGGGTAATAAAGAAGCAGGCATTTTCAATCTCAGTTGCCTGTTGCATCTGGAGAACATTATGACACTTATTTCACTCATGAATTAGATATTATGAATGTACTATATCTGGGGAAAGTGCCACTTCCTTATGTCTTGCTTTTTATAGCTCTGTTATTTTCAGTGGGAAAAGTGAACATTTGCAGCTGTGTTTCTGAGGAGGAATAGGGACGTCTAGTGGCCGGATGAACTTGTTCTTTGTTCAGTATCCACAGTCTGCATACTTTGTTTTGAAGGCTTGTGTTGGCTAAAGAGTGACTAAATCAATGTGATTCAGAATTGTTCTGTACTGAGCCACGTAATTCTTACCTAACAGTGTTCAAAACGGTCTGGCCTCTCTGTTGAGTTTTGTTGGTAGTACTGTAATGCGTTTCAGAGGGCTTTTTAACCACTGCTGTGTTGAACTTCACTATGCTAGCTTGCAGCAAAAATCTGCTTTTTATTAAATCCATTCTCCATTTAAAGGGAGAGAAGTGCAATTATTGTGCTTTACTTGTCTTTCTGAGAAGAGAATTCGATAGTTTCATTTTCCTCTGCTCTTTCTTAACACTGATTCCTATATTGTACTTTTTGTTTTCTCTTCAACGAAATGTCAGTGACAGAATTCTCAATCACAGTGTTTCCTAGCCCTTGTCAATTGCTGTCTGTTGTTCTGCATGTGCTTACATGCTTGGTTTCATGTAGCCAGAATATTTTAACAGTGTTGTCCTGCAGGTATCCCCTGGGTGTGTTACGAAGTGCTTTGTAGACTTAAGCCCTGGTACAGACAAAGAGGTTCTGTGTGGTTTTCTGAGAAGTTGAAGTCAGTGTACTGACTTTTTTTTCTACATGGTTGCTCTGATCTTTTCTGATAGGACAGCAGCTGACATTTAAATGTCACTGCTAGCAACGCCAGCAGTTACAGCAACTGCTCACACTTCCTCTTCCAGAACCCGCTCTGATCCTGTGCCTATTCTCATCCTCACTACCTTTCTTGAAGGTTTAAATAGTGATGGCTGAAAGTACGTCCATCAGATAAGCAGCACTTACTTGAACAGCTTACTCCCTGTATACTTAGCTGAAAGTGGAAGATAACTGCAAATGAAGCATATCCACTTGAAGCTTTTATTTATTTATTTATTTATTTTAAACCTTAACTGGAATGCAGTTGGCTGTGCTCTTGAAGGTTACCATTGTATGTGTGGATGAAATAATGATTTATAATCAATATTTTCATGTAGCTGTGGTTGCGTGTGATTACAGTCAAATGCAGAGTCTTAAATAGTACTGCTCCTGCCAGTAAGAGTGCAAGGCCTGTGTCAGTGATGTGATGTAATCCTCAGTTCAGTAAAGCTTAGTGTGAAATGACCTTTTTTGGAGATGATGGGTAGTTCGTTTTTGGAAAGAAATGTTTATGAGATGTGAAATGTGCTTCTGTTGGGAATCTTGAATACTGAAGTAAAAAAAGCCAATTTTGAACCAAAAACGTGCTTTGCCCTTTTTGGAGTTGTCCGTGCAGTGATAGGCATTTCCTTATCTAGAAGTGCTGTCAGCATCCACTCTGCAGGGCTGTTCATTCTGGTGCACCATGTGGTCCTCCCCTAAGTCATGGCTGTACTCTGCTTCTTTTTCTTTGTTGTGTACTTGCACATGACCCTTCCCTGGCATTCCTGTCATTCAGGAGCTAAGGTGGTGGAGACTGAATCCTGGTGTTTTCTTGGACTGTGGTTGGCAACTGTGTCTGGGAAAGGGCTGAGACAGGTGCCTGGCATCTTGAGACTCTCATTCTCCTGGATCCATAGTGTAGATGTAGCAGCTGGTAGAAGCAGCCATCTTCCAAGGAGTTGTATTTTAGGGTAAACCGGGTAGTTTCTCCCATTGTAGGATTTGGTTATATTGACCTAACCGCCTGGGACATTTAGAATCCTGAATGTTCGCAGATGCTGCCAAGGAATCTGCCCTTCTTGAGATATGTGACTGACCCGTGGCTTTGCTTTATAGCTGCAGGCAATGCTTAATAGTGATATTTGTTTCACTGAGAGAACGTGAGAAATCTGCTTTGGCCTCTAACTGGGTGACAGAAAATTGAATTCAACATGAATCTGCTCATGAATACTAAGCACACACGTTACTTGAGAATGTGTGAATGTGCTTGTTCATTCAAACTGGCAATGTCTAGTGACTCCTGAATTTTTGAATGTTTATTTATCATTCAGTATTACTAACCACTGAGCTGGCTGAAGATACTGTCTTCATGATGGTAGTCTTTGTTTCATCGCTGTAAACTGAACCTTATTATCTGTCATTATAAATCTTCAGGATCTAGTTGAAATAATGGGGTTTTTGGGACTAGTGAGCACTCTGTCAGATACAGGTAGTATTTTATTTTCCTTGGACTGGATTATTATCTTTAGCAGACTTGGACAAAATTAACTATGTGGAACTAATTTAATTGAAGTACACTGCCTGGAAAAGAACATTACGAGTGAATTATGCAGAAACCAGAAAGAATAAAAAAATGAACTTTTTGACGATTCTGCACAAGCAAATACTTCTGGTGATTTACACCTGACATTCAGAACCTGCCAATTTTAACTGTATAATCTGCAGAAGTGTGTGTTGTGCTCAAGCACTGTGTGCATAGGGAAGAATGTAGACATAATCATTTACATTTTCTCTGGCTTTGCAAGCCTGCAGTTTTAAGAAAGCTCTTGTTGACAAGGGAGATGACAGGTAATGTGGGGAAGTTCGTTGTGGGTTTCTTTTGTGGTAATCATTATTACCCATTAGTGTATGTTAGATAATAAGATTATTACCAGGTAAATGGTAGTGAAACAAGGCAAAGACTTCTAAGGCTTCTGGAGGAATTTGTGTGCCACGGGATGCTTGTGCAATCCTTAAAATGCTGGTAGAAAGTCTATTAAATGGGCATTGTACAATGTGCCTTCAATATAGCAGATGTCAGGGTTATGACCTACTTGTTTTAAAGTGAACAGATTTTAAAACTTTTCTCTATTGGGCTCTTCTGTTTCATCAAGCTTAGTCCTTCTGCAAGAAAGTAAAGCATAAAGAAAGCACTTTAAAGGATTAACTCCGTTGGTACTAAGGAACAACACTAGATCTTTTTTTACCTTAATGCTATTGGCTTTCATTTCTATTGCAAGACATCCTTCTTGTTTGTTTATTAGTCTGTTTTGCCTGCTACCGAAAGCCGTATTTCCATGAAATTAGTGTCTGCTATTGGTGACAGTGAAATGAGAGGATGAAGCAGCCTTAAAAGTGTAATGGGTTATATCCCTTCTGTGCTGTGAGCTGGGAGTAAGTCAGTTTGTCAGTTTTACAGTCAGTCTTAACCGTGTGACAGTAATGTGTTCTCTGTCATGAATTTTCTTTGTACCCTTAACCTGTTGAACATTCAAAAGCAGGCAGAGTGACAATCAATACTTCAAAATTCTTATCTGTTACAGAATTTCACAAACTTATTTGGACAACCATTGGTGTGCTTGCTTTCTCCAACAGCATATCCAAAAGCATTACAAGGTACGTATAGTATGGCATTTTCTAGTCCAACTGCTGTTAGAGAATTTAGCGGGTGAACAACTTAATTCTGTGGCAAAGACAGCTTTTCTGTTTCATGTGCCAAATGAATCTTTTTGTCTATTGATTTTCAGATCAGTCTCAGCGGGGTAGCCTCTTCACACTCTTTCTGAACAATCCTTTAATGGCATTCCTGTTTGTCTCTGGATTATCAAGCATGCGCAGAGGATTGTGGGAGAAGTGCCAGGATTACCTTAGAAAAATCAATCGAGATATCGCGCAGCTGCTGACCCACTCCCGCTCCATAGGTATGTGCCTGCAGACTTACAGCAGAGACTTAGAGCGCTTCAGGAGATGCTGTGTTTTCTTGCTCAGCCTTTCCCAGGGACAGGAGGGCAAATAAGGGGGGAAGCACAAGCATTTGTGGCTCTCCCCAGGTCTTATTTTTAAAGCCTTTCTGAATTGATTCTGTTTGTTGCCTCTTTTTATAGATCAATCCTTTCTTCAATTCTTTGGGGACGAATTTCTTCGTTTGCTTCTAACAAGATTTATCTTCTGTTCAGCTACTATGAGGATGCACAAAATTTTCCGGGTATGCAGAAATATCTGTCCCTTTGTGAGAACAACAGCTGAGTGCATGTAGAACTGCAGGATGGAAGGGTCTAACGGCTAAACATATCACTGTGACTTCAGAAAGACAGCTGATACTCTGTGCTAATGCCTTTAGCTTGTATTGAATGTGTGTCTGTCTTTGTACCCCTCAAAGACATGAGGCCTTTGTCTTCCTTTGTTCTTCTTATTCACTCTAAACAGCTTTGTTTGGTAGAAAAAAATCATTTTGATAGTGCAAGATTATTATTTGTACGCAACTAAAAAAGCATAGAACAAGAATAGAAGAGGGAAGTAGGGAGGAGTGGAACTTCATTGCTGGAATGTATTCTAACATGGATTGGAGTTTGAAAGATGTTTCAAGTTTAAACGAGTAAACTAAGCAGGAAGATTGTATTTTCCCTCCCTGCTGGTTAATACCATACCAACAGTGAAATCCTGCCCCTGGATCTACACCATTCTGTATTTCTGTCTGTTGGCATATCCAATGCCTGCTCTATTTTTAGACATTGCAGAAAACAAAAGAAGTCAAAACCCAGGAAGTGTGCAGTATTCATTTCATATAACTACAGATATCTATTAGCTTTCCAAGCCTCATTTAGCTTCTAGGCTTCCTGGATATCAGAGAAAAATAGGTCATCTGTGAGTGGGGATAGATTAGTCCCTGGTGTCTGAGGATTTGTTTTAGAATGAGATGAATCTCCCAGTGGAGATGCTTAAATGTCTACAATTTCAAGAAATAAACTCCAGCCTATTAGGTAAGTATAGGTTGAGTATTGTTTCTTATTAATCATTATTATCATTATATTTTATTTGGCACAGCTTTTGTGATCGTATGATTAACCATTTTAGATGAATGTGCATTTGTAGTGCCACTCTGAGTTAATGGCAAAGGAAAACTGGAAGTGGCTTTATTTCTAACAGAATCTCTTCTCTCTCGGGCTGGCTAAACAGATTAGGTTATCTCTTACATGAAACTGGCCTTTTGCAATCTTATGAAAAGCTGTAAAAGTCAACGAATGTCTGATTCTTTTTGTTTTCACTGTCATCTAGCAGGAAACACGAAATTATCCAGAATCTTATCCTCAGCTGCCAAGAGACGAAACGGTGGAGAACCCTCACCTCCAAAAGCACATTTTGGAGCTGGCTTCCTTACTGGATGTTAGAAATGTTTTCCTGGAAAACACTCTTGACGACTATTAAAAGAAACTGTCTTATTGCAAAGGGGTTTCCCTGGCCACAGATTTTGAATGGTGCAGTTTTCTAATGTGAAAATCATAAAAGGAAGTACTTGATTTTATTTTTAAACTTAGGACCATTATTTTAAAAAGTAATAATAGACAGCTGTTAGGTTAGCTGTTCCATTCTGTATGGGGGGGTCAATTTTATAAGAAGTTTTCATGTCTTTTAAATGTTAAACTAAAGAGTTGCTAGAGGTTTATTTCTGGTCTTGTGGCTGTCAACCACATTTCCAACAGCTGATCCTAAGCATAGAAGTATTATTGGTTACCTTTAGCCCACATTTGTGGAAATCCTTTATTTTTATACAATTTTAAGAAATTGGAAAAAAATTGATAGAAAAATGATATTTTATCCCCAAAGAGTCTGGATTTGAAATGATAAAGATGGAACCACACAGTGCAAACCAACAGTAGCAATAAAACAAAGTCCTTCATAACCAATATATTTTTTCAGTCTTAGGCAAGTAAGTAGTCAAAACTGTGAAAGATTAAGTTGCATTTGGAGACAGTGGGTTTGAAATGAAGTTGTAAAGAAAGTTAATGCTCCCTACAGATGTGACACAGCGATGTCATCTATAAACTCTGAACTGCTGGCCAAGGACACAATTTCCCCTCTGCATGATGGGATATGTGGTTAGCAGATTAGTGAATTAAAAACTAAGAAAGCTAACACCCCTCTCTCACTGTAATAAGGATCATCTTGCCATTTTTGTTGCTGCCATAATTTTCTAGGAGAGAATGTTCTTCATTTTGAGCCACTAGTCAGATATTGTTAAATTTCCAGCAGGTATTACCCTCCTTTCTTTGTGTAGATGAAATGTGTGGCTTCCACAGTGTTACCGGTCCCTGACTAGAGTTAAAAGAATGCCCCGTAAAGTGCTGAATACAAACCCTTCCTATCCCCCGTTTATCAGACCAACCTCTGCTGGAGCTGTGCCCCAAGAGAGATGCTGGTGCTCCTCTCATGGGTTTGACAAAGTAGGCACTGCCAGCAGAACAAACAAACAGAAAATCAGAGAGGTTGCTGTTGTGTTTGGTAGCCCTGTAGTCTCCCTCAGACTTGGGATCTGAAGGAGTACAACAGCCTCTGCAAAGGCTCTTCAGTACATTTAGACTGTACTGCCTTCTTTGCAGAGCTGGAGGACCTCTTGCAACTCCTGACAGTAAAGGTTTGAGCAGGGAGAAGGAAATGAAAATGTTTTATCTTCACTGTTCCATGTACTGTAACGACAGTGAAAGAATGAATATGATCAGTGCTATTACGCTGAACCTCAGCCATGTCTCTGTTTCTGCTGGGAGAAAAAGAATGCAAAATTTGGTGAATACCATATTTATCAGAGTAGACCTGTTCACAGTGCTGTCATACAAGGTACGATCTGCTCAGCTGGATTGGTGGAGGTCAGCAGTTCAGCACTGATGAGTCTTCAGCTGTGGATAGCACAGTATGTCCAGCAAGAATTGTTGGAGTAAAGGTGGGAAGTTGCTGTGAAGGTTCTCTCTATCTGGGATGTAGCTGATGCCACCCATTTTTTAATTTCCCAAGTGAAAAAAAGAAAAAAAAAGAAAAAAAAAAAAAGTAGTGTTTGTTTTAAGCAGTCTCAAAGCTGTTGTGTTGGGCCCCCACCACCTGGTGCTGTTCTTTGGAATATGGCAGGACTTTGTTACATGGGATGTGGAGTTTATTTTAAAGAGTGTGTGTATGTTTGTGTGCACGTGTATTTTAGGCGTTTGTGTGTATATGTACAATATGCATACATCTACTGGCTGGTGTAAATTGTAAATATGTATATATGTATAGGTACTTGTATATGTATTAAAAAGTATGAAACAGTACAATGTCTATATACAAAATTTATATATACACACATACGCCATTGTGGGTGCAGTCCCCAAAGTATTCCAGATCATTTGTGGTTGTCATAAAAGTTATGGCTCTTCTGCTGTTGTTAATCTTTTTTTTTTCAGGGACTTGCAATTGGTCCTTGGAAGAAATTCAGAAGTGAATTCAGGTACAGGAGGCCTCGGTTAGCCAGGGGGCGTGAGTACTCCTGTGTGTGTTACAGTGATTAGATGCATAGATTCTGAACTGTGGAGTGGATGATCTGCCTTTCCTTCTGGTAGGAGGTCTCCAGTTATTAAAATGTGGGAATCTATGTGGAAGCTAAAGATAGCAGAAAGCTTTTAATGCAGCAGCAGAGGGAGGGATTTTCTGATACCCTGCCTGCTGTTCCTCCTTCGGCAGCGTTCAGTCTGCATAAAAGGAGGTTTCCTAAGCTCACTGCCTTCCAGTCAGATGCTTTTGTTTTACTTCAGTGTTTGCTCTGATGAAGCTATTCTCATTTTGGTTCCATGTATCTGGAAAACAGTATGCTAATTCTAAGGATAGGAGTGATGGTTCCATTAACGTGAGCTGGTGAACTTCTGTGGGAAGTTGTGAACTGAATGGGAAAGCCTTGGCAGACACAGTCTTCATTTTAGCTGGGCTGAAGCAAGGACTCTTCGCTTGTGATCTTACAGGTTTCTAATCCACTGTGCAGCCCTAAGAGAAGGTCTTTAAAAACATACAAAAAAAATGCAGATGCTAGAATATAGGAGGAGAATGTGAGGCTTTAAAAATTAGTTCAGAAGTTGAATTTCTGAGCAGCATTGACTGTCCAAGTCAAAAATTCCTCCTGGAGGTCCCTCATTCTCTTCTTACCTGCTGACCTTTGGTTCAGGTTTCCTGCTGACAGGGGTATTAAAAGATAAAGATTTCACTCCTGTTGTGTTAGGAGGAGTGCAAAAGTGTACCGTGCAAAGAAAAAGGCTGATACCTTCAGTCTCCTCTAGCTGTAGATAAGACGTATCTGATCTTGGATTTTGAGCCAACCCCCTCCCTTCTGATCCATTGCAACTGCTTTCAAGATGAAAACTGATATTTTTCTCTCCAAGTAAAAGCTTGTCTTGTTTGAACTTACTGAGTCATTCTAAAGTTGTGCTACTGTGTGCTGTATGCTATGGTCATAGGTACCTTCTCTATGTATGCTTGTATGTACTGAAGAAAACTTTGGTTTGTGTATTTAGCAGTCCTCACTGGAAGTGAGAGGAAGACTGAACCATTTTAAAGTGAGAAGAGAGCAGATCCCTTTCTTCTCGGGCCTAATGCCTTCCCTTTTGTCTTGCTAACCCTTTGCTCATGTTAATGGAGAAGACTTGCCATCACCAGGCAAGGGTAAATTCTGTATGTTATGTACTAAGAGAGGAAAATGTGAACTGTACTGGATGTTTGTGTATTGGACTGCTTCTGCCTAGCTCCCTATTTCCTCTGCATGTAATGCGTTTGAATTAATCCCACTTTCAGAGGAGGCACCCTCTATTCCTACCCTTCTGTTCAGAACATCTAGCCATAGTTAGTGTTGCTGCCTTTTTGCACCTTTTTGACTTGTCATAATAACAGTGGGAAGGGAAGAGAGGATAATGAAACTTTAGAGCTGTGTTTTTAACTAATTGTGGGATGCAATGTCTCATTTCCTTCATGCACAACTAAATGAAGCAGAAGCTCTGTGAGCTTTGCAAACTGGAGTTGCTCCCTGGAGTGCTTTCTTGAGAAGTTTCAGGGCTGTTTGTTTGGGTAGTTTATCAAAACAGTATCCATCAGGATATGACTTATTAAAGCTCTCAAGACTATTCCACAGGGAGATGTGCAGGGATGTCTTTTAAGAACTGCAGGAAATAGATGGAGACAGGGAATTAGACTTCAAATAATAATCTTCAAAAGGTACAATATAAGTAGTTCTGTTCAGGCAGCTCCTCTAAGGACAGAAGTATCTATTGCTCCATCGCTCATCCACAGGCATGCTGTTGTGAAGTGCCTCCCCCTGCTCTGCATCCATCCTTACACTGTAACTCCATGCTAAGCCTGAAGTCTGCTTTTTTCCTAAAAGCTGAAAAGCTTGGGATCTGTCTGAACAACTTGTTTTTTGGGTCTTTTTTTCTTTTTTCTTTCTTTCTTTTTTTTTTTTTGTCTTGAGGCTTCTTTTGTGCCAGCTTTATCTGTGTTAGATTCTTCAGTAGGTGTTTGTATTACAGGTGATGGCAGTAGCAGAGCCCTCAGTTAGTCTTGCCCTTTCCAGACCAAGTGGCTGCTTAGGTGTCAGCAGCTGATCTGTGACGGCTGCTGCTCTTCTGTGCCTGGGGGAGCTCGGCAGACTGAAAGCTCTTCGTGCTCTTAGTGACTTTGCCTGGCAGCACTGTCAGCCCGTGTGAGGGGCACTGGTGCAGAGGGCGGGGCAGAAATCTGCCAGGTGGGGAGGTTATGTATTGCTGAGATGGCTCTGACATTTTCTAGTATCTTTGACTTCTAGAGCAATTCTGTTTCTGTGACCAAACCTATTGCACATGCTTAGAAGTTTCCGATGTCTGCAAATAGGACAGGAGGAATACATCCTTTTTTTTTTTTTTAACTATTGTTTTGTTTTTTCTTACTCCAAGCCATTCCTCTGCCAAGACAAAAGGGATCCGGTTTGAGATGTCTAAATCGGGTGTTTCTGAGTGTCAGTGTCTCTGCATCGCTGTGGGTGCTGTGCAGCTCCCGCTCTCACTGTGCCAGGAGCGCTCGGCCCGGAGACATCAGTCCGTTCGGTGCCAAAAGTAACGTTACAGTCACTCGGTTTGGAGTTACCTGACAGCCATGTGCCTGCATATCGTATTTTGGTAAAAACAGATATTTTACTTAAAGTATTGAGAGATATATGAATAAAAGTTTTGGAGCAAATGGCCTTTTTTTTTTTTTCGTTTTGCAAAGGCTCTGTAAATTGCCACAGCGCTGTGATAGCAGAGAGCTGCGTGCCCCCCGCTGGTGTCAGTGGGAGGAAAGAAGCGCGTCTGTATTGCCGCCGGGGAGCGGTGACAGCTGAGATGGAAGCGGGGCACGGCGGTGTGTACGGGCGATGACAATACACGCGGCGCTGCCGCCATCACACGGTGTGCGCCTCTTCCACGGCGGGCGGGGCGGGCGCGCTGCGCATGCGGGGCGGGCGGCGGCGCTTCCGGCCGCGCGGCACTTCCGGGTCAGCGGCGGTCGGGTCCCGGCGGCGGACGCGGAGCGGCTCCGGGCGGGCGGTGAGGGCGCGGCGGGAGCGGCGGGAGCGGGGTCCGCTGCGGCGGCCGCCGATGCACCGGGAGCGGCCCGCCGGGCCGCCCGAGCTCCGCCCCGCCGTTGGTGTTGGTGGGGCCGGGCCCGGTTCTGGGGTCGGGGCGCCTGAGGGCGGCTGTGTCCCGGCGGGCCGTGACGGGTAACGTTCAGAAGCGTTTGGTTCTCCCTAACGGGGGTGGACGTTTGCAGCGCGGAAGCCTTACCGCCTTCATTTGCAGGTATCGTTAGGCCATGGAGGCTTTAACGGAGCGAGAGATGGAATAAAGCCGAGTGGATGAGGCGCGGAATTAAAGCTCGGCGTGTGGAAGCTGTCAGCAGAGCCTCGATGCGTTAGCTGCGTCGCGGGCAGCGGCTTCCTGACGCGCCTGGCCCTGCCCGCCGAGCCGTAAAATGTTTGCGAAGCTGAAGAAGAAGATCGCAGAAGAGGCTGCTATTGCTCCCAGGCCCGGGGGGGCGGCCAGGATACCGCGCTCCGTCAGCAAGGAGTCCATCACCTCCGTGGGAGCCGACTCGGGGGACGACTTCGTGAGTTCTGCCCTCCCCTGAGTTTGGTTTCTGTCAGTGCTGAGTGTGTCTTCGTGGCGCCTTCGTAGGTGGATGTCTCATTGTGCAGATGGTGCCGTAGTCAGTCAGCTTGAATACCAAAGGGAAAATGGCTTTGTACATTTACTATGGAAGTTAATTGTTTACCCGTGTAAGGATTAGTTACAAAGCTATCCTGGTACAGAGCATCACTAAACAGACGTAGAACTTTGAATAAATATTAAGTTAACAAATATTTAAGATACCTAGTTGTGAAGTTAATTTCTGAAGCAGTAGGAAAGCGAGAATTCCAAACTCCAAGAATCACTATTTGTTTAACTGCTCTTGGTGCAGATTTTATGCAGCCAAAAATCCATAGAGAATCATGTGTTGTTTATGCTTTGGATTTTGTGTGGAAGGACTGCCGAGTTCATTCCACGCAAAGATTGTTGCTCTTGTTTTCTTAGTTCCTGACTTTTCCAGAAGGTTTTTCCTCTGACCCATCCGTTCTGAGCTCTGTGCTGTTAGAGCTCGATTTTATTTTCCAGCCGTTCTGTTGTGCTGTCTTCTTAGTGTTGGGTTAGAACAAATTGCTTTTGGCTGTAGGCTCATGTGAAAGAATTCCCTGGCTGGGCAGTTTTGTCACCATGGAGTTAGTACGTAGCAGAATGATTTTGGCGGTGTTTTGTAAGTTACATGGTTGTTCTTCTATCAAGGCTTCTGATGGAAGCAGCTCTAGAGAGGATCTCTCGTCCCAGTTGTTCAGAAGAAATGAACAAATACGAAAACTGGAAGTCAAGCTGTCTGGTATGTGTCTTGATACGTATAAAATCTGATTGATAGAAGATATTTTCCTTTCAGTGCCAGCGTTCAGATTTATGAGAAATGTTTGTTTTCTTTTTAAGAGAATTAACCTGTAAGGCCCTATGGCTGTCATCCAGGTAGCATCCTGTATAATGGATTTTTTAAGTTAAAAGATTGCAGGCTGACTTTTCTGCTGATTTCTTGATGCATTTATGTGATTAGTTTGATAGCTTTCTGCCCCCATGCTTCTAGCAGGCTTTCCCACTATTTTTTTCGTTATTCTGTGTCGGTGATGGTTTGTTTCTATTAGGATCTAAGACTTCTGATGTTGACAGTAACGCAGGTGAGATGAAGCAAAAGGAAAGAATGCAGTGTAAAACAGTCCTGAGGCTGTTTTGCTTTCTGAGACCAATGCTTTGTTCTGTGGAGGAAGGGTTCTGCTCTGACACTCTTTCCCCTCCCTGCTGTAGGAGTGGGACTTGTCGTGTAACTGGCCACACTGGGACAGGCCCTCCTGTTTGTACCACCCATTTCCCCCCTGGGCAGTGCAGAGCTACTTGCTTGTGTTCATTGTTATGGTCACCCAAGTTTTCCTCAGCAGGAATGATTTTCTGGTTGAGAAAATCATTGCCGTTTCCCACTCATCTTTTTTTTTTTTTTTTTTTTTTTTTTTTTTTCTTCCTTCCCCTTTTTTTTTCTTCCTGATTTTTCCCTCGTGTCTGTCCATCCCTGGTCTGTTCTCCCTCCTAACACAAGATTATGCTGATCAGATCCGAAACTTGCAGAAGATAAAAGAGAAGCTTGAAAATGCGTTAGAAAAGCATCAAGATTGTACGTACTCCTTTTTTTAATCTTTCTTATGGTTGACAATTGCTATAATTTAAATATACCTGAAATAAGCAATTTTTATATGCAGCTTTTAAACATTGATTTTCAAACTGTGTACATGTAAGCTGCAGAGAAGTAGAACGCAGGCTGCTGCCTTACTTACAGTGCAGTAACAGCAGTCGTGCGCTGGTTGTTGAGCAAAGTTCTCGTTACACTCTTGGCAGATTTTGGGCTGATGTGTAGAAAAGACTTTTTTGAAGCCTACGGCTCATTGTAATCCAGTGAAGAACAGCAGTCATCTGTTACTCTGGCACTTCTCTCGTCTGCAGGCAGTGTTATGTGGTATGGCACACTGTTAGTGCTGCAGTTGGGATGGTGCTGAATACTTGAAGCAGCAGCTCTGTGGCTCTGTAAATAACTTAGAAATTGCAGAAGCAAATTTAAATGGTGGGTTTTTAATACAGTTGGTGCTTCTCTGTTGGCAGCTTCCATGAGGAGGTTTCAAGAACAGAATGAAGCCCACCAGGCCAACCGAGCCAAGATGGCTGAAGGAATGGCTTTGGCCTTAGAAAAAAAGGACCAGGTGATGGAGCTTCAGCAGCTCAGCTTTTGTCTGGCTGTGGAGATCTGAGTGCATTAATTAAAGTAGCTCTTCTGCATTGTGTTGGCTTGGTGTGTCAAAGTTACAGAAAGGTCTCTTAAATTCAGATTGCTTGTAATTGTTCTGGATCTTTTTGAAAAGAGCCCACAAAACTTTCTGGTGTGAAGTTTGCATATGTGTTTGATAAGATACTGTTGTAAGGCCTTGTTGTCATTTCTGTGTTATTTGAACAATACTTTTGTATTCAGGTAACATAAATTACTCCATGGCTTTTATAGATCAAAATGCTATTAATTATTTTTATTTTGGTAACTGCTTTTTTCATTACTTTTCAACTTAATATCTCTGTTACCAGTACAGATTCTTTTTTTTTTTTTTTAATATATTTATTTTTTACCTTAATTGCTGTACTCAAAGCCCTGCAGCTGGGTTGTGATTTTTTTTTCTTCTTTCTTTCTTGATCAGGAGTGGATGGAAAAATTGAGTCACATTGAAAAGGTAATAAAACTTTTGATGTGTTTCATGTTTTTAAACAGTGCCCTGCATATTTTCTTCACTGTAGCTCTGTTCAGCCCTTACTTTGATCATTGGTCAGTGAGTAGGGCCAGAGATTTGCCTTCGTTTGCAGCCCCAGTGCTTCTGAGATAGTTCAGTGTGGAAATAAAGAATGACAGGTTGTGAGGAGAAAGATCTCGTGCTTTTGTAAGGTGGATTCATGTTTTCCTTAATTACAGAGGAGACAGCTGGGATGCAGAATGAGGTGACTAGGTCTGAGCTCATTAGTCAGTCCTTTGTTTCATAAAAGAAAGGAATCTATTAGGTAGGAATTTGTTTAGTATAGCCACAGCAAGACTGAAATCCTAATTACAGTTAAGCTGTAAAGTACCTGTAATTATGAAGAGATTGAGCATGCTGCTATTTGCTGTCAGTTTTTTTAGTTTGTCTGCCCTGTGAGCTGAGTATGGCAATGAGGACAATGTTCTTTAAGAAAACTTGAAATGGAGTGACTTCCTCCACATTGCCTACTGCAGCATGAGCCAGAGGGAGTTCTGGTTCTTTGTGTAGCACTGTCTCAGAGCCTTGTGGATGCAGGATAGATTTATTTCCCAGGGAATTTAATTGATCTCCCACTGACTGCACATTAACATATAGGTATTCTTGGATTTCCTTTTTTGTTTGTTTGTCAGGAAAAAAAAGTGCTTGAAACACAGTTACAAGAAATGAGGGAGCAGAGTTTGAACCTTTTTCAAAAGAGAGATGAAATTGATGAGCTGGAAGGCTTTCAGCAACAGGAGATGGCCAAAGTGAAACACATGGTAACATTATTTTAAATATGACTTTTATTTGAAAATTTGTTAGAACACCCAGTGGAAATGCTGTGTAATTTATTTTTTTAGCTTTAATGTTTGTGTCCAACCTGATTCCATGTCTAAATCCTATCAGTGGGTACATACAGTATTACATGGAGTTTCAACACAGACTTTTCTGGGAGTTGCTTCACTCAGTTCATTTATAACTTAATAAGGGAGACAGTTTAAATGAGAAGGCTCTGTCAGTATCACTAATTTCACATTTACAGCTTTTGAAAAAGGAAGAATCCCTGAGCAAAGCAGAGCAGGAACTGGAGGTACGGACTCAGGAACTAATCCATGCTAAGGAGATGCTTCAGGAAGCAAGCACCGAGTCATCAGGCTTACAGAAGGATCTTCGGGAGCTGCAGCAGCAGTTCTTGGAGCTAGAGGCGCAGAGGTATGGATGTGCTATTTCCATGGGGAGTGTATTTATGTCCCCTCTATTTTTTGGCCAAGTCTGTCTTTTTTTTGGAAGTGTTTATATATGCAATGAACTGATGAACTACTTGCTTCCAGTATGCCACTGTGGCTGTAAAAGCCAAGTTCTTGTATCTTTCTTTTCCAGACAATTAAAGCAATAGGATTTTGCAAGCTTGTTTTGTTTCAAATGGTTAACAAAAAAAAAAAAAAGCAATACTTAACCTCCACCTCTTTGGAAAATATGTATTGAATGGGCTGGTTTTAGTACAAGAAAATCTTAGTGGCGTTGCTTGGTCCATTTTCATATATAGTGGGTAATTGTGCTAAAGGATATTTTTCTGGAATGCTATGTCATTTTTTTTTTTTCCTATTTCTGTTAAGAGATGAACTACAGACAGCTGAGAGGAATGCAGAAAATAAGATCACTGCTCTGGAGCTGAGAGAACAGGAGCTTCAAGCTGTCATTCAGCAGCTTTCTGTAGACTTGCAAAATGTAAGTTTCACAGAAGGGGTGTGATCGAAGAGCTCCCTGTCTGCAGAAGGCAGATTAGATATCAACTGCGTTTTTGAAATCTTAAGATTCAGAGCAAGGAATTCCTCAACATTTCTAGGCTCGAGTTGCTGGCTCTGGATGTGAGAAGAGACTGGAAATGTTACGGGTGGAGCACGAATCTCTGAAGGTGGAACATGAACAACACAAGCTAAAGGTTAAGTGTTTGCAGATGCATCTGGTGTCAGCTGGTACTCTTGGGTCATGCACTGTGTATTTGAAACGTGTCCAATGTTTTAGCATTGTATTGTCTTTTCACATCAAAAGTGCCATTTGTTCTCAAGTCAAACCACCATGAATTAGATAAAAGCTTGACTGTGAAAAGAGATTCAGTGGTTTCTTCTTCCTGCAGATGACTTTTGAATTTGCTGAGAGAAGTAAACTTATTGAGCATTTGCAGGAAAAAGTGTCCTCCTTGGAAAAGAAGTTAGAAAGAAACCTTTCAGGGGATGAACACGTACAGGAACTACTCAAGGAGGTAATTTTACGTTCATAGACTGATTAAAAGTGCAGTCTTAAGGAATTATGTCAGAACATACATTGCTTAATACATATGGAAAGAATATATGATGATGTAATATAGGCATGTGTGTCTCACTGCTGTGTGTTGACACACTGTGCTGGACAAGCTTGTGTGTGTGGCTGCGTTGGGCCGTTCATGTACGTGCTGCACAGATGTCTGCGTTGGTCTTTCTGTACTGTTTGTTTAGGCAATGCATCTGTCTGTTTAGAAGGGAAAAGTTTCTTAACATGCCCACAAAAGACAGAGTAGCTGGAGAACAGTGCACTCTGTTTCTTGGTATTCGTTTTCTGTCATTGTGATTCCCAAAGCACTGGGACAGGAGTGGGAAGCTGATCTGCACGCAGGTGTACAAACAGAATGTTGCATATTCAACACTTGAGCCTCAGAATTGTTAAGAAACAGCTGAAAATACAAAAAAATTTGCTTCTTGTCTGTGCTCTTTTTTTCTCCTTGATGTTTCTCCAGAACTGATGCTCATATTTTAGTGTCACCTTGGAGCGATGTTTTCCTATCTGGATTAAAAAAAAAAACACCCAAAAACTGTTTAAGTTCAGTATCATGTTATTAATTAAATTAAAAAAAAAAAAAAAAAAGATCTTAATTGAAATCTTATCTCTTTGTCCTTTTTCTTAACCCTATGTAATCTTCAGAAAGCTTCTCTTGAGCAGAAACTGGATGAAACCAGTCAACAGATATTAACAGACAGAATGCATCACGCCGATGCTTTGAGCCAGTTAGAAACACAGGTGAGTTGTTGGCTTTTTTTCCCTATGAATTCCTGACTGTTTCCAGCCTCTTCCAGTAGCTCTGCCCTCACTGTACTCGTGCTGCTGACCAAAGGTGACACTGTGGGTCCCATTGAGTTTTCAAAGGAAGGTCTAATTGAGCAGTGGCTTCCCTCCCACCTACAGAGATGGGGAGGTGCCTCGTGGTTTTCGTGCTTGTCTTCCCTGCTGTAAGAAACAAGTAGGTAAATTGGAAGCATTGCTGAGCAAGGTCCAAAATGAAGAAGAGTATTCAAAGAAAGCAGCATAAGTAGATATTCTCTCTGGTTTCACAGTTGTAATGTTTACCTGTCCCTATTATGTCATCCTGCATTGTGTGTTATTTTTCATTCAACTGATGTGGATGTCAGTGGATAAGGAAATTAATGTACGGTTATATTTTAGAATAGAGAACTGGAACAGAAACTACAGACTGCAACAGAAGCATTAAAAACAAGCAAAGAGGCAGCTTGTGAGCAGGAGCTGAAGATCCAGAAGTTGGTGAGTATGCTGCATTGTGTTTGCATGACCAGTAGCAAGTCAGTTTTTCAGCATTTATAGCAGTTCTCTGTGTTCCATTTGTTACTCAGGTGTTTTATTGCTGTTTATTTCCTAAACTAGCAGTGTTTGTATGTGAGCTCCTGGCACTGCAACTGAAGAAATAGAGTTACTAAGGTTGGAGTGCATGTGATCTGCAGATATGTTTAATTCTTGTTAGAGCTTCAAAATACCATTTTTTTTAACTCAGTGTTCTGTTTTTCTTGTAAGCAAATGGATCTAGAAAATGAAAGAAGTAAACTACAGCAGCAGATTTTAAGTGAGAAACATCAGTATGAACAGAAGGTTTCTGAGTTAGAGTCTCAAATTGCTGCTCTTGAAACAGCTTGGGAATTTGATAAAACAGCTGCTCAGCACAAGATAGTAAGTACAGAAACTGTTGAGTGAGGCATCCAAGTCTTCACAGAATCATTTTAACAAATCTAGTGGACCTTGTGTGTTGTCTGAATGTGCTTACTCAGCGTTCCCAGCGCTACAGTAGAAGATCCCAATACTTTGAAAAACTAAATATGAATAGAACAACTTACTGAATATATTTAATTGTTCAAGCAAAGCTTTGGAACTCTTGCACTTAGTACTTAAGCAGTCTTTATTTTACAGAACCAGCTGGAAAAGGAAAATGAAAGTCTTAATGGAAGCAGAGAAGAGTACGAGAGTTCTTTAAAAAAACAAGAATCTATACTGGACAGACTAAAGGTAAGGGTTTGATTAGTCAGTGATACTGCTTAAATATGGGAAACAGTTCCTGGTAAAGTGCGTTATGTTATCAGTACTTGGAATCACATTGCATTCAGGTTCTGTGTACTTAGAGCTGTAAGTCACCTTTTGTACTCGGTACGAGTGGGTGATCCTTTCCTGAAGCAGAATGCTTGGGTCTGCCTAAAAATGTATTCCCTTATTGTCAGGCATGAAGAGCTTTTAAATCCGTTTGGCAGAAATGAATGCAGAGTAGTTCTGACACCAAATTCCACTTGTAGCTTTCAAAACAAAGCAGTCAAATAATGAAGTGAAACTTAAGAGAACCATAACCTATTCAAGTAACTTTTAAATTACTTTTGGTTTGCAGAAAGAATTGAGCAGCAGAGAAACTGAGAGTGTTGAAATTGCCAACACATTGGAAGAAACACAAAAACAAAAGGACGAATTACAACAGCAGGTTGGTTAATACCAACAGTCTAAAATATGTACAGGCAGTCCAGCCCTCCAGAGGTCAGATGAGGCTTGGACTTACATTCCTGGCTGTTATGATAAGTAATGGAATTATCTTTGTCTGAGCAAATTTGGCTGGATTTATTTCCATCTTTCCAGGAAAATGAAGATACTGAGCTGTTGTGTAGGTATGCTTCCTTGGTCCTGCTGTGAGGGCCACCGGGTGGGCACAGTCGTTGTGTTACAGCTGCCACCTGCTGGTTGTGAGGCAATCTGTACGTGTGGCACGGAGTTTGTCAGGAGGTGATGTGTGATTTAGCTCCAGCTGTACATTCACTTCAGAGCTTTCTAGTGAGATCTGCATCGTGGAGGTGATGCCTTCTGTGAGTCTGGAGTTGGGTCGTAGATGTCCATATCATACTGTCTGTAACACAAGTGCCCAGCAAACTGCAGCTTCAGGGTCCTGTGCTGCCTGCCACACAGCTCAGGCAGCCCTGGGTTAGTAGGTGCCAGCCACTGCCTTCTACCCTGTAAGAATTCTTCAGTTCTTGGCACCAAAAAAAACCCCAAAAAACCGGAACCTCTGAGATATGTTGAACTCTTCCAGCCTCTCTTTGTTGTATATCCTTAATTTTGTTTGTTTAACTGCTTTAAAGGTTTCACATCTGGTATCCTTAATGAAGGAAAAAGATCGACTCATCGATGAAAAGTCTGGTATGCTTCTAAAACAGAAGGAAGAACTGAGCCAACTCAGTCAAGGTTAGATCAGACAAATGTACTGTATTCTAGACAGCTGTAACTGAATTCAGTCTCTAGTTCTGGGCTTGCTTGTGTGTGGATCACAGTAATTCTAGATTTCTCTTAATTCCATGTTTAATCTGTTTGGGTTGTGGGAGTCCTCAGTCCTTCAGTGTCAGTCTGTTTCTTTTTAAACAAACTAACAGCAACAAAGCCCACCTTTCTAGAATCAGTGTTTCGTGGTGGTTAATCCAAAATAACAACTCTTGCTGTGCTTTTCTGTTGGTGAATGTATTCTTCTACAAAGCAATTGAAGTATGGAACTGATGCAGTTCAAAAACTACGACTTTGTACCACTTTAAAAACTGTGCTTGCTTGAAAGACATTATTTACATTCTTATATTGGTTGTAAGCTGATTTTTTTTCCACAGTTACACTAAAAAAAATCCTGTGCAGTCATCTTCATTCAGTTCCAGACACCTCTGTGTTTCTCTTGTGTTGTCCCTATCTAGAAGGGTGCCCAGCGAGTAGCCTTCTGTTGCAGTGTTCTGTGGCTGGCTGTCAGCCAGCTGTGCTTGCAGCCCCCACGGCTTTTAGAACAGGTATAATTCATAATTATGCTTTGAAGTATTAAAGCCACTCTGACTTTTAAAGAGTAAGACTGCTGCTTTGCAAAAATACTCATATGAGCTCGGGTGGCCTAAATTTCACATCCTCGTGACAGAGCAAGGCAAAAAGTTACAGAGACAGTATACCCTGACCTACTTTTGTCTAGGGAAAATGAGAAAATCTCATTTGATTCAGATCATGAAGCTGCGTTGCTGCAAGTGCACCAGTTGCAATCTGATGTAGAGGCAAGTAATAGCCGAGCTGTGGAGAAGGAAGAGGCAGCAAGGAAGGAAATAGATGAATTGAAGCTACAGATCCAGGAGTTCCTCTTGGCCAGAGAACACGAGAAGAATGTGAGTACCAATTTTGAAGCCGCTCTGTTTATGCTTTCCAGGAAAATAAGTGGGTGTGCAAGAGATCTCACTTGTCATGCCTTGGTGAAATGCCATTGCTTGCTGTTCCCTGTCTTCTGTAAGAAAGCTGTTTGCTGTCACAAATGTGACTGGTTTGTGAAGGACATCACCTTATTTTATTTCACTTATAAAATGTCCTGAGGGTATTGAAGGAGGCGGAGACCCAGAAGCACCAAACAGGCCACTGAGGGATGTTGTAGCTGAGTAGGTTGTCACTAGTGCTTTCTGGTATGAAAACAATGGGCAAAAGGGAAAACAGAACCAAACCCAGCACTTTCTGCCCACTCCCACACAGCAAAACAAACAGAAACCTACAAAAGCAATGAAACCTAGCCTTCTTCCTGAAGGCTTTTAATGGGCTGCAGTTATCATACCTCTGCAATTTACTCTTTTCATTTGAATAGGATTCAGAACTAGAAGAATCAGCAAAAGCCTCGAATGAACACTTACATCTTCCAGAAAACTGTGTGACAGAACAGAATGGAGAAGTAACAGCTACAGATGTCATTCAGCTTCAGAAGGATAACAGAGAGCTGGAACAGCAAATTGTAGAGAAAAACAAGGTAAGCAAAACAACAGAAATGCCTGTTTTCTTTGGAAGCCTAGTAATAGGTGCTGCCCATGCTGAAGCCTTAGAAAGGCAGGCTTGAATGGGCTTACAAACATGAGAGATCCAATCTGAATCCAGTGTTCTAGGAGTATTTCCCCACCCCAGACTGTAAAAGGGCATAGCAATGGTGAATGTAAATTGCAGCCAGAACTGTAGGGAGATGCAGTATTAACGCCGTGCTTTGCTCTGCTTACAGATGATAAAGCAGCTACAGCAAAGAATGACAGAACTGAAAAAAACACTCCAGAAAGAGCTGGTAAGTGTTTTGTTTCTAGTCTCTCCAGCTGGCACTTGCTGACAGTTACGTACAGTAGAAATTCCAAAAACTTGATTGCAAGCTATGCTTTGTTTATTTACTAAGAATGCTCGCAGTCTCCTTGTGATTGCAGACAAATCTGAGAAGCCTTAATTTAAGTAAACATGTCAGTTTGGGCCTGCATTTACTGAATTGATGGTGTGATGGTGTTGTAGCATCTTTAGCTATGGTCTTGTATTTGGTAGTGTCTGGTATTAATACATTTCTGTATGGTGGATGACAGATTTGGTTGCTCCTCAGCTGTCATTCAGCTACGATTTCCCAGGGAGTGATGTTAAACACTTTAAAAGAGGGTTTAAAATATTCAAATGTGGTTTTTGTTCTGAACTTGAGAATCCTTTTGGAGAAATGGTGCATTTGTAAAACAGAGCAGATGAGTGGTGAAAGAAAAATGAGCCGATGTCAGTTCCTACCCTGAAACCAGTTCTGCTGGTTTGGGTCATGTGGACATACTCTAACAGCAACTGGTTTCTCTCCTGGAGTCTGGGGAGGTTTAAAGATACCCTCCTCTGCTGTCATCCCCTGAAGGTTGAGAAGCTTGTCCTGCTGGTGCCCAGGCTGTACCCATCCGGTGGGTACAAATGCTGTGCATTGAATATCTCAGGTTCAGATTTTCTCCCAGCATGAAGCTGACACAGCTATAAAGTATTTCTCTTTTTCCTTTAGAAAATCAGGCCGGACAGTGAGGTACCTGAAGTGCGTGAAAAAACAAATTCTGAAGTGCCTAATGCTTCTGTGACTGTCACAAACAACTCCGACTTAAATGACTCAAGGGAGATAAACTTCGAATACCTTAAACACGTTGTGCTAAAATTCATGTCCTGCCGGGAGTCTGAGGTAAAGAATCCTAGGAAGACTGGAGCTGGTGTGCTTAGCTTCTAAGTCTCCCTGTCTTTAGAAGCTGGCCCCTGGTAAGAATACTTCTATGCCAGTTCAGTACTTTGCACTTAAAAAGTCATTGAGTGATGCAGCACAATGAAACGAAATAGCCAGCAGCAGCTGTTTGGAAGTGCAGATCATTGGATCTTTTGTTGTGGGGCATAATGGAAGGTTTTGCTGTTCTGCTCTTTGTAGTTGTGATTAAAAGGTCTGAGCCTGCTGAAAAACTGTGCTGCACTATAGTCCAGAGCTCAGAGCTTGAGAGCATCACAAGCAATAAGACACTGTGGTTTCTTTCAGGCATTCCATCTTATTAAGGCTGTGTCCGTGTTACTGAATTTTTCCCAAGAGGAAGAAAATATGCTTAAAGAAACTTTGGAGTACAAGGTAAGGATTCTGTTGCAGCTGTAGTTTGTAAGTGGACTTGCAGCAAAAGACATGAATTCTCTTAGGTTCGGGAAGATGATGACAAGTAGCTGTTTGTTCCAGATTGATCATGTGAAACCGTTTTCACTTTCATAAGCTGAAGCCTGTGTAGTTGTATTTTATGAATGGTTTCCATCACGTGATGGGGAGATGGATGTGGACTGTATTCTTGTTCCAGTCTTCAGCTTCTTGAAGGTGTGAACCTCTCGTGATGTGTACTGTGCTTTCCTGTCCTAGATGTCGTGGTTCGGATCAAAGCCGTCTCCCAGAGGCAGTATCCGCCCCTCTATCTCGAGCCCAAGGACACTGTGGTCTTAAGGGATCCTGAAAACGGGCAGTCAGCATCTAGCTGCTTTTTTCTGTGAAAAGAACACTGAACACACCATTTCAGGTGTGTCTTAATCACTGTCATTGCAGTATTTTGTACAAGAACTTTGACACTGTTTACAATTAATGCTGTGCAAGGAGGAACTTTCACTACAAACTCTGGCACCTCTTGTGGACTGGGGCCAGGGACCTTTGTCTTGATGGTCTCCCGATGGAAGTGAGCTCCTTGTGCTCACCAGTCCTGGTTTCTTGGCACCAAAGGGTAACATTAACCTCACTAACGTGGGTGCTGGCAGTTACAGCTTCTGTTGTGACGGTGATCCCAGCTTATGTTAGGGAGTGTGAGGGTTGGATGACTCCAGACACAGTAAAGCTTCCTCGTCTCATGGTGGAAAGCAGTGGAAAAAAATGTTGGCAATACTGTACTGAATTTTTGACAGTTCGAAGTGACTCTCAAAGGACGGGAGTGGGAGCTTTAACCAAAAAAGAAACTTGCCTTGCCTTGTTACACTGACATAACTGATAGTCTGCATCTTTTCATATCACTGTGTAATCTGAGGTGCATATATCCTGGGCTGCAGTCCTGAAGGCTGCATGTTGATCATGATTATTTAATTTGAGAGCACAACTTCAGAGTTGTCTGATTTTACTTTTCTTAAAGAAAAATAATATTTTAAATGGTCTTAATTATAGTACCTAATACTCAGTCGCCTTTCAAACTAATCAGTTAGTCTGTACCATAGGTTGTTAGCACTGGGAAGGAGCAGTAAACCATTTTAAATTTTTAAAGCTGAATTCCAGGTATTGTAAATGTACACTGAAAATACTTTTTATAATTAAAAAGAAAAACAAAAGGAAAAATATATATACATTGGAAGAGAGTGAATAATATTGGTACTAAGCACTTTGGGCTTTCTTCCTTAATAAGTTTGCTAGCAACAGAATTTCTTAACCAGTTATCTTTTGCTGTGGTTTTGTGCAGTTCAGATGCTGTTGTTATAATCTGTTCTGAGTGTAGTGGGCTGTTAACTGTGTCCTGACTGCTTGATAACAGAACACCACTTCAGAGGTTTTTGCTTTGGAGGGCAAAATTCAACTCTCAACGAATCAGTCTTGGTTCTGGCAGCTTTCTTCTGCCCGAGGACAGGGGACCAGGCTGGCACAGATTGGAAGCACAGCTTTGCCCTTCAGTTTTACCACCACCACAAAATCTAGATAAATGTGGGAAGCAGCATCAGGCTTCCTTCTTGAAACTTGGAGAGAGAAAGATTTGATGAGCAGGCTGCTATTCTAGTAGTTCTTTTAGTTTGTGTTACTTACAAAGGTTTTTATTAAATGAATCTGAGAAGAACGTTCTACCTGTCCTCCCGTGGAGCTGTGCTCCCATTCAGAGCTCTGACAGCTTTGCTGGCAGGTGATGTGAGCGGCCTTGGTGCTGGCAGGTGGGATGTGGAGGTACTTACAGCATGGCAGCTGCTCCCACACACACAGCTCGTGCTGTCAGATGGAAGTGTCCTACACAGGTCAGTTATCCGAGCAGCGGATGTGCTGCAGTGCACTGGACCCCGTTCTGCTCAGCAGCTGTACCCGAGGTGTAGCTACGTGCTGTAGCTGTTACCTGGGCACGAGTGACACTCCCTTTCAGAGCTAGGTTCTGTTTAAAGAAATTCAGTATAACGGGACTCTCATTTACTGAAACTCGATCCATGGCACTTAACTGTGTAGAGCAGAGAAGTTTTTGGGAAGAGTGCATCTCTAATATGGAAACAGACAATCAAAAATAGGTTTGTCTCAGCTGCTGCTGTACTGAAACAAAGTGAGGGCAGGATAACAGCCCTGGGAGGGGTGTGTGTTTGCAGTGTCCCTTTGCCCTGCCCTGCTTCTGTGGGACCTGAGGCCACGGACAGGATTCTCCCTAGTCCTGCTGCTGCGGGCTGAGTGACGGCTCGGTGTCTGTTGTGTGGTTTGAACAGTTACTGCTGTACAGTAACAAATGCAGTACAGGCAGCCTAGGGGAAAGAGATACGTGAATTTCAGCTTATCTATAGACTAATGCAGCTTCAATTTAGGATCCCAAAGCTCATCAGCTTACCTAAACGAGTTCTCAAGTGTTGAATTTTCTTCAGATATCAGAGCAAGAATGGTGTGTGTGTGTATGTATATATGTACATATATATTTTAAAAACAAGAAGCTAATGCACTTTCCCTTGTATAAAACCAGTGGTATCCACAATCCTTTCTATGGCTGTTGAGTTTCTTTCCTTCTATGCTGTAAATATGGATTGTATTATGAAACACTATGAAATTTGTGGTGCAATACGTTTTGGATTAAAACCTCTAATCTTGATGCCTTTCTCTTTCTTTGTGGTCCTGATTGTGTCCCCTGGGATGCTGTAGCTATTTGAAGCAGTTTGAAAGCATGAAACAAGACTTAGCTTTGACCTGTGCTGATTGGGTAGTCGTGTAATTAAGGCCTGTTTCTCCTGGGGAATTAGGCCAGGAATGAGCTTCTGCCTCCTGAAATCAACTCTCCTGGCACAGCTGCTGCGTATCAGCACGTGCTAAATACAGACGGTTGCAGGTTGGATCACAGCCTCCCTTTGCAGCTGTGCCAAAAGGAAGCAAGGCCCAGGCTCTGTGCAGCTGCACGCTGAGCCTCAGAGACACTGTAACCTGAGCACTTGGCTCTGCCGCGCAGCACAGCTCAGTGTGCGACCGAGTCTGAAGGAGCTGAAATGAGTGCTCACGTAGAGGTGGGCACTGAGCTCAGAAATGCCATAGTGCAGGCTTGGGTTTGAGTGTCATATTTGAGATTAAGCCAAAAATCAATGACTGACTTAACTTGTATGATCTAAGAACTTTATTGATGCAGCAGGCACTTTACAGTGAAACCAACCCCAGAGTCCAGCTGTCCTCTGACCATATATATGCATATATATATGTGATCAACTTTCTAATAAGCATTTCTCCCACTTGTAAGCTGTCAGAATCTTGCATCTGCTGAGACCGTAGCTCCCTCTTAAATAAGCAGTACAGACGGGATCTTGTATGACCACACTTGGACAAAGCAGCATCTGAAAATACCTGCTTGCTTTCAGTAGTAGGAGGCAGGAGTTGGCCTTCTCTCTGCCTTAGAAGAAGCAATCAGGAGAACGTCTTGGCTCCTGCACGTGATAGTCAGAATGTACAGGAATACCTCCACTCTTTCCCCACCTTTAAGGTTAAAAGCAGTCCAAGAGGAGGTTTCCGTGGTATGTCAGTAGGTTGCAGTCTCTAATCAGGATGGCCCGGTGTCACTTCAGCTACTTCCTTCTTCTGGGTCCAAAACCAATCGCTGTCCTGGTTCGAGTTAATAGTCTTTAAACAGTCTTTCTTGCTGTAAGAACTCTTACTATGGAACCAAGTCCACCTACTGCTAATGCCTGTGGGGTGGAGAAGGAGACAGGATCAGAGTTACAGTCCCACACAGCCGGTTCCTGCGCCTCGTCTCACCCGCCTTCATTCTCGAATCTTTAAATCTTGGGGAAAACAAAGAGGGTTTTCCCTGGAACACGCAGACATTAGGGACGTTTCAGATAGTTTCAGGTACTGAAGTTCACTGTGCAGCACTGGTTCCATGATACAGCTGCACGGCTCAGCCTTGCAGGGCTGGCGGTGGTTCTGCTGGTGCAGCTGTTCTGTCACGCACAGCACTGCATTGGTTACTCCTATGCAATTTTGTATGCTAATTGCCACCACCAGAACAGGAAATTCAGTTCTGAGGTTGTTCCACCCCTCTGCACTGCCGACACCTTCAGCTTCCTGCAGCAGTGAGTTTGTGCTCGCGCACTGACTCGTCTGTCGCGTTCAGCCCCTTGCTTGTTCCTGTGCTGTGACCTTGGGAGCTCTGTGCCCCCATCCCCTCTGAACTTACAGATGAGTGCCATCTGTGACCCAGGCTTTTGCACTACTATTCTGTGATCACACTATAAACGTAAGAAGGAAGGAAACAAAGGGCAGAGAACAGATCCCAGTGACACGTCCCACTGCATCTGAAGGTCAGAGCAGTTCCCCAGCACCTTCCAATCTGACGTGCACCTCGTGAAGGACACCGTGTCACTGCTGATGCAGAGTGCCTCACACCTTGTGCTCCGGAATGGGGAAAGGAGGAAGGGCTCTGTTCGGTTTAATTTGCATTCTTAATGCAAATGACACATTTCTAAAGTCTACAAGGAGATGGATGTAAGAGAGGACGGCAAAGCAGCTGCTCAGATCAGTGCCAGAGCTGACGGGCACGGAGATGGCACTGGGCCTTCCCAGGGACAGATGGGTGCTGCTGAGTCACATCGAGCCCTGTGTCCTCCTGCACTGCTGGAAAGCACAACACAGAGTTTTAAATGCCGCCCCACCCACTGCAGATCTGCTGTGCTCCTTTTGAAACAGAGGACAAGAGATGCCTGCGTGTGCCTACATGTTCTGAGCACTGCCTTATTTCCAGTCAGGGCAGTCTTGTGTAATGTTACATACTGGGAGCATCAACCCACGGCGACCCGAGAGCAGCCTTCAGTGGGAAGAACAACACAAAAGTCAAGCAGAAGCATGTTCCTTCCTGAGAAATTTCCTCCTCCTCCTCCCTGTCAACATTCTGCAAGGCCAGGGGCAGCTGCCAGTAGCTGGATCACTACTGCACCACGTCTACTGTAGCTCAGCACAGGAAGGAAGGATACCTTTTGCAGATGACACGGGCAGCACAGCCCACCCTCCCGGCTGAGGAGGGCTTTGAGGGACCAGCAGAGGCTCTGGAAGCCCAACCTCAAGAGGCCAAAGACAGAAGGCAGCACCAAGCACTACTCTGTGGGGACGGGGCGCTCCTGTTACACACTTCTCTTCCAGGTGAAAGAGAAGTGCTTTCTCCTGAAAGCACTGACAGTGACTGGAGGGCCCAGAGCAAGCACTCACCTTTTCATGCCATTGGAGTAATATTGCACTGCTATTTTCTGTCGGCTTTTCAAATCCTTTATAAATATACTTCATTAACAAGTCAATGCCGTTTCTGTCTAAGGAGTTCACTGCTTGTTCGATTTCACTGCTTTTAAAAGATGTGAGGACTTTGAGCATGGTTCCCTGTGCCTGCTCCTGCAGAGGAGAGGGAAATGAGGTTATGACGAGCAGAGCTGGACACGACCCAAGAGCTGCAAAGTGCTCGGAGCTGCGGCCGTGCTGCCGGTGGTGCAGGTACTGCTGCCAAACAGCAGAACATTTTAACACTTCGAGTTCCAGCAGAGAGAAGAAAAAGGGGGAGAGCTCTTTAAAACCGGACTTAGCGGTCCTCCCACCTCAGCAGAGCCACCCAAAGAGCACCGCAGAACTGCCTGCTATGCTGCAACGGATCTACAGTCCGAGACCCACATCCCGGTTCCGCCACACTGCGGGGTCCCTGCGGCTGCCCCGCACCACGGGCCGCTCCCGGGCTGTCCCCGCGCACGGAGCACCGCGGTTCCCCGGGAGCGGACGGGTCCCGGGGCCGCACTCACCTTCAGAGCCGCACTGCGCGAGTGGGCGGGGGCGCTCCGCAGGGCCGCGTGCAGCGCGCGCAGCGCTTCGCCCCTGCGGTGCGAGTCAAGGAGCAACGGCGGCACCGGGAGCGCGCGGCGCGACCGCGGGGGGGGGAGGGGGGGAGGGCGCGGTGCCGGGGGAGCGCGGCAGCCGAAGCTGCGGCCGCGGGGCAGCGGAGGGACGAGGTGTGGGGGGGGAAGAGGGGGGCGGGGGGGGGGGGCAGCACCGCGGAACGCTCTCCCGCCCCGGTGACGTTCCCGGGGTCCCCGGCGGCAGCGCGGGCCGCGCCCGCCCGAAGGATACTGCCTCAGCAGCGCCTCCACCTCGGGGCTCGCGTCGTGCTCGGCCGCCGCCGCCGCCGCCGCCTCCTCGGGCTCCTCCACGAAGCGGTTCTCGTCGTACTGATCGATGTCGACGCGGCGGAACCGCGACGCGAGCGTGCTCCGCGCCATGCCGGAACCGGAACCGCCCCGCCCCCGCCGGAACCGGAAGCGCGGGGCCCGCCCCGCCCGCGGCGGCACGGAGGGAAGGGCGCCCCCCGGCGGCCCCGCCCCCACCGACGGCGGCGACACAGCGGCGGAAATCGGAACCGTTCCTTTAATGCGCCGCGACCCGGGAACCGCGCCGCTGGAATTCCCACGGCCGCGGATAACGGGCGGAGCCCCGCGCGGCCACGGAACGCACCGCACGTCGGGGCAGTTTCGAAATAAAAGAGGCGAGAGGCATTTCAGCAGCGACGAGCGGTAAAAAGTGTATTGTGGCGGCAGAGCGAGGGAGCGGCGCGGGCTCAGAGGAAGTACGGCGTGGTCGTTCTGGGGGGGATCACTCGCTCTGAATCCGGGACCGCGCGGAACAGCTTTGGTTCTCTCGTATTTACGTCTTTGAAGACCATGATTGAAGCAATGTTTCCGCAGCGATAGCAGTAATTGGGAGCGCTCCACACCGTTACCAACTTCTCATCAAACATGAATTTATAGCCTTCGTGAACCAGCTGATGCGCTCTGCAGATGAGCTTCAAGTTGTTGATGTGAACGAACTGCAAAGGAAGAAGGCACGTCAGCGCTCAGCGACGGCCCGCAGCGCCCGGCTGCCCGCGCTCCGTCCGAGGCCTCTGTCAGGCACGGGCGGTGCCAAGGACAGCGCCGCCGCCCCCAGCCCCACCCACGTGCGAGGTCCCCCCGCGCCCCAGCAGCACCCACGGAGCTGAGCTGATGGTGCTGGGAGCAAACCTCTGCTCCCAGAGCACAGAGAGGGCACCTTTGGGTTTTGAAACCTGAGCAGCGAGAGAGGCTCTGCCAGGGACAGCCGCGGTGCCCACGCCCGCGCTGCGCACGCTGCAGAGGCGCACAGCACGAGTCAGCAACTCGTCCCAGGGCCGCTTCAGAAGCCTGGGAAGTTCAATGGGTCTTGGCCTCAAGCAGCCTGCTTACTATGTTGCAAAGTAACAAAAATTAAGTCAAAGATTGTTAAGAAAAATAGTATTTCTTCTTCCAAATCGTTAGGAAAGTATTCTACGCAATCTCTACAATACTCGTTAGCCTCACCGCATCAATCTCTTCGAAAGTACGATCTGTGTGTTATCTCACTCGGCACTTTTTGAAGGGACAACAATAAGTCACGAGCAAACTTCCTTCAGCAACCTTGCAAGGGAAGCTCCTGATTCCACCCACCACTGGGGAAAGGCCAACCGCCTCATCTCACACCCGCAGTGCGGCACCATTACCTCGTTTGTCACCTTAGCGCCAAACAGCCAGCCTGCTCCTCGCGGACTGATGGCCCACGTGTCCACATCTTCTGGGTCGGACCAAACCAGGTCACAGAAGGCGCCTTTGTGAGGAATTTCCTGATTACGTTCAATGGTTCGAATCTGATCGAGTGTCTTGATGTCTGGAGACAAACCGCCGTGGACACAGAGAATCTGCTCATCTATCAACTGCAGAGGAAAAGCAGCACACAAAACACTCGGCATTTCCATCAAACCAGGAACTTCTCCAGCACGGCCCTCAGAAGCCACCAATACCATTAGTCCTATCTACTTGTTTCTCTTTTAGGGAGGTGTTTACACTTACAGCTGCTATCGTGAGCATGTCAAAGACTTTGGTACAGTATCTCCAAGCATTAGCATTTCCGTATTTGGTTTGGCACTCATCTGTTAAATAGAGAATATTTTTTCTTCTTAACAGACTAGAAGAAATTCAGGCAATATGATGAGAAGCAAACAGAACAGAACTCCAAAAGGCAGATGTGTAGCAAAAGCAAACAAACAAAAAGCAGCTGGGAGCAACCAGCCAGCACTGGGCAGAAAGCACTCTTTCCATCGTTTCCGTGGTCCACCAGCAGGGAGAGGACCTCAGCATCTGCTGCTTTTTGCTTCAGCAACAGAGAAAAAAGACCTCAGTCAACACAACTGACAGTGCCTCAGCAGCTTCCCAGTGCTGGCTGCCTGAGATCAGACCCTCAGCTCGCCCAGCACAGCGCTGATACCAGCACAGTTTGTGCAAAAGAAGTGAGGCAGAAATGTGAACCCACTGGGCCAATTAAAGACCTCTTTGCTACCAGTAAGTGTTACAGTAGCTTTGTTTGCAGCTATACAAATGTAGCAATAAAAATGATGGACAGATATTTATCTGGAGCCTAGTGGCTTGTAAATATTTATATATGCTCTTGTTGACACACTGTGGCAATGTCACCCAGAAGAAGGCAGGTCACAGCCTCTGTGTGACAATGACTTTAAGTTACACCCAAGGAGAATTATGTAGAATCTTTCATTAAAAGATACCGAAGCATACTGTCAAAAAAAAACTCAAACAGAAAACTCAGATGCCAGAGGAAAAGATGGAGCAGAGATGGACTAAAACACTTTTACTTCTTGAGCAGAACAGTCATGCTAACGTTTGAGACCATTTCCCACCCGGTTCTGGGGAAAGTCCCACGTGATGCTGCATACAAATCAGGGAAATACAAGACAGTTTCCCATGCCAGCCCCCATTCAGAAATCATTTGGACGAAGTCTTACCATAAAATCCATACACCTGTGTTATCTGCCTGCTTTCGTGGTTGCCTCGTAACAGCGTGATGCGGTCGGGCCACTTCGCTTTCAGTGCGAGAAGATAAGTGAAGGTCTCAAGACTGTAGTAACCTCGGTCTACAAAGTCACCCTGCAAAGTCAAACAAAATCCTAAGTGAGGAGACAGCAAAAGCAAAAGCTGCAAAGTGACACATCCATCGTTAACTCCTCGGTGCACAAAAAAATCCAATGCTGAAGGGCACTGCAGCCGACCCGGGAGGACTGCAGCCCTGACAGGTGGATCACGGCCCCTGCACGGGGCTCCGAGCCCTGCCGGCCGCGGGCAGCAGCCGGGGCAGGGATCACAGGGCACGGCCGCCCAGCTCAGCGCTGACAGACGAGAGCTGCGAGGTGCAGGGCCGCGTCGGCACGTACCATGAAGATGTAGTTGGTGTCGGGCACCTGCCCGCCGGTCCGGAACAGCTCGCACAGATCGTAGAACTGCGGGAAGGAGCACGCGTCAGCGCGGGAGCGGCACCGAGCAGCGCGCCGTGCCCCGGCACCGAGCCGTTACCTGCCCGTGGATGTCCCCGCACACGGTGACGGGCGTGGAGACGGGCTGCACGTTGGACTCCTCCAGCAGCAGGTCGCACACGTAGTCACACAGGCGCTGCGGGAGCACAGCGGGTAACACCGGGGGAGCACCGGTACCGCCAGTACCGGGAGTACCAGTGCCGCCGCCGCCACCACCGGCACGGCCGCCCTCCCGCCCCGCCGCGCCCCGCCCCGCCGCGCCCACCTTGAGGTCGTTCTCGGGCAGGTATTTGCAGAGCCGCGCGATCTCCACGTACTTGTCCAGGTCCAGCGGCGCCATCTTGGGACGGCGGCTCGGAGCCGGAAACGGAGCCCTCCACTTCCGGGAAGCGGCGCGGGCCTCCGACGCCAGCGGAAGTTCCGGGCGCTTCCGGCGGCGCACCGGAAGGCGGCGAGCGGCGCCGCTCCCGCCATGGCGCCGCGGGCACTGCCGCTGCTGGAGCCGGGCTGCAGGCCGCGGCCGGGCAGGTGGTGAGCGCGGCGGGGCGGGGCGGGGCGGGGCGGGGCGGGGCGCGGCGCGGCGCGGCGCCTCTCGTTGCGGCTGAGCTCCGCCCGTCGCTCCCCGCAGGTACCGGCTGACGCCGCGCGGCGAGTGGCCCCGCGGCCGCGTGGGGCACGGCTGCGTCCTCGTGCCGGGCGGGCCGGGCCGCGTGCTGCTCCTGGGCGGCGCCGACCCCGCGGGCGCCTTCGCGGACGCGCACTTCATGGAGCTGGGTGAGGGCCGGGCCGGGCGGGGCCGCGCGGGGCCGCCGCCGTTCCCGCTGACCGCGCCCCGCTCGGCCCGCAGGCGCGCACCTCTGGGCCCCGGCTGCGTGGAGCGGACTGCGGCCGCGCTACGAGCACGCCACGTTCCTGTCCGCCTGCCGGCCCCCGCGCCTCTGGGTGTTCGGCGGCGCGCACCGGGCCGGGAACCGCAGCTGCGTCCAAGTGCTGGAGCCCGGTGAGCGTCGGCCCGCCGTCGGATGCCGGAGCCCGGCAGAGCGCGTGCGGGTCTGGGCCGGTGGCCGCCGCGTTTGCCTTCTTAATTGAATGACTTAATTAGAAACAGGAACCTGGGAGAGTCCCGAGGTGACGGGTGTTCCGCCACTGCCCAGGACGTTCCACACCTCCTCGGCAGCTATAGGGGACTGTCTGTACGTCTTCGGAGGGGGAGACAAAGGGGCAGAACCGGTTAAGGACCAGCAGCTTCACGTCTTTGACACAGGTACCTCTCAGTGTGTCACGGGCTGTGCCAGCGCAGGGAATAACCACCCACTGCACTGGGGCTGCCTCCCACGTTCTGTCAGCCCCTGCCATGGCCACAAGTCTAAACGAAGGGGTGTTTTCCTCCTCATGTACACATTCCCATTTTTCAGTTGCTTTGACTTGGACCCAGCCTCGCACCCATGGTGATCCCCCTTCTCCTCGGCACGGACATGTTGTAGTTGCAGTTGGGACCAAGCTTTTCATACATGGAGGTTTAGCTGGTGATATTTTTTACAGTGATCTGTTCTGCATCGATACGAGTAAGTAAGGCCATATGTACCTTAGAACAACAGCTGTGCTACAGCATGTTCTGCTTTGTTTTTTTGTTCTTTTTGTAATGAACGTGTAACCATATCTGTGTTCTTGATGCCCAACAGCCGACATGAAGTGGGTTAAGATTGCAGCCACCGGTGATGTGCCAGGAGGACGGGCATCCCACTCATCAGCTGTGTTTAAAGACCACTTATACATTTTTGGTGGAATAGGTCCAGATGGAGCGCTGGACACTGCATACAAGTATCACATAGGTAGGGAGACTTCTCTCAGCTTTGTGACGGTAAATGCCAGTCTGTTTGAAAATGCATTTTGGTTTTAGTTCTTGGTCTTCATTCTCTTAGTGATCAGTGTCACTGCACTGGAAAAACAGCAGTACAAGACCAAATAGTTAAGGCTCATTGGTACTGCAGAGTAGTGTATAATCAGCAGTGCTACTGTCCCAGCGTGCTGTGTGTGTCTGTGAAGCGACGTTTAAAGATCTGAATGTATTTTTGTACTGCAGAGGAGCAGCGGTGGACACTCCTGCAGTTTGATTCTCCTCTGCCTGCTGGGAGGCTGGACCATGCCATGTGTGTCATTCCCTGGCGGGCTGGCAAGAACAGTGACGCAGGAGCTGTCGCTTGGGAAGATAAAGCTGAGCCAGCTGCTTCAGCTGCTGACGGAGCTGACCACCTCCTCGGAGGCCAGGAAGAGAAGGGCTGTTCTGAAGATACAGTAATGCATCTGCTGTTAATATTTGGTGGGATGGATACACAAGCAGAGATATATAGGGACTGCATAGTAAGTTTGATTGAATAGTCCAGCTGCAGCCCTTTGCAGCACTGTCCCTTTCCTTCAAAGTTTTTGTAGCAGTAAAGTTCACTATTTCCAATAAATTCTTGCCCTCGTAAGGGTGGCAGTCCCCACGTTGCTGTGGCATTCCTGCTTTGTGCACAGTCATGCTTACAAGGTGTGTCCGTCCCTTGGGAAGGCTGCAGCAGTTTCCTGGCTCACACGCAGTGTCCTGGGGCAGCTTTCTCCCTGGAGCTCACGTGCTCCTGGTGGACTAAAGCCACCTGCAAAGCTAAGGTTATCTGTGAAGGTGTGGGGGATCTTTAAAGGAGTTTGCATTGAACCATTTTGAAAATAAGTGAAACTGTAAGAGGCCATTGCACCAGGGAGATCCACCTTGCGAGTACAGAAGTGCTTACACCTGCACTTAGCTATCCATTTGGGAACCACTGCTGGCATGTGTTCAACGCAGACCCTGAGAGAGCTGCTTCCAGGTTTCAGTACAGACTGGTGTTTGTTCTTTAGGGAGCTCCCCTATGGATAGTTTTGTCCCCTTTGTTTCTGTACCAGCTTTATGAGCTCAGACAAACAACATCCTTTAGATCTAAACTGTTACACAAGCGCTGATCAGGCAGCACGCCACAACAACACACTTGTAGCAGTTCTCAGGCTGTTTCCTCACTTTTTGTTTTGCTGTTACAAATGTAACTAGCTTTAACCACAATGCTACACTGCAGAAATACAACTTAACGCTGCTGGAGCTGTTTGCTGTGGCCTGGTTGAAGTAGAAAATGGCTGTTTGAGCAAGAAAGGCAGCCGTAACCACCTTCTAGCACCAAGCAGCATCAGCATAGTTGAGCTCAAAAGCTTTGGCAGCTTTCCCTGGATTAGGCTCTCTGCTGCCTAACCTGAATGCTACAACCAAAGCTCCCCTCACAGCAGAGCTGCAGCTCTGTCAGTCTCGTGTTGAGGTGATGCTCTTATCTATGGTTATCTGAACCTTACTGTAAGCATAATCTGCCTTCTCAAAGGAACCAGAGCTGCTGCTGCTGGTCAGTACCAATCACAAGCTACAACAAAATCCAGTGTAAATAACAAATTTATTGTGGTCACTTCAGGTAGAAAAGTTCTACACCAAATTCACATGACCAAGCTGTTAAATAGAATGCTTCCAGGGCCAGTATTTCTAAACCCATTTCTCATTTACATTCCCACCCCTGCTACCCTTCCCTCCCCAGACATCAAGCAACTGCTAACGAAAAGCAGTAAACAGCCACTTTGGGCTAGCATTTCCAGCTCCACTCACAAGTGAAGATTCAAAGTTACATTCCAAATTAAGAGTTCAATATTTTAACAAGTGTTCCTGAGTCCAATATATACACACAACATTCAGAGGCCAGTATCTACAACTCATCCTTTTCTGCTGCTTCTTCTTCACCAGAGGGAGGGGGGCCTGCACTTCCATAGAGCTTGCTAACAATTGGCTGAACAACTTCCTCCAGCTCCTTCTTCTTCGACTTGAAGTCTTCAATGTCTGCATCTTGATGGCTTTCCAGCCACTCTATCTTCTCCTCCACTGCCTTTTCTATTGTTTCTTTGTCTTCAGACGACAGCTTGCCACCCAACTTCTCTTTGTCCCCAATCTGATTCTTCAAAGAATAGGCATAGCTCTCCAGCTCATTCCGGGCATCAATGCGTTCTTTGAGCTTTTTGTCTTCCTCAGCAAACTTCTCAGCATCGTTAACCATCCTCTCGATCTCCTCAGGTGTTAGCCGATTCTGATCATTTGTAATTGTGATCTTGTTTTTGTTCCCAGTGCCTTTGTCTTCAGCTGTGACACGGAGGATCCCATTCACATCTATTTCAAAAGTAACTTCAATCTGTGGGACACCACGAGGAGCAGGAGGGATTCCAGTCAGATCAAAAGTTCCCAGAAGATGATTGTCCTTCGTGAGGGGACGCTCACCTACAGAAGACATAAACAAGCTCATGTCAGTTTTTTTACTAGCTGCTGTTTGCACTTTGTGCAGCACCTCACTGTAAGGTGCAGGCTTTTCAAAGCTGAGGTTTTAATTCCAACCTGACATCTGTCTAGATGCCTACAGTGTTATCTGACTCCCAAGAGAAGCTCTTCCATAGTTGTGATTGGAATAACCATTTGAAAAGAACAACTGGAACAGCTTCTGATCAATTTCAAGCTGCCCGATCAGAGCTGTCTCAGCTGGTTTACAGTCTGAACTAGCACTGGTACCAAAGAGCTTCTCCATAAGGAGATGTGCATAAGCTTTCAGACAGCACTCACAGCCCTCTGGCAAGACAGTGCCAAGTGTGAATGTGAATGAGGAAGTTCAGCTCTACGGCATGGTCCATCCCAGAGGGCACTTACCTTCATAGACCTTAATTGTCACAGTTGGCTGATTGTCAGAAGCTGTGGAGAAGATCTGAGACTTCTTTGTAGGAACAACAGTATTTCTTGGGATCAGTTTAGTCATGACACCTCCAACTGTCTCAATGCCAAGTGTCAGAGGACACACATCAAGCAACACCAAGTCACCTGTAACAAAGACCAGAGCGTGACTGATTTCAGCTCTTCTTTGAAGGAAGCATAACAGCCTGAGTTAGAGGCATTAAGCTCCTGATAGCGAGTACTCATTTGCCAGCAGTGCCCACGGTTCTGTCGTTACCTGTATCCTGGTCCCCAGAGAGAACACCAGCCTGAACAGCTGCACCATAGGCGACAGCCTCATCCGGATTAATGCCACGAGAAGGCTCCTTCCCATTGAAAAACTCTTTAACAAGTTGTTGTATTTTGGGGATGCGAGTAGAACCTCCAACAAGAACAATCTCATCAATATCAGACTTCTTTAGGTCAGAATCTTCCAAAACTTTCTGAACAGGCTTCATTGTAGAACGGAACAGATCCTAGAAAGCACAAGAAAGTCAGAGAAAGTCAGGATGGGAAGAGTATTCCACATGCCTATTTTCAAAGCTAGGCAGCCTTAGGGTACTACCAGGAATTACAGAGAATGACCATCAACAGGCTCATCAGCCTTCTTAAGACCTCAGCTGTCAGTAACATGCAGAGTCTCAGCCTGGGAAGTTGCTTCCTACTCTTGTGTTCAAGTAGCAAGTTACTTTCGCTCTGCTTAAATGTAGCTAAGTTAAAACACAGAACAGCACACCAGCAGCAGCAGCAAGTCACTAATCTGGAGCTGAGGGAACGCAGCTTCAGTGTTCTAAGCTTACCATATTCAGTTCTTCAAATTTGGCACGAGTAAGTGTCTCAGAGAAATCCTCTCCTTCAAAGAAGGACTCAATTTCAATTCGAGCTTGGTGCTGGGATGACAAGGCTCGCTTGGCTTTCTCTACTTCCCGTCTCAGTTTCTGAACAGCTCTGTTATCCTTTCTGACATCTTTTCCAGTTTTCTTCTTGTAGAGTTTGATGAAGTGTTCCATAACACGTTGGTCAAAGTCTTCTCCACCCAGGTGCGTGTCACCATTGGTAGCCACAACTTCAAAGACTCCATTGTCAATTGTCAGAAGGGAGACATCAAAAGTTCCACCGCCCAGGTCAAACACAAGGATGTTCTTCTCACCCTCTCTCTTGTCCAACCCGTAAGCAATGGCAGCTGCAGTTCTGTATAGAGGTAACAGTACAAAAACCTTTGATTACCACATCCCACTCCCAGATAACCAGCAGGCAAGGTAGTTTAGGATACTTACGGCTCGTTAATAATGCGCATCACGTTCAACCCAGCAATAGTGCCAGCATCTTTTGTGGCCTGACGCTGAGCATCATTGAAGTAAGCTGGCACAGTAACAACAGCATGAGTAACCTGGAAAAAACAGAGCAATTAAAGAGAACTATGTACCCTAGAAAATCTCAGCAATGCTGATAGCAAGAAGGCCTATCAGCTGAGCCCACCCAACCAGGCGGCCTGAGAAGCTAACAGCACCAAACAAGGCCTGGGACTACAAGGTTGTCTTAGTTTTTGTAAGGCTGATACTTTAAGTTCTTTTTAGTAGTATTCTGACTTACTTTCTTCCCCAGATAAGCCTCTGCAGTTTCTTTCATCTTTGTCAGGACCATGGCAGAAATTTCTTCAGGAGCAAATGTCTTTGTTTGTCCACCACCAACATCAACCTGAATATGTGGCTTGGCTTTCTTTTCAACAACCTGAAATTAAAAACAGACCGTCATATTCCAGGCGTTCTTAAACATGAACTCTACACCCTTCTTAGGGAAACCATACAACTACAGGCCTGCTCAAAACAGCATGGTTGTTTTAACTACCGTAACCCCCCCCCCCCCCCCAAAACGGGAGAGAGATGAGCAGCTCCTGTGGCCCACTCCTGGTCACAAGAGGCAGGCCCCTCCCACACTGGGTAGTGAGACGCACCTTGAAGGGCAGATACTTGATGTCCTGCTGCACTGAGGGGTCATTCCAGGTGCGGCCTATGAGCCGCTTGGCATCAAACACGGTGTTCTCGGGGTTGGATGTCAGCTGGTTCTTGGCCGCATCCCCGATCAGGCGCTCCCCCTCGGGCGTGAATGCCACGTAGGATGGCGTGATGCGGTTCCCCTGGTCATTCGCGATGATTTCTACGCGGCCGTTCTTGAAGACACCCACGCTGAAGAGAAGCAGAGCCGTCAGGCGGCACAGACGCGCTCCCCCCACCTTAACTCCTGCCGCTGCCCTCCCCGGGGCCCGCAGATCCTTCACCCCTCCCTCCCTCCCTCCCCAGCCGCTCAGCCCAGGGCCCCCACCCCCGGGGCCCGAACGGTTCCCTACGCACCAGGAATAGGTGGTGCCGAGGTCGATGCCCACCACCGTGCCCACGTCCTCCTTCTTCTCCTCGTCATCCGCCCGCGCGCCGCCCAGCAGCAGCAGCAGCGCCAACAGGAGGTGCCTCATGCCGCCCGCTCGCCGCTCTGCCAAGAGACGCCGGTCACAAAATGGAGGCTCCGCACGAGCGGCCCAGCCTGGCCCAACCCCATCCACCGCGGCCACACCGCACCAACACGGCCACACCGCACCAACACGGCCACACCGCACCAACACGGCCATCCCCCCCCTCCCCCCCCCCGCCGCCCATCCCCCCCCCCGTCCCCGCCGCCCGTACCGACACACACGAACCGCCGCGCCTCCAACTGCCGCTGAACGCCCAGGCCGCGCCGCCCGCCCTTATATACCCTCCGTTACTCCTTCGTGGAGGCTCGCCATTGGCCGCAGAGCCCTCGCTGGAGCGCTCCCATTGGCCGGCTGCTACCAAGCTGGCCTCCCTTGATTGGCGAGGAGCGGGCGGTCGCTCTGACATGCCTGGCGCGCACCCCTCCTGCCACCCGATTGGTTCACCCCGCCGGCGTCGCGGGCCAATCAGCGGAGAAGCGTGAGCCAAGCGGAAGGAGCCCATTGGTTGGGGGAGGCCGCGGCGGCGAGGCCGGGGCAGGGGACGGGGGCGGAGGTGGGGGGGGGGGGGACGTTCTGGAAGTTTCCATGGTAACCGACACCCCCCCCCCCCCCCCCCCCCCCGGTGCTGGAGAGGGGGTCCGCTGACGGCGCCCCCTCTCGGCCGAGCGCGGCGGAGAGCGAGGATGTCGCGGGGCGGTCCGCCCCGTCCCGCCGGGCCCCGGGCGCCGTGCAGCGCTCGGCCCGGAGCGCCCTGCTCCGCGCGTGGCCGTGGGCACGTGGCCCCGTCCTGCGGGCGGCCGCCGCCCGGTGATTCCCTTCCAGGACCTCCGTGCTGTGATTCACCGCAACGTCACACCGGGTTACATCAGCCCCGGGCCGGGCAGCCCTCAGCACTGCCCCGCGGCCGGGCCCGGGGCTGCGTGCCGGCAGCTGCGCGGCTCTGTGAAGAAATGGGAGTCCTGGGTTGGGCAAGAGTGACGTGAGAAACGGGAGCTGTTAATCCATCGTCGGGTGATAGCAGGGCCGAATCGTTACCGAAATAACTCAGGTTGTACGAAGGCGTGGCTCCAAACAGAGCCCCGAGCTGTGCTGTCAGAACAGCGTCAGAGCTGCCCCGTGCCGGGAGCCCCATGGCCGCAAAGCCCCACGGCCCCACACCCCACGGCCCCACACCCCACGGCCCCACACCCCACGGCCCCACACCCCACGGCCCAACACCCCACGGCCCCAACACCCCACGGCCCCAACACCCCACGGCCCCAACACCCCACGGCCCAACACCCCACGGCCCCAACACCCCACGGCCCAACACCCCACAGCCCCAACGCCGCACGGCCCCGAGCTGAGCACCATCCCGGCACTGCTCAGCAGAGCTGCGACTGCGCCTCTTTTAAAGCTGCTCTGATCTGGATCCTGTTCTTCCTATTCTGAAGAATATTTCTGAATCCTCTTACACATCACTGTGGAATTTATTTCTTTTACTCAATTATTTCATCACTGAATTCACATCTCCTTTGAAGAATCTTGATGCAAAGAACAGTCTTTGCTACATCTGCGTGTCCTGAGAACTGTGCATAACATTCCATCTCCTTACGGGACACCGTGTGCAGACAAGGGGCAGTTTGGTGGCTGCAGGGCTGGGGCTCATTCCGTCCGTTCTATAAGGGCAGCAGTGCTGAGCTGCAGCCGGTGTTGTGCATCGCAGCCACGCAGCACGGCAGCTCGCTGCGTCACACCAACAGTTTGCTGGTGAGTGTGTTTGGGCTCAAGGAACTTTCCCTTGTTGTATTTCTGTCGTTTCTAAAATGCCATTTGGATATTTAAAATTCAATTACGTAAGGCATTGTGTTCTATCAGAGGAGAAAACTTGAGGCTGTAACTGTGTCAGCTAAGAAAAAGGCACATACATAAGGGTTGGAGATGGAGAGATACAAAGCATTGATGGGTGGCTGCTGTGCTGAGCCGGCATCGAGAAGAGGCATGAAAAAGCTAAGACAGTGACTCAGGAGTGCTTCTTCCCACCCAAGCTGCTGCAGCCTGGGTGCCACGTCCTGACCGCAGCGCGCTGGGCCCTGGCTCATCGCTGTCACTGCACACTGTAACAAGGTGCCCGAGTGAGACGTTGGGCTGCAAACAGTATCTGCAATTACGCTGCTTCTAAGAGAATAAGCTTCTTAATACCTCTGTTGGGGCATTTTTTTGTGTATTAAGTGACGTCCTAAGAGGCAGATTTCCCTGCTATTTCTGCTTGAGCTACACGTGTTGTGAGGAGCATGGGTGGGTGAGGCTGGCGGTGGGTTCGGGCTCCGTACCTGTGTGTGCAGCTGTCTGATCTCAGCCGCCCGCTTCCCATGGTGAAGACGTGCAAGGCCCCATCCTGCGGGCAGCCAGAGAGCTCTGTGTTTTCTGAGGATCTTGGGACAGCTGAAAAAGGAGGGCAAAATAAAAGTCAGTCTGTGCCCATCGAGGAGTAATCACCTTTGACTGCGGAGTCGCACGCGATACCGGTCACGATTAAGCAGTGCTATAACGTGGGGCAGACTGCTCCACGCAGCGCTGGTACACGATGCATGCTCCACAACTTGTCACCACGCAGGGCTGCCGAGCCCCGCGGCCCTTCCCCGAACAGCAGCCGCAAAGGGCAGCTCTGTCCGGACGCGTCCCAGGGAGAGGCGCCCATCGCTGCCACGCAGCGTGAAGCGGCCGCTCCGAGCCCGACTCTTCCCCGCACCGTAACGCAGCCTCGGCGGGGGCTCAAGAAAAGCACGGGCCGCGGCTCCGCGCCCGCGGGACGGCACGGCCGCGGGACTACATGTCCCAGGAGCGCGGCGTCGCCGCCCGCCGCCTGCGCAGTGCCGCGCCTGGCTCGGGGCCGCAGCGGAGCCGGGCGGCGGCGGAGCCGGAGCCGGGGCCGGGGCCGGGTACGGGAGGGCTCGCTGCCCGCGCGCTCGGGGCCGCCGCTCGGCTCACCCCCCCAGCCACCCCCCACCCCCCGTGCCACGGCGGTGCGGGGGGAAGGGAGCGAGGGAGGAGAGGGGAGGGGTCGGGAATTGGAGCCCGGGCCTGACCACCCCGTCTCTGCTTTTTCAGGGCGCCGAGCGGGACGCGCGGCTCGCAGCGCTGCGAGGAGCAGGCCGACGCCGAGGTGCCCGTCTCGTCCGCGTTCCCCGGGCGGGGGGAGGCACCCAGCGCCGGGCGGGGGCCGCTCTCGGTCCGCGCGGTGGGATCCGGCCGCGCCGCGCTCCGCCCCGCTCCGCTCCGCCCGCTGCCATGTTAGCGCTGCCCGCCGGAACGGAGCGGTTCGCGGCCGCGGGCGCTCTGCGGAGCGGCGGCGGTACGGGGTCCGCGTTACGGAGGTTCGGAACTTGTAGCTCGGGCAGCGTGTGACTTCCTCTTCTCGGTGCTGCCGGAGGACTTCGGTCAGACGGGCGTGTGTCTCTTGTTCTTGCAAAGTCACGACAGTGCGCTCC